>JADRCH010000097.1:7588383-7662222 GCA_019843965.1 Rhynchomys soricoides | reverse complement strand
CTCCAGGCTCCTTTCATGGTTTGTGTGCCTGCCCATGATGATCTCCTTATCTGTTTTGTATTACCATCTTATTCTTCCTGGTGTACATCTCATTTATTTTAGATACATCTCATTATAGGAAGGATTTAAGATGGCTCGTGGACAGGCATAATATATAACTTACCACTTAAGAGTGGAGAAGAAAAGGCAGTGGCCACATCTACAGAATAAGGAATGAAGGCTTGAAACTTGCAAGCTGCTGAGATGGAGCTTGCCTTTGGGGACATGCGCATGAGGCGTGGGGCTTCATAGCTGTACGGAAGGGATTTACAGCATGCTGTGTCCTTAGTGTGAGAATAGACCACTCTTTACCCATACCACCTCAGGCACCTGCACTAAAATGTGTCGTGTGTGTGTGTGTGCATGTGTGTGTGTGTGCTAATCAACGGTATAGTAAGCAAAGCAGCATGCTGCTGGTTTAAAAATAGATACAATGGACCGTGGAATAAGAAGAGAACCTATTCATTTAGGGTTCATTTGTGCTCTAGAAAGATGACAATAAATGAGTAAATGACGCTAGAGAGATTCGATATCATACCCATCAGCAAGAGAATAAAGTCGTGCTCTTATACTGCATATGAAATCTCAAAATATATTAATATATCGAAGAGACTTGAGATAGTGAAAATACGAGTGGGCAACAGGGGGATGCACTCACAAGCCTGGGTAATGATATTTCTGAGTTAGGCCCTTAAAGCTTAGGCAGTGCAATCAAGGATAGACAGATGGATTGCATCAGACTGAAAGCTCCTGCACAGCAGGGAGACAGCAGAGACAGCCACCTCTAGGTTGGGAGAAAATCCTTCTAAATGGCACACATGATACTGGGTTAGTATCTAAGGTGCAGAACTCAGTCACTTCAAGAGAGACAATCCCATTTGCTCTTGTGGAGATTAAAGATAATATTGGCAAGGCCCCAGAGAAGAGGGAACCCTTGTCCGATGTTGGTGGAAATGTCAGCTGGTCCAGCCACTGTAGGAAAACGGTGGGTGTGCCTTTAAAGCTGAAAATAGATGGGAGAGCCACACTTCTGGTTAGATCCATTCTGAGGACTTGAAGTCAGCGTGTTGCAGACATACCCGCACTCCGGTCTCACTGCAAAATTATTTACAATATTAAGATGGAGAATCTACTCAAAGTGTCTATTAACTGGTGCATAAAGAAAAAAATGTATCAGCCGGGCAGTGGTGGTGCACGCCTTTAATCTCAGCACTTGGGAGTCGGATTTCTGAGTTCGAGGCCAGCCTGGTCTACAGAGTGAGTTCCAGGACAGCCAGGGCTACACAGAGAAACCCTGTCTCAAAAAAGAAAGAAAAAAGAAAAAAATATATCTATGGTATTTGTATATAAGTGTACATACACAGCATGGAATACAATTCAGCTTTGGAAAAGAAGGGAATTCATGTGCAGGAACATGAATGAATCTGGAAGGCATTATAGTGAAATCAGTCAAGTCTGACAGAAACCCTGCATGTTCTCCAAGGAGAACGTAAAAAATGTGGAAGCCACAGACACAGAGCATAGAACAATGACTGTAGGAGGTCAGAGTGTGGGGAATGGGGGACATGGTGCAAAGGTGCAAAGGTTACAGGGGAGATGTGAGCGGTAGTCACCTGGGCAATGAGTATGCTGGTTCGCCTGTGTATGCAGTTGTCCCAGTTGAACTGGTTGTGCTTTTCATCCCACAGTGTATGCAGCTGTTGCAGCAGCATGGCACAATCCCCCACCAGGGACAATTATTTGTGAAAAGCAGTTAAAAGCTTTAAGCTTTCTTCACTTAATGGTTTTTCTCAGTTCCCAACATGTGTAAATCAGAAAATTGCTTGCAGCACACCTGTGCAGAACGCAAGCGCTGGTCTTGGGTGATGTCCTCTTAATGAAGTGGTGTAACCAGCTAGCAGGCTACACACGGCTGGATTAAAATGCGGAGAAATCCACACTGTGGAAAGAACGTCAGGCGCTGAGATGCCGAGGCATGTGGGAATGAACTTTGGTTGTGGTAGCACAGGAAGAGCCCTTGGGCAGGTGACCATGGCTGAGGCAGGGTAGGCAGGAAGAGGCCAACAGTGCTACAGGGTGCTTTAAGGTGGCTATGTGACTCCATCCTGGCTCCTCCTCTCCTATGTTTGTCCCTTTACCACATCACACTGAGCCAGGGGTGGATCAGTCCAGTCAGTCCAGTATCTGTCTGTCTGTCTGGTTGAAGTCCAGGGTTGTAACTGGACTCACCTCACTCTTATGCTCCCAGGAATGCTGTTTCCTGGTCCTACCTTTTCTCATTATTTTATGTATTTATGAATTTTGGAGTTGTAGACTTAGCATATACCATTTATGGTTGTGAAAATATGATTAATTTATTCTAAAAAAAGTGGATTTGCCATAAACTGATAGTACCTGTCTCTTCCCTTGCCCTTATTCAAATGCCTTTTCTAAGTTTCTGGCCCCCGTGGGCAGGTCTGCTGCTACATTTGCCCACTCTTCTCCCCTGACTCAGAGCCTCTCATCGTACCCCCTGGTGGTCACATGTCAGTGGTAACCCCAGGCAGAATTTTCGTTCCTGGGAGTGTAGGACGGTAGTGAGTCCAGTTATATATAGGTGGACTTTGATGGATTCATAATCCTCTTCCTGTGTCCCCAGAGGCCCATCAGTCCTTTCTCCTGTGTCCTCAGGGGCCCCCGAGTGGCATCTACAATGTGAAAACCCTTGGAGGTCACTGCTAACCCTCCCCCATTCTTCTCAAGTGACTTAGAACATTCTGTAACCCGCGCCACAGCCACAGACTGAGAGACTCTCCTAGTGCCGGGTATGCGAGACATTGCCCTGGAGCCCTGGGAACTCCATCTGGCAGAAGAGGCTTGTGCGTGGCAGAAGGGAGTGAGCAGAGAAGGCTGGAATGCAAGGCTGGATCCAGCAGGCTGCGTCTGACAGGAAGCAGCTCAACCTACAAATGTCACCATTACTACCGTCATAAGGTCAAAAAAATATAAGTGGATTTATTGGAAGGTGAGGTCATTTACATATTCAAATTCTTTAAATTACAAACTTTTAACAGATATCTACACATAGACGTTCATTAGAGCATTATTCATAATAGCCAAGATAATGAAGCAAACAGAAATGGCAACAGATGATAGGGAAGAGAAACACAAATACTCAACCTAATAAAAGAAGCAAATCCTGCCACTTATGGCAAAATGGATTAACATGAGAATGAACTTTATACTAACCAAACCAGTCACAAAAGGGCAAGAACCATGTAATCCACTATATGAGGCTTCTGAAATAAATACACAGCAGCAGAAATTTCTACTAATCTTTGCCAGGGAGGGGGAGACATGGGGTCTCACTTTTCAGAGGGTGTGAAGTTTCTCTTCTGCAAGGTTTGTAGGTTCTAGAGACCAGGTGAAGAGTGTCACGCCTATACTTAGTCACGTGGCATTATTTACTTTAAAGGGCAAAGAGACAGATCTCATGTTAAGTGTTTTGACACACCCCCCCCAACACAGAAGGACACAAGGAAAAGTTTGATAGATTTGTACCTTGGTTGCAGTGTGGTACCATTAGTATATGTCCAAGTTCATTAAGACTCATGCATTACTTATACACGCACACACACACACACACATATATATATGCATGCATTTTATATCTTATGTCTTATTAAGCTGGACATTTTACAAAGGACAAGTAATAATAATGATGCCTCACATATGTCTGTTATTAAATAGCCCTGCATGCTTTTTCATCTCTGAGGTATTGGGGCTCCATACCATCCTTATTGTCCATACAGGTGGGCTGTGCTGCTGATGGAAGTTGGGACCTCTTCAGCGTCTGACTTAATTACAGTTGTATTGCTGTGAAGAGACACCGTGACCAAGGCAACTCTTACAAAGGAAAACATTTAATTGGTGCTGGCTTACAGGTTCAGAGGTTCGGTCCATTATCATCATGGCAGGAAGCATGGCATTGTGCAGGCAAGAAATGGTAGAGGAAGAGCGAAGGGTTCTCTATCTTGATACGGAGGCAGCCAGGAGGAGGGTCTGATCCGCATGGGGTGGAGCTTAATCATAGGAGCCTCAAAGCCCACCCCCACAGTGGCACACTCACTCCAACAAGGCCATACCTCCCAGTAGTGCCACTTCCTGGGCCAAGCATCTTCAAACTACCACAGGGTCTCCTAGAAGCTGAGCCTCTACAGTGGCTTTTAAATAGCTTCTTTCTTATGTCACTTTCTATTAGCTTGAGGTGTGAGAGCCCAGCCTGCAGTTGCCTTTGTGAACTGGAGATCACAAAGAGGCAGAAGGTAAAACTAAAAGAAGATTCCATAGAGAAGCAGGCTATGGAGGGAGACAGGGCCACTGTGCCCACAAAGGCCATAGCCCTGTCCTTCCACTTAGAACTATGTCCTTCAGTTTTTCTACTTTAAATAGAGTCGGAGTGGTTGAATGGACTACCTGGGTTCTAGGCTGGCCATCTCTTTTTGATAAAGGCTATTGAGAGTTTTCAGGGTGAACCATGAGAGGACCTTGGCAGAGGGTGGTAGCAAATCTGTCAATAAATGGGGAGGCTGTGGGAACTGCATCCTCTCTACAGGGCTGGGCAGAGTCAGCCTCATGGAAGGAACCGAGCCAGATCTAGGGACAGGCCAATGAAAAGAAATCGAAGCTTGGCCAAGACATCAAAATGGAGTCACCACATCAGAGTCAAGGGATGGAGTCTTCAGAACTTTGAAGGCCGGAGCTGTGCTCTGCCTCTGCATATGAAGTAGTCAGGCTAGAGCTTAAGGGCAGCTACATTCATGGCACAGAGCCACCGTGGCTTGGATGAGGCATGAGAAGTGAGTAGGTGCCTGGGCATGTGTGACTATGCTGGGGCCACACAGGAAGGCAGCTATGTTCATAGACTGTAGGGTAAACACACCAAGGCCTTAGACTGTGTCTTGTAGAGAGAGAAATTGGCCATTTCATTGTTCTCTGTTTTACCTCTACTTCCCTCTCTCTCGTTGTAATAACTGCAGTGGTGTTCAGAGTGGCCAGCCACATGACCCAGAGAAGGTGCCAGACAGTAGGGATACCAGCTGCTCCCAGAGCCCACAGTAGAGGTGCTCATGTGCTTCCCAAGAGGGTCAATTATGTGTTCTCTCCACTTGCTCCTTGGAGAGAAGGATGTATCTTATGCATTCCTGAACAAAAACAAAGACAAACCCTTGTCTTCAAGAAGGACATTGAGGTCACATTTCATCTCCAAAACCAACCTCCAAAGTTCTTAAACTGGGGAGACAGACATGGAAACACTTCAGCTTTTTGTTGTCCACCAAAGTGCCCTTGCTCAGTAGGCTTCCTGAACCCAGGCAGCTTCCTGTTCTCTGGACCAGCTTCCTCCGCAGGAATGGTCTGCTTACCGAAGGTCCAGGTTCCCAGGCAGAATGAGCTCTGCTGCACTCAGAGGGCACAGGGGTTTGTGTCCTCCCTGGCAGCGTTCCTAGCAGGCAGCCCCAAGAACTGCCAGCTGGTGCCTCGTGGCATGTGTCCTCAGCACTGAATTCTGTAGAGGCTAACCTCAGCCTTTGAGAAAGCTCCCCAAACAGAAATCTGTGGCTAGGTGGTGCTAGGAACTGGACTATGGTTAAAAATGGTGGACCCAGGCTGGAGCAATGGCTCAGCAGTTAAAAGCCTGTCCTTCTGAGGATCCCCTGACCCCCATGAGTTTGGTTCCCAGCACCCAAGTTGCTTAGCTCAGGATCGCGTGCAATACAGGGTATCTGACACTCTCCTCTGATCTCTTTGGGTACTTGCAGTCATTCACAAACCCATATGCAGACATCTATAAACACACATAATTAAAATTTTAAACAATATATTTTAATGTCATTTTATTAACGCTTTGAGAATGTCATGCAGTGGCCCTACCCATTCCATCCCTAACTTCTCCGCTCCTCCACCCGCCCCACCTCTTTACACCCTTCTTCTTTTCTCCTGGTCTTTATTTTTGTTCCATGAATCATACTGTAACTGCTGAGACCTTGTGGTGTTGCGTGTATGGCGGCCCTTTTAGGGCTGGCTACTTGGCTCTGGTTAGCCAACAAGAGAGCTCATCCCTGGAGAGTACTGATTCTCTTCTCTCATCAGTCACTTGTTGCCTGTAGCTCTTCATCCGGGGCTGGAGCCTCATCCATCTCGTTGGCATGCCATTGGGTGAACACAGTAAATGCAGCTCATCCTGTGTGGGTCATGGGTTTCAGTTTTAGCCCTCCGTCCGTGTCCATTTTCCCAACTTGCTTTCTTGTGGCCCATAGGAAACCACCTTTCTCAGCTCCTTGTGAGAGCCACACACTTTACACTGATCCAGCCTTCCTGTCTAATTCTTAAGTCTTAGAACTGCAGGGTCCTTCCAACCCCAGGGAAGGTGAAACCTGATCCCCGCCAGCAATTGGGCCTGCCTGCGCTGCAGAGCTGAACTGAGTGGCCAGGTCAGATAGAGTTAGATAGAGCCAAGCTTGGGAGACCAGGAAACATCAGAGCCATGGACAGAAGACTGTGGCCCTCTCAGAAGCCACAGGCTTACTTGTTGTATTTTTAAATTTTAATTATTCATAGGGACTTAATAATTTAAGTGGTTAATCAACAGAAACATAAATACAGCTTGGTAGGAAATAATTAGAAATTTTGAGATATGTTTGCCTGGAAGAGTTTTAAGATAAGAAATTGTCTATTCAATCAGAATTGCATGAAATGAGACAATTTTCATTACCACGTGTGAGGTCTCTCTTGTATGCACAAATATCATTCCTGGGTCTTTTTTAGGAGAAGTAGAGAATCTAATCATTTTTTCGAGTGATTTATCCAACAAATTGAATAGATACTGGAACCTTTATGGAATTCTCTGTTTTTAAAAAAAAAACAAACTGACAGTAAGATATTTAAGACATTAAAAACAAACAAACAAACAAACAAAAAATGTTCAGCAGTTAAAATGAGAAAAGGAAACACACCTGAATAACAAAACCTAGTTGTGTAGCTAATGAGAAGGATGGGGTGTACCTGAGGATGAAGGGCAGCCCTGGCGCTCTCAAGGGGGAAGGGGAAGGCTTGCAGACTCTGTCTCACCAAGCCTCTCTTTCCACATGCATTTCTTCCCCATCTCTAAAGAGGGTCTTCAAGACCACCCAGGCAAAATGGCTTGTATGTACAGTGTGGTCTGCATTTGTCTGGGACTTTATGCATGGAAAGGATGGATGACGTTTTCCTGTGTCTTCACGTTGCAGGTACCATAGGCCTTTGGGGCTGCTATGATAGACTGCCAGAGGCTGGGCAGTTTATGAAGAGCAGGAGTTTTCTTCCCACAGTGTCGGAATAATCTGAGATCTAAGCACTAACAGATTTTGTTTCCTTGGCTCATTGGGTGGCTATATGTCATTGCTCACTTTACCCTACAGAAGTAGAGAAGGGAGTCTATTAGTGTCCCTTTCATAATGGCGCTAATGTCCCAAGCGGTTCCCAATAGTCTCAACTTCAAGTACTTGACAATGGGGGTTAGGTTTGAACATGCAAGTTTTGGGATGGGAGGGACACAAACATTTAGTCACAAATAAGGAATTTCAGGTAAGAACCAATGGCTCCTCAAAGTCAAGAGAGGCCCCACAGATCATTCTAAGGAAGACTGACAGGCATACGTGAAGGTTCAAATCCAGTCGGAGTGCTGGCCCACAGTGGGCATCTTGGTTACCGGCCTTCTAGAGAGGAAGTGGTACCTCTGAGTCCTCAGCCCAAGGACATGTCAGTGATACTCAAGTTTCCCTTTGATGCCTTTCTTGCTCAGGGCTGCCCAGAGAAGCAGACCCTGTGTCTACCACTCACCTTCTACTTGTAGAAATTTAGTTGACAAAAATAGAATCTTGTATACTAAAGGGAACTGCTTAACTTGTTCCACACTAAAAAGAAGCTCCAGAGGATATCCCAGATTCGAGACTTTCAACTATATTGCTAAGAGCCCCTAAAGTCACCCCAGAATATCAATCCACTGTTGGCTGCCTTTGCCCAGCCATTCACATGCATTCAGTGTTTTGGGATACATTACGTTAGGTAGCAATGCATGTCAAGTCCATATGTTATTTTAAAAATCTTTGGTTTGTGGGTAATTTTCTAGATGCTCTTAAATAATTAATTTATGCAGGTAGGATGCTAAAACTAAGCTATACACCCGTACCTTCGCCGTATCTCTTTCTAAAGGTATGCCCTCTTGGCATGAACCCCGGAGAAGGCAAGCTTTATATAATTCTCTCCAAGTTCCCTGATATCTCCCCTTAAAATGGCATTGATGTCATCCCATGATAAGTTCTAATGAACAGAAGACCTTTTTCCAAATAGCACATCAGATCTTCAACATGGGAATTTTTGCAGGGGAAATGGTATAATTGAGTTCCTTGTTATCACCTCTTGGCGACATGGGCAAAATTCTCTCTAGGAAACACCCTTCACAGCTACTGTGGTCTTCATTCTCCCAGCATGCTATGTGCCTACTTTGTGCTCCTAATTCGCTGAGGGAAACCAGGGTTGTCTGTGCTGAAGGTCTGATGGGAGAAGCAGATGCTATTGGAATATCCAAGGTGATGGCCGCAGCCCTGCCAGTTACACTGGAGTTCTGAAGGGAAAGGGGTCCATCCTGTGGGAGTGAGTGACAAATGACCATGAACTCCTTGGGCTCATCATGGTCTCCTGCCCCTGTGTCATTGCATCTGTCATTCCCTTTGTATCACAAGCTCCTTTGCTTCGCTGGCATCCTTCAGTGACTGTAGGTGCATGCACAGTTTGACCGAATGTCCTGATTTACCTTGCACAGTCCGAGTCTCTCCTCTTGTTCCAGGGTAATTATTTATACCCTTTCCTTTGATGCTCAAGAATGTCCCAGTTTGGACAATATATCATGTGGCCACTTATTTGCCAAACACCATTCTAAGCATTGTACATAAGGTTCTCACCTACTGCAGACCAGCCATCGAAACAGTGGCTTTAAAAACATCAGTTTTACAATGAGAAACAGAATGGAGGTTGAATAATGTACCCAGGAACCCTGGGCCAGTGGTCTCAGTCTTTGAACACAGGCTGCCTTCCCTGGATCTGTGTACTGCAGCTCCACTGCTTTGCCTCTGGTGAGATCAGACTTGGGAACCTCTCTTCTTGCCCTGCCGTATTCTTCAGTCTGGCTGGGCCATTTCCAGTAGAATCCTTCTCCCCTGTATGTACCTATATTGTGACAAACTGTGAGGATACTAGGGATGCTCTCTTCTCATTCCCCAAGACCATCCCAGCATCTCCCATACAGTACAGGCTAGGTTAATCTAATGAACGACTACATCTACAGAGAGGGTCGTCCGTGTAGGCACATGGACTTAAAACAGAAGTGGACTTGCAGCCCGTCATTTTACCCTTTTCTAGATGTTTCTCTCCTTGTCTGTCCTTCAATGGTACTGACTAGCTTCCCTAGTTCAGCACTATACCAGACCTACCAGACTGGGGGCTGGAGCTAAAAACAGACATCTGTGAAAGAAGTGTATCCCGTAATTCTGTGTTGCTCAGTCCTCCTGTGACATCACATTCATTGGGAGATCTCTGTTTGCTTTCATGTCTCTGAAGCCGTGTTTTATTTTTAGACAGTCCTAGCCCAGAGGGCAACCCAAAGACAATGATATTTCAAGGGATTTTTACATAAAGTAATACCTGTTTTTTTAAGTACAGCTTTTGCAGCTTGCTAAGAGACTTTGAAAGGGATAGGACAGTTGGGTGACTTTGGGGGGACATAAAAAGTGGGGTTTTCTCTGTGTTGATGGTATTGCTCCAGCCTTTCTGGAGAGAGTATAAAAGGAATATACAGTTTAATTTTAGAAATCCTGGGGGGATCGTAAAAAGGAATATACAACCATCAGTCCTGGAGCAGCCTGCTCCTGGTGAGAATGGAGCTGAGACCCTTTATAGATTTCTTCAGTTGCCACAGGCAAACCTTTTCATGTGGTTCCTGGGAACAGAGAAGAGCCAAGCTTCCCTTTAGTCAGGAGGTCTTGTTACCTGTATACCTCAGCATACTTCAGCGTCATAGAGAATAAGGCTGTTAAATCAACTGTCACTCTTTCCTGTGAGTTAAGAAATCCTGATTAGGAAAGTTTTATCTAGGTAAAAAGCAAAGAAACAGGTACTGGGAGCCACTTGACCCAGCTGCAGCTTTGCCCTCCTGGATTGACTGTACACCACACTTGTCTCCCTGAAGTGGTCTGGTCCTGCGGATTTCCTTTTTAGGCTTTACTCTCTTTTTGGATGTGTGGGAATAGAAAGCAGTCTGATAGATGCCCCACTTCTCTTGCCCCTAAGAAGTAGCATCCTGGTGTGGTTTTAGGGGTGTGTGTGGCAGGCAGGCAGGCAGGCATCTCACCTGAAATGGGAGACACATGAGCTGTCAAGACAGCAATTCGGACAAACAAGAGTGGCAGGCAGAGGCTCGCTCCCGAGTAACTCTTGCTCTTGGAGATACTCTGGGACAGATAATAAAGGCTATAGTAATTGTGTTTGTTGCTACAATATAAGAAGATGACAGACAGCTAGCATTTAGTCATGCTTGTTACATGCCATGCACAGCTTCAGATACTTCAGTAGAGATAAGTCCATCAGTTCTCATAGCAACCCAGTGAGGAACAAGAACTTGGGGCTCAGGAAGGTAGTGAGAGGTCAGAGGGGGTGAAGGTCATTGAGACCAGCTCCTTGAGTTGGGAGACTGTAGCTTCAGGGGCAGAGAGGGTGTCTTCAGGTCACGTCCCTGGTGCCGGTGGAATGGCGACTGCCCTTTAGAAGCTGGACATGGGTCCATTGTTCTTTGGCTGCCTCCTACCTTCATCTTCACTGCCAGGAGCACCTCCTGACTCTTTCCTATTTCTGCCTCTGTGGAATATGTACACCTGTCTGTTTGTCCGTCCGTCCATCCGTCCGTCCCACCTTCCCTCTCTTTCTCTTCTTTTCCTTGTTGGATTACAACTCTGCGATGTATTGAACTTTGCCAGCATTGGGAGAATATAGACTGCAAACAAAACACGCCACAAAGCCAGTGTAAGATTGGAAGAGTCTCTTGCTCCCTCATT
The DNA here is from genome assembly GCA_019843965.1 of Rhynchomys soricoides. Taxonomy (NCBI): domain Eukaryota; kingdom Metazoa; phylum Chordata; class Mammalia; order Rodentia; family Muridae; genus Rhynchomys; species Rhynchomys soricoides. The sequence goes on along the minus strand of JADRCH010000097.1, from coordinate 7,651,060 downwards.
TGAAATTCCCAGAATAAAGTGAGTTGTTCCCCTTCCCCTTTATCCGCTTCCTCCAGCTCACAGCCTCAGAAAGTCCTGGGTGTGTGAAGAATCACATCCTCTCTACCACAGTAGGTGCTGCCCACTGCGGGGCTCACTCATGCCCCTTTGTTACTTTCATTGTGGAAAAGGCCAGTTCAAAGCAGGAAGTCAGTGAGGAAGGAACATGGTGACAGATCACAGGTTCGCAACCAGAGGTGCAAGGACAGATGGGAGTGTGACTAAGATAGAAAGATTGCCTCTGTCCTTCCTTGTGTTGTTGTTTTGGTTTTGTTTTGATGTCGTTTTGGTTTTGTTTGCTTTTTTGTTTTGTTTTATGCCTGCCTCCTGTATGCACGAGTTCTTACCCATTCAATATGTTATACTCAGTCAAGCAATATTATTACTTGGAGCAAGCTTGGCTACTGGGAACCTCTTCCTTGTGGTCCCTGTGTCCTTTTGAAAGCCCTGTTAGTTTCTGCATCCTTTCTTTCCCTCTTGTTCCTGTGTTGCCTCCAGATGCTCCACTGTACTTTCTGACTAGCTTTTCTTTCTTTGGTAGTCATCACTTTAGTTTCCTTTTGTGAAAATGATAATAGTTTAGATTGCATAGACTTTAGGACATCTTCTAAAAGCCTGAAATGTTTTAGTTGGATCACTGTACCATTTGTGATTTTTAAAAAGTCAGTCTTTAAAAACATTGTTTTTAGAGTGGAGCCTTATTCTGGAAAAGGAACTATATGTGTTTCTAAATCAGGGTTTCTGTACTTTACTGACGCCGTCCTTTCTCTGGTTAAACGCTTACACTGATGTTTCTCTTTGAGCTGCATTTTAGAGACAGGAGAAGTTAGAAAACACTGGAATTGCTTACTAAGGGTATTTTGTATAAAAGTCAAAGGCAGGAATTCTCAGGTCTGACCGTGCGCTGACAGTGGCCATGGATGACATGCCCAGTGATGGGTGTCCTGAGGGCCTGCTCCTGCCCCACCCTTGCCTCTCTGAAGCTGGCTGGAACAACCTAACTTTCCTGTCCAGAGCTAGACATACCTGGTGTCCTCTCTTCTTCTTTAATCTTTGAAGAACTCAAGAGATTTTATTGTTTTTTATTTTTGTCATCTGTAAGATGGATTTTAAAAATTGCTTTTGTAAATTTGAGTGAAGATTAATAAAAAAAGAAAACAAAAAACAAAAACAAAAAACCTCTACACCCCAAGGTGCGGGACCTGAGGCAAGGGCATAATAGTTGTCCAGTGACTTTGAACTTGGATTCTGTTCATTTGCAACGTGCCTTATTTCTGAATACCACAGACTGGGATATCTCTAAAGAGCAGAGGATTGTTTGCCCATGCTTCTGAAGCCTGGGAAGCTGAAGAGAACAGAGTGTGAGCGTCTCCTCAACTTCCCAAGAGCTCTTCTCACTGTAAGTGATGGAGGAGGACCTCATCTGGCAAGAATAGGTCTGTGTCAGCTCAGGTCTCTCTGCCTCTGAGAGTCACAGGCACTGATGTCATCATCAAAGAGGCCCTGTTCTCCTGTGACCCTTCCTAGTCCTGATCGCTTTCCAAAAGCCCTACCTCCCACCCCCTAAAAAGAGGTGATTTTTTTTTTTTTTTTTTTTAGGAGTAAGTTTCCATAGACATTTGGAGGATTCAAGGTAGAACATAGCATATCTGCAGGCTATAGAATATGGCTGCTTTGTTCAATAAGCCTTTTTATTGTTAACTATAAGAGAGATACTCACATCCCATAAGACAGTTGAGAAGTTTATTAGATGTAGGGGATGACCCTCTTCCTCTGTTAGACTAGGTCCCAGCACACCGTGGACAGAGCCTTGCTCGTGGAGAGCTGATGAATTGGGCTCTGGTGCACTGTCAGGTCTCACACTAGAGGGGACAGGACATTCGGTTCAGCTAGGTTAATGTTGACCCAAACCCGGAGACCTGTGTCCCCTGTAGTGTGGTTAGGCATCTCTGTGGATTTGCTGTGTCACCCTTTACTGCACTCCTGCTGTGGAGGGTCTGATCTGCTTTGTTTTATAAATTAACAAAATAACTAGAGAAATCCACGACTTTTAAATTGAGCTCTTTGTCGGAGAGGATGATCTGGAATTTGTGATCGTCCAGCCTCTACATCCTCAATACCAGGATCACAGATGGACATGGCCTTGCCTACTTATAGGGTGCCAGAGAACTCACCCAGGGCTTTTGTGCACACGGGACAAGTACTCTGCCAACTGAGCTACATCTCCAGCCTGGCAGAGGCAGGTGCTGTACCTGTCCCAAACATTTTAATTCCTCTTGTAAATGGAAATGAAGACCTAAGGAGGAGCATTCAGCTTTAGGACCTTGGATCTGCTTGACTTTGTCTTAGCATGGGTCACTGGCTGTTAACTTCAAGTGACACTCTTTAGAAATGTGTGTGACTCAGCCTTGTCCGCCTCTTCTCCGGTCCCTTCCTGTCTTCTCTGTCAGTAATGGCCCCATGTCTCCTTGACCTGCCCTTCACATTCCAGGCCTAAGTGAGTTCTCAGTGGTGCTGAGGGAATCCCTCAGTACCTTACCATCCCACACACGGTTCTCATTTCTTGCTCATAAGTGATAACCCTGTAAAGCTGAGTCTTCATCAACCTTTCCTACTCTGTGCCTTATGGCTATAGGAGGTGGCAGCTTGCTGTATTGCTCAGCCCTCATTTAGGAGAACAAATGCTGATTTGAACTGGCTTGGAGAACGTTGTTCTCTTTTCTTTCTTGTTTCTTGTTTGGTTTTGGTTTTGTTTTTTATGCTGGCTCTTAAAAAATGTCATGAAGCTGTTACATTATGATAGCCTTTGGCATGGTCGTTTGGGACCAGATGGTGGCTAGGCCAGAAAATAAAAAGGCAGCCCTACAGCCGCTTTCTGGTTGTTGCACACAGTGAGGAAATGCTAATACCTTCAGCTCAGGGTGCCAGGAAGATGGCTGTGCTCCTTGCTCTCACGGGAACCATAGTCCTGTTATCAGGACAAGTCTTAGAACAGCTGATGAGCAAAGCCAGGGCCATGACAAGAGGGCTCTGGGCCAGCTAGTCTGGCTGGTAAGACTGACAGAAGGGAAGGCAAGACCTTTTCACCCAGGCAGAGCCTTACGTTGGATCTTCACAAGGGGATTCCTGAGGCTAGAAGGGGAGGCCTTTGAGGGAGGAGACCCCGAGTGGAGAGGCTCTTCTAAGAGTGTATTTGAAGGATGGTGGGCTGAAGGGGAAAGAGGGTGAGGTGAAGTAGTATAGAGTAAATGGGGTTAGTTACAGGCCACAGGTGGCAGTAGTTCCCAGTGTGAAGACTCAATGTTTTAGTGGAGGTCGTGTGTGATTTGCCTCGTAGGCCAGGAACTGTGGGGAGACTGCTGCCGGAGCTGCTCTTTTGACTAGGAGCTTTTCTTTCCCTCCTAACACAGCTGTACTTCATGTTTATAGATCCACGCTAACAGTCCATCACACAGAGAGGAGGGTTCGAATGATTCACGGTACAGAGCAGAGCTTACACAGCGCATTTGGATGTTTGACTTGGAATAAATAGAAGCATCAATAACTCTTTACAAACGTTTCTGGTTGGTAATAGACATTTGAATAGCTACTTGCTAGATCGACTCTAAGAGCTGTAGCGTCATGCTCAGCACTGTGACAGCTTTGCCACTGTTACTCGGTCCCAATTAGAGAGGCTGAGTCTGTCATTAGGATTGGCTGTGCAGTCATCTGTTCATGCAGCCCTTGGACACAGCACCTTGATGCATGGACTGGTCACCATTGCAGTGTGACAAAAAATGGATCAATGTATTGGTCTACATGCCGTATCGTTTCTGTGACTTTAATGTGCCCTATGTTTATTTCTTTGTTAAATATAACTTACTTTAAATTAAATGCAGTGAATCATAATGCTTGCTATAATCAATTCTTATTTTTAATTTTATCCTTTGATAATTTCATTTATATATATATACATAGTATACATACATACATTTATGTATGTGTATATATATATATATATATACACACACACATAAATGTATTTTAGTCGTGTTCACCTTTCTTTCTTTCTTTCTTTCTTTCTTTCTTTCTTTCTTTCTTTTTTGGTTTTCGAGACAGGGTTTCTCTGTATAGCCCTGGCTCTCCTGGAACTCACTCTGTAGACCAGGCTGGCCTCAAACTCAGCTCCCACATGCTGGGATTAAAGGCATGCGCCACCACTGCCCGGCCATCATGTTCACTTTTCATCCCCCTGTCTCATCCACCATATTCTTTCACGAGATCCCTTCTCCTTCACAGCAGCCTACCTCCTGGCTGTGTGACTTGTGTAGGTGTGACCCATTGAGTTTAATTAGAGTTGCTTTCCCTTAACTAGAGCATGGGCAACTGACCGTTGACTACACCACTGATGAAAGTAACAGTCCCTCCCCATCCACCACTTACCTATATTCCTTCAGCAATGGGCAGGTTCTCATGAACCAACACCCCCCCCCCCCCATGATGAAATGTTGAAGTGCTCAGCCTTGTGCAGGTGTTGTAATGCTAACAGTCTGATTGAGCACATTGTTCACTCATACACTGATACTGTGAAGGGTAAACCTGACTACCTTAATTAGTATATTGTTCTGTATTGTCTGGAGTATGATCCATGGTAGCTGTTATTTCAATTTTGAAAGAGTGAGTTTATTAACTACATAACAAGCAAAAGATAAAAGACTAAGTATCTAGCAGTAGAGATAGCAAAATATCATCCAGTCGGGAGCTCAGAACATTAGGCAAAGATGGCCGGAGTAGTCCAATTAAAAGCACACAGAAGGTAACATTATCAGATGGGTAGCTGTGATTCTTTTTGACTTACTGAGAAATCAGGTTCTGGCCACCTGGGAAGCTGTCATTTGCATTGATAACAAGTGGGGACAGGAAGAGAGGATGCATAAGGTGGCACCTGGGGATGAAGATCTCAGAAGGTCATATGCCTGCCATTGTATAGACAGAAGATACTTGCCCAGTTCTTCAGTTCAGTCCTTGTTTCCAAAGGAGGCTTCTTTGTAATGTAGGAATACATAGTTCTCTCTCTCTCTCTCTCTCTCTCTCCCTCCCTCCCTCCCTCCCTCCCTCCCTCCCTCCCTCCCTCTCTCCTAGTGAGCCCAGTCTCCATCTTTCTCTTTCTCCCCCTTCTCCTGCCTGCACTCACAGACACACCCCACACACAATGCTGATGGCTGTATTCATAATTCTTGGTACAAATGGGTAGATTTCACAAGGCTGAACTGAAGGCATGCTTACAAATTCACCAGATGGGCAAGAAGCATCTGGTGACTTGCCAGCTGTCAGCAAGGGTCATTCTCCTCTAGAAGCTGCCCACATTCCTTGGATTGCCTTCCTTCCTCTATCTGCTGAGCCTGCAGTAGAGGGCTAAGTTCCTGTCATGCTTTTAGTCTCACCCACTCTCCTCCTGCCGCTGCTTCCTCATTTCCCTCCCTTCTTGCATTTCTTATTAGCTATTCTTCATGTTGCTTTTAGGACTCAGATAATGGTGTTGGGGGACACACACACACACACACACACACCTGACAATCTTACTGTCTTAAAAATCAACTCATTCTTAGTCTTAACTTTGTCTACAAAGGTCCTTTACAACTGCATCTGTATTAAGTAGTTGACTTAACAGAACACACAAGTGTGTGTGTGTGTGTGTGTGTGTGTGTGATTCTAGCATCATTGGCCAATGAGATCGCTCAGTGGGTAAAAAGTACCTGCAACCGAGAGCATGACACAAATTTGATCCCCAGGACCCACATGGTAGAAAGAGAGGGCTGAGCACTGGATGCTGCCCTCTGTCCTTCACACATGTACCACGGCACGTGTGAACCCCAACTCAATAAATAAATATTTAAAAAATGAAGAAGTCTCTCTTTCCACAGTTACTCCAGACCTTCCACACTTGTTCTTTTAGGTAGAAGGAAAAGCTGAGTAGGCAGGCTTTTGTCAAAAACCATCATTTATGCTAGAGCCAGGCGTTGGCTTTTAGTACCTAAGAATTTTTGAGAATAGTAAACTGTTTTCCCTGCCACAGACTTCAGATGTTTGGCTATATGAGAATAAAGTCAGCTGTCTCTTTATGTGTTCTTCATGGACAGTATGGGCGGGGGGGGGGGTGTCTTTCTCTGAGGAGTAGTTGAGGGTGAAGGAGCTTTTGAAGGCTGGACCTTCCATTAATCAAAGCTTTATTGTCTATTCTCAGTGTCTCAAGATTCTGCCCTTCAGGAATGACTGCCAGGTAAACCATTGCGGAATTCAGAAAGGCTGCGTAGGGATACACACGGTGTAGACAGAGCCCAGACTGAAAAACTCAGGCTCCCAGTAGAGACACAGCTTCATAAACGTCCATGCAGTTAGACTTCAGAGAACAGGAGTTCCTGGGAGTACTTCAGGAATCACAGTGCACGAAGTACTTTCCTACACTGGGTTTTGTCTAGCTCTTATGGTCAGGATTAGAGCAGATGTGGCACAGGTGTGAGAGCTAAGACCAAGCCTTGGACACCAAATTCTAATGCTGCAGCTGCTGGGGCTGAGCCCACTCTCGCCAGCTCCCAGGCTGGTGAGAGGAGAGGCACATCTGCTAAGAAAGCAGCATGGCAGAACCATGAGGTTGGACTCAGCCCGTGGAGCGTATGGTAGTGAGCTTCAGTGTGGCCTCTCAGAACCCCACCTCTTGGCAGCCACACCCTTTTCTAGAGCCCTCCCTAGCTGAGAAGAGTTGACCTGCTTGGCTAACGGAACAGTGTGGAAATGATGCTGTACAGTTGTAAGTACTTCACAGCAGGCATTCTCGCTTGCTTTGCACACCTCCTGTCTTGAAGACTCTGACGTATCCTTTCGGGGATACCTTAGGAGCACGTTTTTCACAGTAGAGTCCTACCTTTGGACAACTGCGGCTCTGTACGGCATGGAAAAACCCACTGGAGACCCTGAGCTGGGACCACTCATTTCAGCATTCTCAGCTCCCTCCCCCACAGCCGCTGTGTCACACACTCAAGGTTTATTGTTCTTTAAAGTCGCAAAAAAAATGTGGCCTGATTTATTTCACACTCAATCAATGGCTAATGCAGTATGGATTGTGGGCAATCTTATTTAAATAGTGTTGAACTGATGGTTAAAACAACAAGCCTGCCTGCCTAGGAGCTGTGTGTTTTGTTCTGTAGGTATGAAGGGGCACCGAGAGATTTAAAGCAGTAGAGCGCTGAGAAAAATCGACCGTGGGAGAGACTCTTGCTTCTGGAGTATTTGCAGATGTCCCACGTTCCGTGTGATTTGAATCTGGAGAGCAGTCCCTGAGGAATTAAACGCACCCCCCCCCCCATACTGTATCTTGAGTGTTTTCTTTCCTTTTTGCCAGAAAACCTTAATGTGTGTATTGACTTTTGATTGCAGTTCCAGGAATCCTATTTTATCTTTCTCTCAGTTGTGTAGAGTGACCTAGTGTCAGCATTCAGACAGGGCTGCATGAGCGAGTGTAAGATGAGGTGATGTTTCCAGCATCCAGGATGTGGTGGTACACGTGGCTCTAATCCCAACCTCAGCACTTGGAGACAGAGGCATTGCAGGTTGGATCCCAACCTAGACCAAAGAGAACAATCCAACAGAATAAACTAAGAACTTTCAGAGGGGAGCCAGAAAAGAGATCGGAGGTTACAACCAGGACAGAGCACCAACGGTGTGCAAGCCTGTGATGGTCAGGCCCAGACATTGCAGGGACAGACAGTATGTAGCAGGAGATGCAGATCTGAAGGTCTATCCACTCTTCCTGCAGAGCTCAGCTGCGAAGGGGTGCAAATTATATTGCCAGCAGGACCTCAGCATCAAGTTGCTTGCCGAAGGAGTGATGGGTCCTGATTTAGTAGGGTGTTAAGGAGAGCTCCTGTGAGCACTTTAGTCTTGGAAGGCTCCTCCAGAACTCTGTCAGCAAACAGCTGTAGTTTCTAAGCCTTAGCTGTCTTGGAGGAGTGGATGGGTGAAGGGGATGCTTTCCTTGTTAGTGAAGGGAAGTTTGAAGCCTAGAGAAAGTGGCCTAAGGAGACCGTATAGCTCTTATTCTGCTTGACCCTCCTAAGGGCTGGTGATTGACAGGAACTTTGTCTCTGAACATGACCTTGCTATTCCATGGGTGCGTTGGCCCTGCAGATCACAGACTCTCATGCCTAGTTGACTCTGTCTGGACCTCAGAGATAGAACAGAACAGAGGAGAGTGTAGTGGGTTGAGCATCTAGACAGGAAAGTGCTCATTCTTACTGGACCAATGAGAGCTGTCTTGGCAAGTCTTTGAATTTCCCGTTGGAGTCCTGTTAAGTAAGGGAGGGTTGGTGGGGCAGGATGGCCTTGAAGGTTCATTCTAGTTAGGGCTAGACATGTGATGCTGCAGTGTCTTCATCAAAACCGAGGTAGCCTGTATCTCTGGATTGACAGGCTGGCGCCATCTTTAAGAATAGGACAGATGTGGGAGGTAAACATGTTCCTTGGAAACTTTATACTCTGCTAACTGCTGTCCAGAATCTCCGTGAAAGGCATTACTTTGTCATTATAAGAAGTTTTTAATTTCTGAGGCATTGAAGAATTGTAGGGGAAAAAGTTAGAAAGGCCACAGTCACATAGATTCATAGTGCAGATATAAGTAAATCTGTGCCATAGACATTGTTTGGTGTGCTTTATGTTCTTAATAATTAAAATTTTAATAAATTATGATGGATAGTGTTGTCGCACTTGGCAGGAACTGCAGCTTCTGCCTAATGACCAGAGGAATGTTTTGTTCTGAAAGAACTTCAACTTGTGTGCGCATATATGCATGTACATGTGTGCACTAGTGCCTTAACATGCATGCACGCACCTGCAAATGTGCACATGTAGTCTTTGGCAATTGCAATTTGTAAATATTATAGGTTTTCTTTTCAGGATTGGTAAGTGGAGACAGGAACTTTACAGACCCCTGACACCCACTAATTAATTATATCTTCTGTATTTTAGCTTCTGTATAATTCCTTCTTAAAAAAAAAAAAAAAAAAAAAAAAAAAAAAAAAAAAACAGGCTTAACTAGTTTGTCTGGATATTTTTCTTTTTGTTCTTTTCTTCCTTGCAATCACAGTCGTGTAAAGAAGTTTCTGAGAAGGAAGAGCCTGAAGAGGCCAAGCTATCATAATGGAATATCAAACCCTGGGGCTGAGGAGGCCACTCAGAAGTTAAGGCTTTCACTGCTATCGCAGAGGGAAAGAGTTTGGTCCCTAAGCACCCACATGGGGTCACTCACAACCTATAGCTCCAGCTCCAGCTCCGGCGACTGCTCCCCACTGCCCTCTTCTGGCCTCCATAGTTACCTGCACTCACATACTCATGATTTCTTAAAGATATAAAATGAATCAAAAAAAAAAAAAAAAAAAAAAAAAAAAGGCCTAGGGCCATCTGAGAGATGATATAGAGATGAATTTGGTAAGGGAAGTTGTCACCAGAAATGTCGGCTGTTTGAGAACTTAGCTACGACCTCTGACACCACACAGACGCCATGACAAGAAAGCTGTAGTGCTGCGTGGACTAGAAGGGAAGAGTTTCTCCCCAGTCTGCCCACCGAGGAGCCTGTTTACACCCTCAAGTGTGGTGATTTAGTCTCTGAGGATTATATCCTATGCTGCTGTCATCAGTTTACACATCCAGTGAAAGGCACATTTGGGATGTTTCTGGATTGGGAACTGGTTGAAACCCCCGGGGACTGAAGCAATGCTCAGTGTTGTTGGATCACCCAAATCTTACTCTTCTGACACCTGAGGATGGTGTGAACTGTCCACCAGTAGGGCCGGAGGGACCCTAGGATTTTTGAATTAAAGAAGGTCTTTTCTAAACTCTGCCTGGGTACAGATGTTGCGGTAAATCTCTGCCTCCTGAGTTGTGACAATCCAGTTGTCCTTGGAGTTCCTGATTTAGGAAGTGTGCCTCAGAGCCACCAAAATTTGCCCTACTAAACATTCCTGGGTGAGAACAATGCCTCAGGTCTAGGGAACATATATTTGGTAAACCCTTGTTAAGGTGTCTTGCAGTGTGGAAGGATTTGAAATCGGGATATATATATATCCGATATATATATATATTGGTTTTTCAAGACAGATCTTTCTCACTTCTCTGGTTTGGCTGCCCAGCTTGGCTCCGATCTCCTGCCTCTTGGGTCTGGGATCATGGATGTGTGCTCATTTCTTGCTCATCTGATGCATAGTTCCCCAGATAATTAAGATCGTCTGAGCTCTGGGATGACTCTGCAGTCTGACTTTCCAAATTTGGTATAAAGCTGTGTACCCATAGGGCAAAATGTATGATCCTTTTACCACTGGGACATACTCCATCTTGAGATAAGGATCTTAGGTGGGGAGCATTCTCACGTTTATGTAGGAAAGATTGAAATTCAAAAGTTTAAATGATTTGTCCAGAAAGTACAGGAAGCAGCAGTGCTGGTGTTTGAACCTAGGACTCCGGCTTTAGCACCTGATTTTCCTTGTCTGCTTCTTACCCAGATTACTTTTGAGTTTAAGCTTCTCCCACTTTCTCTCCTCATTACCAAGACTCTCTTTGGGTGTTGTAGATGGCTCCAGAGCTGCTTGTATTTTGATGTTAATTCCACTCTCCTTGAAGGGGTTGTCTGGATGGAGGAATGAGTCAGGTACTCAGGTGCCTTCTTGTGAACTTCCCTGAATGAATAAAGGAACCAATCACTGGGCGAGTAGGCTGGACTTCTGGGTTGGACGGAGGAAGAGAGGGAGCAGGAGTGAGTTAGGGGCTTTTAAATGTGGATAATGAATGGGCCAGATGTAGCTGCTAGTGTCTCTCAGTTTCATGGAGGATCGGCCAAGATTCGCCACCGGAGGAATTAGACTTAATATGGTTTACAAGATTAAGATTCTAGTAGTTGCACGCAGAGATTGAGTTACCGTTGTTTCTGAAATAAGCTTGTGTGGTGCTTTTCTTCTTGTGACAACTCTGACTGGGTTCCAGAGAAAAAGGTATGGCGGCAAAGTATGGGTTGGCCTGATGTGCTGTGGGGGTTTTGAAGCATGGTGCTAGTGTGGTAGTGACCCTCCAATGGGAACATAACGAGCTGAGTGGAGAAGTCGTGGAGCTCTGAATCAGAGAGTCTTCTCGAGATAAAAACAGGTCAGCCATTGCCCATCAGTGCATAGCTGACCAGTCTGCGGGAGCAGAGAGTTGCTGGCGGTAGCATGGGTCCATCCTTTTTAATATCTTAAGCAACATTTGGGTATCCGTATCCATGAATGTATCCATTCTATGATATGTGTACACACGTTCCTTTGCTTCATTTGTAATATTTTGCTTTTTTTTTTATCAGGCTCTACACTATATGTCTCTATGTGGCCAGCACTGCATTGGGAGTAGGGGAGAGCATGCATATATTTTAGGCATGGTAAATACACGCACACGGATTATTCACCCACTGGCTTTTTTCTTCTATAACTTTATGGAAGGGTTTCTTAAGTTTTTTCCAACTGCAAGTAACTCCTTCTCATCTCCTCAAAAGTTTTTTGTAACCCAGGGAGTTATAAAATAGGTACACAGATATTTACTAATAACTCATAAAGAAACTTATTTTGAAACAATTCTTTGATATAAATATGATTTTACTATTTGTTAAGGGAGAAAATTTGCATACTAGTGATGGGTGGGTGTGCTATTTATTTCTACGTAATAATTAAATCTTGGTGGCTAGAGAAATGGCCTAGTAGGTAAAACCCTTGTCACACGAGCATTAAGGACCAGAGTTTGGATCCCCAGCACCCAGGCAAATGCTGAGTAAGAAGGTGGCTGGCCTCTAATCCCAGGACTCAAGGCAATCCAGAGACATGCTAATTTGATACATGTTGAGGGATGATACGGTATTTAAAAATTAAAATACTGTTTGTTCAATACATGATAATGTTTCTTTAATAGCAGAAAATCCTATAATACATGCCTTAGTTAGAGTTGATTTTTTTTTCTGTGATGAAACACAATGACCAAAAGCAACTTGGGGAGAAGAGGGTTTGATTTTGCTTACAATTCCATCCCATTGTTCATCCTCAAAGTCAAGGTAAACAAAGCAGGAACACAGAGACAGGAGCTGATGCAGAAGCTGTAGAGGAGTGCTGCTTACTGGCTTGCTCAGCCTGCTTTCAAACAGAACTCAGGACACTGCCCGGGGGTGCCACCACTCACACTGCGGCAGGCCCTTCCAAGTTGTTCACTAATTAAGAAAATGCCCTATAATCTTACCTAGGTACAGCCCAATCTTACAGAAGCATTTTCTGAATTGTGACTCCCACCTCTCAGACCACTGACTTGTGTCAAGTTGACATAAATACCAGCTAGGAAATAAAATCAAAACACTGCAGTTCATAACGTACAGTAGCCTTAATCTGACCTGTGTTGTTTCAGACATTGTTCTTGGGCACTGGGTGTTGCGACAGCGTGAGCAATATAAACTGCTTCCTGTGCATTCACAGTGAAGGCTGCAGTAAAGTTGTGGATACAGCAGATGGATGCTCCCATAAATACCTTGTATTCATTATGTGTTCGATTTTGAATTAATTTTTGGCCATTGCACATCTGGAAACTTTTTAATGTTGCAGAGAGTCTATGAAAGCCAGAACTGTCCAGTACCTCAGGTTCCAATGGGAGGCAGAACAAGTCCCAGGAGCAAGCAGGTAAATTGGTTTGGCAGTTGAAGTAAACCCTTGCAGCCTTTGCAGTCATTGCAGCCTTAGGGGAGGAACTGGGACTTTGGATTGCAGGGCACAGCCTGCCTTTCTACTAAGTGGCATTTATGTTCTTGAAAAACACCGTGCTGTACAAAGCTAGGCAGAGTACCGTGTGTGTGTGTGTGTGTGTGTGTGTGTGTGTGTGTGTGTGTGTGTGTTATGAGCAGGGGCCAGGTGCTGGTGCCATAGGGGTCAGCAACTTACAGATAATTAAAGGTTGTAAGAGTCTGGGGAGTCATGTTCTTCAGTGATATAGCCACTGGTACATTGTGCCCATGCTCGTACAGGCAATTCTAATCAAGTGCAGTGGGTCACACACACATAAATAAAAAGACATTAAGAAGGAGGAATAGGAGGAGGAAGAGGAGGAAGAAGAGGAAGAGGAGGAGGAAGGAGAGATGGCTAACAAGTTAAGAGCACTTATTGCTCTTCCAGAGAACTCAGGTTCAGTTCCTAGCACCCACATGGTAGCACATAACAACTTGTAACTCTGGGTTCATGTGATCCAGCACCCTCTTCTGGTCTCTGTGGGTACTAGGGTACTAGATACATAGACAACGCACTCGTACGCATGCAAACAGAATTTTTATACAGTTCATACACATAAAACTAAACAGACATATAAAAGAGGGTCTTGGGAAGCACAGATTTAGTGGGAGGGAGGTTGAGTAATGGGGAGGTACTTTGTCTGCAGAAAATTTTATATATATATAAAATTACAAAAGAATAAATTTAATTAAAAAAACAGAAATTTAATAAAAACAGTATTAGAGCTGGTGTGAGGCAGAAATGGCTGAGAAATACAGAAAGGCTTTGATCCTTTACCCTGGGAAACCCTTAAGCTTGCTTGTGGAAGAGGCACTGGAAAGGTTGCTCACAGTTTACTGTGAAGGGGAAGAGGAGGGGTTGTCTGACACTGGAAGGATGGCTGCTAGCAGCAGCGGATCCTATTGGATGTGGGATATACAGTCTGGATGGGGATTCATGAGCTGGTGAACTAGGGTGGGTGTTAGAGGCAGGCCCTTGTGATCCTAGCACTTAGGAGGCTGCTGCAGGAGAATTGTGAAGACATCAGCAGCCTCAGATACATAAGCAAACTTTGTCTCAAACAGGTTTAGGCACATGCTTGGTTCTAGCAGATATGGTTTCTTTTTTTTTTTTGTGGTAAAAGATAGAATAACTCAAACATGATTTTTTTTTAGTATTCTTGCCCCTGGTTTAGCATTTGCACAAATACACATCTGTATTAACAATATATTCATTAAAACAACGTTGACTTTACCAGTCAATTTTTAAGATGCATAGCCTTGCCCCCACCTTTAAAAATATACAATGGCTATCTGTGAGACAAGGAGCCGCGTAAGGGTGGCTTCTAAACATTCATATTCAGTGTCTCGTGGAAGTCCCTCCTCAGCCCCACAAAAGAAATGCTAATTTTTTGTAGGTCACATAAAAATCTCCAGTGTTTCATCATGGCCTTGTAAGGATGACCCCATGTCAGGCCTGCTCTTAAGCTGAGAGCCAAGTCGGTGCCCAGTCCCCGACGTCTGCATGTTCTTTTCTCAAGGAAGATTGATTGTGTTTGACTGATGGCACAAAAAGATGCCGAGACGCTTCTGTGTTATTTAGTAGAGCACATATATGCTCCTTTGCTAATGGGTTACTGCAGAGAGGCAGAGAGGCTGTCCCCAGGGGGTTGCCCTTGATGACTTCAGGGCGTGGCTGTGTGTATTGCACATTTGAGAGTGAATCCTGTATTGGGGTGCATTGCTGTTAAATCTGGGGATTTCAAGGAGTTTTAGTTTCTCAGGTCAACTCTGAGAAGAAGAAAAATCCACCTGTAGAAAAGTTTCTCTACATCTCTATAACTCCCTATGAAGGAGCACCTCACCATTCCCAGTAGATTGAATTAGACCCAGAGTATCGTCTTCTCCTTAGATGCGATAGCTGGGTTCTCATGTGTACGTTGAGGTTGCAAACAGATAATGTGTGACCGCTGGGTGATAGAAAAAAATGAGAAATTGCGGCTTTGTGAGATGTGGGGGTGCACAACTAAAACTCAGAGAGCACTGCCCAGGTGCCAGGCGCTGTTCCATGTGGCTCACACGGACTCACTGATCCATAATGCAGTCTGTGAGGAAACAGTTGTCATTGGTACCCCCATTTGATAGGGGGACTGAGGTTCAAAGAGGGTGACCTTTGTTTTTGAAAGACCAAATAGCAAATAAGGTGGGTTGCTGAGGTGGAGAGCCAGGGTCAGCTTCCAAGCTTGCACCTCTGGTAGGGAAGAAGGGTGGAGCCAAAGGCACAAGAGTTAGCCCCTCCTCTCTCACTAAACTGTTCCTCTAAGCTGCCCTGTTGTTGTCTGTTAGAGGAGAACAAAATAACACATGCTTTTCCTTTATTACAGGTAGGTGTGTGTGTGTATGTGTGTGTTAGAGAGAGAGAGAGAAAGAGAGAGAGAGTGTGTCTTAGAAGGAGGAGGGAAGAGGTGTTTGCTAAACATAGACAATATGCCCAGTGCTGTACCAGATACTCCATGTGATGTCATCAGTTGCTACCCTGGACAGACAATATGCCCAGTGCTGCACCAGATACTACATGTGACATCATCAGTTACTGTCCTGGTGTTGTCACTGGCACCTGTCAAGTTCACTGTTGACTCTCAAGTCCCTGCCATTTTCAGAGATAGATGCATAACCATCTGTTCTCAAGTGTGGGTTTGCTTATTGCCTGTCTTACTCATCAGATTCCACACGGGGTAGGGGACTATTTTTAAAGCAATGCAGGCTATTTGTAGAAAATTTAGGCAAGGGATTTGAATTGGCAGTCTACAGAGGAGGAAACTCAAAGGGCCATCAACAGCCAGACATCAGGATCAAGACATGTGTGCGCACACACATGCGCACGCACACACATACACAGACACACAGACACACACAGACACACAGACACACACACACACCTGCAATCACAGCACTCAGGAAGCTGAGGCAAAAGAATGGTAAGTTTGAGAGTCTGGCCTAGAGAGTGAAGCCCCGCCTCAAGAAGGAAAACATGTAAATACTGTACATTGAGATAGATAAACCAATTCAGCAGCAATGAGAGCAATACAAATTAAATCATAATTATATTATTTGTATGACATATTAGAGAGCTAAATTTATTCCAAGTGTTTCTAGGACCCCATCTATTGCTGATGCTGTTATATGGTACCACCTGTAAATATCAGGCCAGTCAGATTTCCTTGACTCACTCATGACACTCTTAGAGATGAAAAGAAGAGAAAGAACCGATTAGGTAATGTAACATGGAATATTTCCACAGGCTTATTGTGGCGAGGAGATATTTGCAGGTAACTGAGGTGTCACCGAGCAAGTGAGTAGGTCAGCGTAAGCAGCAGTGACTTACTGACTAGATGGACATTGCTCAGTGCAGACAGATCTCTGGAGCATAGCGCCAAGAGAGGCAAGCAAGAGAAGCTTCACAGAGTGAAGGCCCGTTTCCTCGAGCCTAATACATGCACACAAAATGATACGTATTTTCTAAGAGCCCACATGAAAGATACAGGTATAAAGACAGGGTGCTTGTGTGAGGGTGACAGGATGCTTGTGTGAGGGTCTGTGAGAGCTGTAGAAGGTCATATGGATGAAAAGTAGAACCGTACATTATAAAGCAAGAAAGACTCTTGCCAGAACCGTAAACATAAGTGCCATGCACAAGTATCATGGTAAACTCAGGGTCCTGAAAAGAAAAAGATAAAAACACAAGTCAGAATAGAAATTTTGCATAATTCCACAGATTTTATTGATGGTCTTAAAACTTTAAAACTTAGGAATGTTATTCTTGTATTTTACATGAGTGAATTTACATATATATGTACACGTATTGTTGAAGGTCACACTCTATGTATTCTTTTGCATCTTGGGCTCTGAAGATGGACTGAAGTATCTCTGAGATGCCTTCTTTCCTTAGGGTGGATACCGGACTATCAAAGTCACTCAAGTTGTGACCTGCCATGGATCCAGCATCTCTCAAAACCCTCTGCTGATACCCTTATGTCAGGTGGGAGGTGGATAGCATTGATTCTGAGAAGATATCAGTGTTTGCATTTATTCATGGTCAATTCTAGCAGCATTCATTTGCTTGGCTGTGCTGGAAATTAAGAATTTTCAGATCACCCATGTGTGGTGGCATGTGACTTTAATCCCAGCGCTCAGGAGGTAGAGGCAAGAGGATCTTTGTGAGTTCAAGGCCAGCCTGGTCTACAGAGTGAATTCCAGGACAGCCAGGGCTACACAGAGAGACCTTATCTTGAAAGGTCCCCCTCCTGCACACACACAGATTCTCATACCGTGTCACAGAGGTAAGAGTGTGTAGCATCAAGTGAATACTAGGACAGTGATATTGAAACTTGGTCTGATATGCCAGGGAACCACCTCTTGTGGTGACCTAATGGCTTTCGATAGGCGACAACTGAACTGTTCCTAACGACTACTTGCTCAAGAACAGGTTAGTCCATCAATAAACAGTTCAGAGCCTTTCTTCTCTGTTTTGCATCTGAGCTGTGACCAGTCCTTAAAGAAGAGTGTTCTCCTCGCCTGTGCATTCCACAGGTGTCTGATGAAAGTCTTCTAATCAGTCTAGGCTCCTTGCACAGATCTCCTGAGGGAGGCTCAGATTTCCCATCACCTACTAGGAGCTGAGCAGGACCCAGTACTGTTGGCTGCTGTTTCCATGGCGATCTTGCTAACATTGCAGATCCTTCATAATGACTTTCTCCTCGGCAGGTGGACTTGCAATGTATTTGTGAAGGTATCAGGGCCAGTATATCTGTGTCTGTTTGTATGTCTGTGTCCCTTTGTTTGGTGGTGGTTTAATGATTATGTTTTACTCTAAGTTCAAAATATTCACAGGTCAGGAGACATTAATGCTTTACACCTAATTGAGGCTAAACAAAGGTTTGTGGTATTGTGTTGAGTGCACTAGATTTGGGAGGGAAAAAAAAATCAGACATTCCAGAAGACATCCTGAGAACGTCTCCGAAGTTCTCACTGCTGGCTACTCTTTTTTCTTCAGCACTTCCGTGTGTGTGTGTGTGTGTGTGTGTGTGTGTGTGTGTAATGAGGTTTGCTGCTCTCTAATATACAAAATCCCACAAATGGGAGAAATTATTTCACAGTACAGATTTGGGGCTGGGCAAATGGCTCAGTCAGGAAAGCACTTGATACAGAGTCATGAAGCCCTAGTTCAGATACTCAGCACCCATATTTAACCCTAGTGCTGGAGGAGGTCACTCAAGCAGATCCCAGAGCACCCCAACCAGTCCACCTAGACTTATTTATAAGCTCCAGTTAATTTAATTGTGTACTGTATTAAGTTCTGTGCTTGGGAAATATTTCATAGCTGCCTTTCCTTTGTTCTTCCAAGTCTACCCACTTCTGGCTCCATTTCAGTGACTGAGCAATCCCCTTCCTCTCCCCTCCCCCACTTAAGTGTAAAGACACTTGCCTATTCTATTGGTCCTAAAACCAGATGACATTTGTCAATATTTTTTGCAGACTCTGTGCAGCTGTGGAAATGTAAGGTGTGATGTGGGACACAGGCTGGTAAAGGATATTTTTCAGGTGTATGGGGTCGGGGACAATCAGGGGACCTCAGATGGCCTCTCTTGGGTTCTCCAATTTGAAAGGTTCTCAGAGATTACCACATCAGAGAAGGGGGGGGGGAGAAAAGTGAGAGAAAGGGGGACAGGCACTCCCTTACACCCGCTCACTCAGGGACCCATTCAGTATGTGATATGCTTTCATTCAGCAGCCCTCTCCTGCTTTGTATGCAGAGACAGAAGCTCTTGTGATAGCATGGGGGATAAACACTCATTTCCCCAAACATCCAGATGCAGTTGGCAGAGGCCATCTGACAGAGCAGGCTCCCTCTTTAGAAACAGCTCATTTACACTTCATTCATTCACAATCCTCAGTACTTCTGGGTAAGTCTGTTTTGTCTACAGAGCAGGGGGACCCATAGAGCAAGTTCCTGGTATAAATACATTTGCTAGGAAACACATTAACCTGCTGGAGAAGGAGATGTGCCCTGACAAAGCTTTCTTGCATCTGTTGCATCCTAACCATGTACTGATTATGAGTGATTCTAGTCATTAAAGTAGTCCTTGGAGGGCTGCTACCTGATAATATTTTAGTAGCACTTAATTTGAATTACGTTAATAAAACTCCATTTCTTTGTCTCGCCCATAATTCAGTATTCATACATATCTCCCTTTTATCTTTATGAACTTGTTAAAATGTATCCTCGTTAATTCTATTCTCCTGTATTCCTTAGATACTGTTGGATACAATTTTGAGCAAGAATTTCCATTTTTTTCTATCTTTTATTTTAGGATAAACATATCCCGACACTCAAACATTTGAATCAAGAGTAGGATTGCCTGTGAGAAACCCAACTAGGAGAAACATGGTTCATTATCCCCAAAATGTCTAGATTTGACATCCACTTTCATGGGTAACGGAAGTGAACTACCCTGCCCCCTCCCCTCAAAAACACTTGGCCAGAAATAAGCTTTATTATTCCTAAAAACAACATCTGTACAAGAACAGGGTACAGTGGATAGTGAGTGAATGACTTACTGTGTCAAGACTGTGAGCCCATATATCTTTTGGGATTCCCATTGTGTTTCCTAAGGACTGTCTTTTAATATCAGGTAGTCTGTGCGGTGATAGGAACTGCAAGAGCAACTGTTGGAAGTATTATCTGTGTTTGTTATATCCATCATTTGCCCACCCAGCTTCGGATACCAGGGGAGGAAACACTGACCATACACCAGCCTGCCAGACAGAAGGAAGGAAGCCCCTGCCCTAGTATATCTCCCTTCTAGGATATAAGACGAATATTCAACCTTTGAAAGACAGAGGAGTCAGTCTTTTGCTCTTTGTATTCAACTGCGCATCTGTGTGTTGTAAGCCCTACCCCAGCCATCCTGCTGTGGTTATTTGTTATGTTACAAAAGACAGTTGTGAATTCTGTCATGTGTGGAGTCTTCCCCAGTACTGGGGCTCCACAGCACTCAGTAAATACAGCAGCTTTGGACTAAGTAAGTGGCTAATGGTTTTTGAATATTGGCTCTCAGTATGCCAAATACTGATATTTTTATCTGTGCTCTCTTTCTATCCTTATCTATAAAGTGACTGCTTGTCCCGTTTAATAGGTAAGGAAAAAGAGTCAAACAGATATGTTTATGCAGCATTATTTCAAAAAGGGAAATGGTTGCTTTATCTTCATAGTGAGGATTGTTCAGTATCCCACAGCTTTCAGGATACATCCTCATGACTGCACTTGATCTAACACATCTGTCTGTCCCCAACTATTCACAGCTCTAGAGCCCAGAGGCTCTGAATCCTGGCCCAGGACTCTGTCCAGAAACATGCTGCTACTTCCTCTTCATCTGACCTGTAGATCTGTGTTACAGATCTTGGACCTCTCCGGCTCATGGGAGATTTGCAGTCTTATGACTTTGTATTGAGGGGTGTTACAATGTATCATATTTGATGGCTAACTCCATGTAAATACCAACACACACTATGTTAGTTACTTTCTGACACTTTAAAAAATACCTGACAGAAGAAACTTAGGAAAGAAAGGTTTGTCTGGGTTCATAGTTTACAAGACTGGGTCTACCATGCAGTGAAGGCATGGCAGAGGAGCTTAGATCATGGCAGTGAGCACACACGGCAGAGGTTGCTGAAATCATGGTGGACCAAGAGGCAGGGAAAGAGAGGCATAAACCAAGGGTTGGGTATATCCTCTCTGTGGTTCCCCATTTCACCCAGCCGCTGGGGTGTGGAAACGCTGTTGGAAACACCACTGGGCAGGCAATACGCAGAGATACTAGACAGCATTTACCCTATGCCCGCCTGCTACAGGGTGTTGGGCTCAAGGGAAGCCCTGATACACTGCTCAGAGAGGTCGATGCTGGGGTTCCCTGGGAATCCAGTTGCAACTGGAAACTGCACAGAAGTGTCAGGAACGGATAGGTGCTCTGCAGGAGACTGAGATGGTACAACTCTGTAGACTAAGGCCTTCTCCCTGCTCCCCATGGTAGTTCTTGATGAAAGAGATGATCCTTGGTTCCAAACTGTTTACTGATTATTCATCATGGAAAATGGGTGTATACTACCTCTTCAGTGTGGCCCAGAGATTAAATACCTTTTGCAGGAAGGAATGTCCAGGAAGGGAAGCTTATTGGCTAAGCTCTCAGGGCCTCTAGATACCTCATTAGAATGGAGGACTCTGTTCTGGGCTACATGACCACAGGTCCCATTTCCTGTGAGGTATGTGTTTCAGGCCAGGAATCTGGTAGGGAGCAGAGAGCCACCTACCATCTCAGGTGGGTGCCTGGGTGCTGGGAACTCTGTACCTGCTCAACCTTAGCAAGGTTTCTGGCATGGCCCATTGTTCCACACCTCTCCAGGGTCCACTCCTAGTGACCTTCTTTTACTGGGTGCCCCCACGGCTACAGCTTCTCAAGAAAACACCAGCAGCTGAGAGTTCAAAACAGGAGCCTATGGAAGAGGCTTCAGATTCAAACCTCAACAAATACCTCATTCATTCTCTACGTCTGTGTTAACGACTGTCATCTGTCTTTATTTAGCTGCTTTGGAGGAAAAGCCAAGTCTCTGACTAAAGAGTCAGTAATGATTGAGAAACAAATCACCCAATCTACTCCAGCTATCGAGGGGCAGCACTTACACATCCCTCTGTCATCTTGCTTCAGTCTTCTGCCCTCTGTGGTAGATGTTGAGGGTCTGTGGAGATGCTCACAGAAGCATCTTGTTTTACATGTGATAAAAATGGAGGGAGCACTGCCTTGGACAGGTGACTTCACTGTCACCACTGAAAGCTAACACAACAGCTCCTTAGGTCTGGCTTGCTAAGGTCTCGTGGACTTAGGAGAAGAATGGTCAGTTAAGGTGGCCACGTTGAGAGCTCGCTGGTGGTTTTATAATGAGCATCCACTGTGAGAAAAAAGTGGAAGGAACTCTTGGGGAGTTGACAGTGATATGGAAATGAATGATAGCAGTTTAATTTTTTTAATGACATGTTCATTCTAACCTTAAGAAGGTGAAAAAAAATTAATTGTATGCCAAAGTTTCAATTTTCTTGTTATTGAGTTAACAATCACTTAGGAGAAATTCCTTTCTGGCTGTCTCTCTGCATGAAGTAAACCCTCCCCCAAGACAAATTTGCAGCCTTAGGAC
Source organism: Rhynchomys soricoides (assembly GCA_019843965.1). Classification (NCBI taxonomy): domain Eukaryota; kingdom Metazoa; phylum Chordata; class Mammalia; order Rodentia; family Muridae; genus Rhynchomys; species Rhynchomys soricoides. Next base: position 7,628,985 of record JADRCH010000097.1, on the reverse strand, counting down.
CTTTTGTTGTTGATGATGTTAAACATCACTTAAAATTCTTGAATCCCATCTTTAGATGCCTGTGGAGCTTCTGGGGCTCCTGTTTCTGACTCAGCAGCTGGAGTCTTTTCTCTGTTTCTTTGTTATGCATTGCAGTGTGCTCCATAATTCTTACTTTATGTATCCCTGATCCAGGTTTTCATTTCTAATAAAGGTCTGAAATACTTACAGCGCCCACCACATCGACAGCACGAGGTCTGAGAACTACTGCTTCCATTTTGGTCCTTGCCTCCTGCTGGGGCTGCACATGGTATTAACTGCCCCATATGATTCACATAAGATGCATGATGGGCAGGAGTAACCTGTGGCCTTGACTCTCTTAAGCTGCATTCTAGTAATGTACAAGCACATACATACGTATGCACACGTGAACACAAACACTCAACACATCTCTGCTTCTGTAAACATATGGATTCTATTGTGCAGTCTGCAGTCTCAGCAGTGGATGTTGGACGTCTGTCCTGATCAGTGTGCAGAGACGACTTCACCTCATTTTGAATGACTGTATAGTACTCTATTGTGCTCACATGCTATAGTTTAACAACATTTTGGATTTTCTGTTACAGTCTCCCACTAAACATCCCCAGAAATAACCTTCTGTTTCTGTAGGTATATTTACCAGATACTGTAAGAGACTCATTGATAAACTAGAATGTGTTTTTTTAGCATCCCCTAATGCTGCCAAATTGTCCTCCAAAATGGTTCTATTAATTTATACTTCCACTAATAGCATACAAGAATGTCCTTTTCTCTGCATCATTGTCAACAATGAGTGTAACAGAAGTCTGAGTTTGTAAGTCTGATGGTGAAGGTAGAATCTTTGTACATGTCTGTAGTAGCTGACGTGTTTAAATTTTGTTTCAGTAACTGTTCACTGAACATCTACTGTGTCTCATCATTGGACCAGGACATAGTAAGCAAGTGCTGTCCTTGTCCTTTAAAAAGCTACAGAGTGAACTTTTCTAGAATTCAAAGCTGTCAGTGGTAGATGTGTGTCTTGTGTTCTCTGCTAGCAGAACGGCGCTGTCTCTTAAAGCTCAGTGACACTCGTGCCCATATGGATGGTGTCCACCCCTGCCTGCTGTTTACCCATGCCCACTCTGGTTTCTACTCCTTCCTTTCTTAACATGGCAACTCCCCCTCTCTGCAGCACTTGCCTGGTTTTCCTTGTGGAGAGCAGTTGGCTGCAGCAGAAATGATTTTCTAGTAGCTTCCATCTTTTTCCACATGCTGGCTTGAGGAGTCATTACAGTTAGAAGCAAGCACTCACAGTCACCCACTATTGGCATTTTTCCTAAAAGGACACCATGCCTGGGTAGGATTGTTTGGCAGTGTCCCTGAGAGCTAATTCATTGTTTGAAGCTTCTCTCCTACAGAGATTACCAGAGATGGTATTTCACCTGGGGCACTTGAATTAGGCTGCAGGCATGTTGAGTATTTCTTTAGAATTCACTGCAATTGAAACAAAAAAACAAACCACAAATGAATACAGCAGCATTAGTGATGTGAGGCTATGTTTGTTCCTGTTATAAAATAAGCTAAAGGAATAAGGTACAACCTATAAGTTGAATTACCTGTATGGTAGCTGTTACATAAAATAGAGGGTCCCAAACACACACATAATGGGGGAATAAATTCCAGTGGATTTGTAAGTATAAGGGTGTCTGTCAAGGCCAGAGGTCATCTCAAGTGTCTTCGACCTTTTTTCCCTGTCTATCTGTCTCTCACCACCATCTGTCTGTCTGTCTTGTTTCTCTCTCTCTCTCTCTCTCTCTCTCTCTCTCTCTCTCTCTCTCTCTCACACACACACACACACACACACACACACACACACACACACCCCTCATCTCTCATCTCTTTTTTAAATCTGGAGCTCTTACATATGGCTGACTTGGCTTGCCAGCAAGCCCCAGGCATCCTCCTGCCTCAACCTCCCTATTACTACATGTGTGCTACCAAGACTGGCTTTTTATGTGAGTTCTAGGGATCAAACTCAGGTTCACTTTAGCAACTGAACCATCTCCCAGCCCCTAAACCTGCTTTTCTGAATGGAGCCAGCTTTAGATATTCTGACTCTTTTGTGTGGCTAAGAATGAGGAAGATCTGGAGTTCAGTAAGAATCCTGAAGCTACTCAGGGTCATCACCTTAGAATTGTCCATGTTCAATACATGGCCTTGAACCTGTGGATATCTCTTTGCCTTGGGACAAGAGCAAGATTCCAGGTTACCCAACACCACTGTGCTCTCCAAGCCAGTGCCCAGTGAGGCCTACCTGATAGCCCTCCTAGCCAAGCAGCTCCTAAGAGTGCAGTAAAAGATAAGAGGGGAAAGAAGCCATTCCCCATCTAAAGGCTGGAGCAGGCAATTAGTTGCTAGGCAAGTTAAAGTAATTCAGTATCCTTGCCAAATGCCTGCCTTGCAAACAGGGAAACTTTCATGGGAGGGGAGTGAGGTGGGGGTGCTTGCTGGTTGCCATAGGAATGCTTCCATGGTTGGAACCAGAGCACAGAGTGGGGAGAACAAGCCGGCAGCATCCATGGCTCTTTCAGCTTGGGAATGGAAACACACGGTGGGCGGTGGAGCCGAGGTAAGCCCAGGGAGGAAGGAGCAAAGCCCAGGATTCTTTGGGGGTAAAGGTGGGCAAAGGTGTATGGACATAGCATCCTGTGATAAAGGGCAAGACCTGGGCAGGCAAGGTCCTAGAGGCCATGTGTATTCAAAGGTGGGCAAAGTGTGATCTCGGGGCTACTCTGAAGACCTGATACTTGTAGGAGAATTTACAATATGGTCTTAGGGGAAATTCTAATTAGAGTCTGGAAAAAAAACAAAAAACAAAAAACCAACCCAGATTTAAAATAGATGGGAACTTAAAATTAGGCAAGCCGCTAGGAAAGACTAGTCTGAAGATAGGTATTTAGTACTTATGTAAATATTATGCCAGCTTATGTCTTCCTTTTAGTTCATGAAGCAGAGGTAGTAATTAAAGATTTGTTATTAATGAATTGTCCTGTATTCATCCAATTCAGATTCACAGGGAGGAAAAAGCACAGTCAACCAAAATGAGCTACTGGTAGGAGGAAGCCTTTGAGGGACCCTTTGCCTGGGCTCTTAATATCAGGCACCCTCTCACTGGGCAGTTTTGGGGAGGGCTGTTTCTGGGTTTGTACAGAAATAAGTAGCCGCCCTTAGCAGATGCTGAATGTGCTCTTGGGCTTCGCAGGGATGAATCAGTTTCCAGCTCCCAGGTGGGAGGTGCTAGTTCTCTCTTGCCTCCTTGGGAAGCAAGCCTATGCTCTTTTCACTGAGATCCAGCCCCTGGGGAGGAGGCACAGAAGCACAATGCAGGCCAGAGAGGCTTAGCTGTCTGTTGATAGTGTGCGTGTCAAAGGCTTCCAGTTTCTTGGTTCACACTCTTTAGTGGAGTTTTCTTTTTATCATGAGGAGATCTGTGTGAATTTGTCATCATGTGTCATGTATTTGGTTCGTTTCCAGGCGTTCAGAGGGCATTTAAAGTGGCTTCTTCCGTAGAATATGACTAGAGATAGGATTGGTGCGATTCATCACTATTTCTTTCTCTATGTGTAAACACAGCACTGAGGATAGGGCCTATGACCCTGTATGTCTAGCACATGCTCTACTAGGAAGGCTATATACAGCCATTTAAAAAAATATATTTATTATTTTGAGAAATGGCCTCACTAAGTTGTATAGACTGGCCTTGAACTCACTTTGGAGACCAGGCTATCCTTAAATCCTCCTGTCTTAACCTTTCTAGGCCTATGAGACAAGGCCCAGATTTTAATGTATGATTTTTTTTTGTTTTGTTGGTTTGGGTTGGAAGAATGAGTCATGTAAAAGAAAACTGAAGAGCATATTTATTATCAAGTATTTGCATTCTAGTGTTGTATACATTCTTAAGGGGTCAGAAGTCACAGTTGTTTGGGGGGCAGTCAATTTCTTTGGTCCGGAACAACAATGTCTTTGCAACTTTAGAATTCCTAAGAGCAGGCAGGATGATGCCAATCCACGATCAGAGGTACATTTGTAGACTGACTGCCAAACTTCTGCATCTGAGAGAGCATCATCCAATAAGAATGTCTGCCCTGAGCTCTTCAGATGACATAGACTTGTATGACTCTGACAAAGATGCCAAAACACACTGGTTCTGACCTCTTAAACAATGGCTTTCATAACTAGAGCTCCTGAAATCTCAACCAGTGCTGTCGAATAAAAATATAAGAGCCTCAATTATGAACCCCAAAGAACCCATTTCTAAAGTTAAATTTAGCTTCAAATAGGACTCAATTTAACATGGAACTGAGCTCCACTATCAAGAAAAGGAGCAGCTGAATCCAGTGAAGAGAAACACTCTCCCTTCATCCACACCCCGGCTGCTCAGACCTGGAGACCCATGCCGAGTGTCTACTAGAGGAAAAGTCCTGCTTTCAAAGTATGGATCTCTGGAGTTTAGACTTTTAAGAGGAAATTCCCATCAAGCTGTGTTAGAACAGGCCTGTCAAAGCTATCTGCCTAGTGGCTCCAACTCTCTCCACCCTTGTTCCCAAATACACCCTCATTGTCTTCAGTACAGATAAAGCTTGCCAAGCCCCTGTTGCCTCCCCCTCTCCTGGGCTCAGCTTCTTCCTTTCCATTACCTCAGTGTGCTTCCAGGGTCAGTGACCCCTTTATCTTTCTCATTGATTCGATTCCCACATCTGGTGTTCATTTATTCCTCACCTGAGTGCAGCAGTCAAATATTCAAATCCCAGTTTGGTCCCTAATCACAGTCCTGTCTTTCACAGTCAATGTGTTGATTTAGGTAGATTTGAATATGAATGGTCGCCTCCTCTAAATCCCTTGCCTTGAGTTTGTATGGTATTTAGGCCTTCAGTCCTTGCTTTGGATAGGTCAGTTATTGAACATAGTCAGTCTGTGATCAGGCTATCTGAATTTTAAAGAGCGTCGTTGGTCCCTAGACCTACAGGAGAAACAGCAACACGCTTACTTCTCGTGGATGGGTAAGCACTGACTTAGTCCACAGCCAGGCAGAATTTTTGACAGGCATTTTACTCAGCTCCCACCCATTTGCCGTAGAATATAATATCGATCCTGTTTATCAGTAGGTTATAGAAGACAGAAGCCTGTCATTTCCTGTTGGGTGATGACCACTTGTCAGGGACAGCATCCATCAGAGTGTTAATAAAAATTCATTTTCTGTGTCTTAGGTTGTTTCAAGTGAAAAATCTCTGACGGAGCTTCTCCAGTCTAGAGAGTGAAGGCCTAGGCCTAGGGTGGGCTCTTGTCCAAGATAATAACCAGTCTTCCCTTGGGAAGGAAGCGAGCTTGGAAATTAGGTGATAAGTCTGGAACATGTTGACCATTTTAAGTTATTCAGAACAGGAATGCATGCTACACCCAGTTCTCATTACCAACTGAAGACCAAGGCTGCTGGGATGTGTGTCAGAGATAGCCTGGAAACCTTAGAAGCCAGTCCCAACTCTACCCACCACAAGAGTCAGGCATGACAGCAGCAAAGTTATAGAATTGCTTTAGGCCTGTTTCTTACCAGTGACTATGAGGTCTTCTGGTCACATTAAATGAAGGCCCACAAAGCCCAGAGTGAGTTTGAATGGAAGAACAGTATTCAGATGGTTCTCCAATTCTCTGTTCTGTCCATACAACATTTTGTCTGTCTGTCAGTCGAATCTTTAAAACCTATAGGTTTCCTGAGACCTTTCTCCCCTTAAGTGGTCAGTAATTCAGCTCGGCTATTTCTCCAGCATAAAGGCTTCCAGTAGCCTCCAAAGGCAAACAAGGTAGTTCTTTTCTGACTTTAAGATCCGTGATAGGTAGCAAGCCAAGTTTAGTGGTTCACGTATGTAGTCATGAGAGGCTGAGGCAGGAGGAGCACCATGAGTTCCATGTCAGCCAGGACTATGGGCTGAGAAGCTGTCCCAAGGAAGAATGAAAGAGCCAGAGGAGTACTATGGAATTCTGTTCTCTGAACAGGACATGGCTGTGGCACATAGGAACTCAGAGCTGTGGTTACCTACAGCTGGAGGGGGCGGAGCTCCAGAGGCCCCGCCCCTACCTGAGGTTCTCTGAACAGGACATGGCTGTGGCACATAGGAACTCAGAGCTGTGGTTACCTACAGCTGGAGGGGGCGGAGCTCCAGAGGCTCCGCCCCTAGCTCAGGAGGTATTGGTATTGGTGGCAGCTGCAAGGTAGGAGAGTAGCTTTTCTTTAGGATGTGGCCACTGGGACTGAATTCAGACCAGGTTCCCAGGCTCCCTCCTGCCTCACCCTGTATCAGTGTGCATACAGAGAGCGCTAATTGATCTCAGAGGGAAACTAATAAATATAAAAGGTCATGAAGTTGGGGGAGGGATAGAATGAGTCCCGGAAGTGAGTTGGGGGGTTTGGGGGGGGGGGAATGAGCGATGACTTGCTAAGGTGTACTGTGTACATGGCTGAAATTTCCAAAGAATTAAAAAGTAAAAACATAAGTGAGAAGCCGGGCAGTGGTGGCGCACTCCTTTAATCCTAGCGCTTGGGAGGCAGAGGTAGGTGGATTTCTGAGTTCGAGGCCAGCCTGATCTACAGAGTGAGTTCCAGGACATCCAGGGCTGCACAGAGAAACCCTGTCTCGAAAAAAAACAAAAACAAACAAACAAACAAAAAACCCAAAAAACTATAAATGAGTTATATGGTAGTAAAGGGGGAAGTTATTACTGGACTGAAGCTCACATGGGCTCAGCTACAATTAACAAAACAAGAGGGGTCCCGTAGCTATTGTCATGGATGTTTCCAGTGTAGACTGGAGCTCTCTCCTTCAGGGCCTCCGAGAGTCACACAGAAGGAGGGGTGTGGCTTCCCTGTAATGGCTTTTTTAAAATCTGAGATAAACCCTGAATCTTCATGCTTCTTCTAGTGAAAAACTTGGCCAAGACTCTAAGAGAGGAAACATGTTGATTGCATGTTATGTGCCAGACACGTTAGAAATTTTATATATAGTGGCTCATTTAATTCTCTAGACACCCTGCAAGATAAATAGCCATTATTTCCATTTTAAAGATGAGTCAAAGCTCTGAGCACTTTGCCTAGGGCCATACAGTAAAATGGACCAGGATTTCTATTTAGCTGTAAAGTCCAGTTACTTTCTGCTAGCACACAATAGCAGAAGACAGTGTAGAGCCCAGTGCCTGTATTGGATTTCACTGAATCCAAGGACTCCTGATTGCAAACTGTAGCTGCCAATGGGGATGGAAACAAAGGGTGGGCATATAACTGAGTAGGTCTCATTGAGAAGCAAAGATGGTCAGCCTCTGCTGACAGACTCAGCAGTTCTTTGAAACAACTAACAACAAAAGTATTGGAGAAACCGGTTTTGCAAATTACAGGTCAGTCACATGTCCACTAATTGGCATTGCTGGTCAGTGGCAAAAGGCAGGTGAGTCCTAAATTAAATTTAACTTTCGATGGTGGCTTTTGCTTCTTATGCAGTAAAACATAGAACTCTCATTTGGGGTTTTGGGGCATCCTTGGTATTCACTGGTTCAGATGAGGGCAGATATGTGCATTCAGTGCCCTCCATTTATGGACACGTCTCTGTCCTAGTGGTTGTTACAAACCACTCCAGCACTTAGGGTCACAAAGCAGCAGTCATGGCTGTTGGGTTCACGAATCATGCAGTCTGACCAGGGCTAAAGGGGAACAGCTCAGGTCTGCTCACCTGGGATCCTCTGGGCTGGCTGAGATGCAGGCTTGGTGTGAAGCTAACCCACCCTGTGTGTGCAGCCCGGCCTGGAAGGACTAGAGGAGCTCAGCTTCCTTGTGATCTCTAGAGAAACATCTTCCAGTAACCCAGCTCCTTCTACTCTGGCTCAACAAGTGACCCTAGAGGAAGAAAGCCAAGCAGAGACATTTATTGTCTTTTGTGACCAAAACAGCCAATATCCCTTGTTGTGCTCTGTTCCCTGAGGCCATCACAAAACTCATTCAGGACAGTGGAAGCAAGGTCCACACCTTGATAGAGCAGTGCTGAGTGTCTGGATAGGCCCTGCCATAACTATTTTTGGGAAATACAGACTGCCACAGAGAGAAACTGGGCTGCAGGCTGTATTCTGGAGAGCAGATGCCATGCTGGGCTTTTCTCTCCCACCCAAGGGAGCATATTGGCATGCAAATGGGTCTTATGTATTCCACTATAATTTATGCTTTTCAGAAAAACTCTTCCATGTAGTCTGCAAATTCTTGGCAATGTGTTTACTGTTGTAACCAAGTGACTTGCAAAGCAGATTAGGTTTAGGAGGTGAAGAGCTAAGGCTTACCTCAAACTTTTTCATCCTTTGTGAGCTACTTCCCGCTTAATGTTTTTGGACTGTGGTCAGAGTTCCAATTAGCTACCTCGTATGTGTATGTAGGAGGTCTGGACAGATAACTGATAGTTACACGGACAGCTTTGCCCAGGAACCTTTCCATTTAAAAACGAAAACCAAAGGCAGTTGCTCAGCCTGAATGCTTGCATGTTCCCTAAGAGCTCGCATCCATGTGGAATCTCACCTGCTGCCTCCTCCCTCCTCCTCTGGAGATGGAATGATCATTCAGGCCACGTTTCTGAACGTTTACAAAATCAGCGTGTTCTTTCAGGCTGTATGTGGAAAACCCATGAATCCTGTTTTGCAGGGACACGACATTGTGTTCTAGGCTATGAAAGCAAGGCATACATATGAAACAGTGTTTAGAATTCATGAACACTATTGAGGAATTAAAAACGGGCACTTAGACCTACATCATAGAGGTTCAGAAGCCATCGTTTCTGTAATTCTTCCCAACCTTGTGTAAATTATCTCCTCACCCCCCCCCCACTTATGATGTTCCATTTCTTTGATAAGATTCTCTTTTTTTTAAAAAAAAAAAAAAGGAGAGATTCAGCCGGGCAGTGGTGGCGCACGCCTTTAATCCCAGCACTTGGGAGGTAGAGACAGGTGGATTTATGAGTTTGGGGCCAGCCTGGTCTACAGAGTGAATTCTAGGACAGCCAGGGCTACAAAGAGAAACCCTGTCTCAAAAACAACAACAAAAACAAAAAACAAAAAAAAGAGGAGAGATTCATATCATAATCTTCAATTCAATTTAAACTTTTCAGAATTATGAATCAATGTTGCAGGAAATATTAAAAAAGAAGGAATATATGGCAGTGGCCGACCTGCTTTCATCTCGTGGAGCTCTGAGTCAGAGCTCCATGATCTCTCCACCCAGCTCGCTAGGTTCCCACTGGCAGGTCACTACCAGGCCAGCCCCACGCTTCAATACCTCCACGGCCTCTGTGGTGCACATCAGGCAAACCCACACTTTGCTGCTGTACCTTTCTCTCTGGAACCCAGACGAGCTGCCGTGTGAAGGAAGACACAACACAAACTTAGTTCAGAAACAATGATAACTCTCTGGGAGCAACAACTAAAACCTAATCTTGTAAACCTTATCAAAGTCTGATTTCTCTGGTGGCGAATCCTTGCAGATCCACCATACCAGGAGACTCTAGTAGCTACATCTTACCTACATGCTGTCCCCGTTCCAAAAAGAAGCCCCCCCCCCCTTCTCTCTCCTGCTTCCTCTCTTCCTCTCTCTGACCTGGAAGTCCCTCTCCACGCCCAGTGATTGGCTCCTTTATTCATTAGGGGATTGGTTCACAAGAAGTCACAGGTGTAACTCACTCCTTGTCTAAAGTCCCTCACAGGAGGACAGAATTAGAATACAAAAGGCCCCAGGGCTATCCACAACAAATCAAGGGCAGAGTACATGGGTCCAAGGCTCAATCCCTGGCACCAGAAACAGAAAAACAGACAAATAGGAAAACTTAAAACTAAAAAACAATACCAGCAGCAAACCCCAAAAAACATTTCACATAGAAATCACAGAATTTTTTCAAAATTTATTGATAGGTTCTTTATATTTTGTCTCTAATGATGACAGTGTCTTTGGCATGCCTGCCTAAAGGGATTCAACTGAATATAAACACACAGTTGAGTTTTATATTGTATATACTACTTTCAAGACTGTTATATTTGCCTAATTTTATTAATTACAAATTGAGCATCCCTAGTCAAAGAATCTCAAGTGGTCCTTCACCAAAATTTTTGAACATTGTTTAATACCACAAATGAAAAATTCCACATCTGACCTCATGGTGCAGCTCATAGCTGAGATGCAGGTGCAGTGAACATGTTGTGTGAGGCTGAGTTATCAAAGGAAAGCCCTGTGCTAGCTTCTTGTTAACATAATCGATGCCTAAGATAATCTGTTCAGTAACAGGAAGGCTCACAGATTGAGAGGTTGAGTCATAGCTTCTGAGCTAGGAGAACACAGCATATACATCATGGCACAAGCATGTGGGGGAGAAAACCCATTGACCTCTTGACCAAGTACAGAGAGAGGGAGAGAGGAAGACACAGGAGCCCTTCTTCAAGGACACACTCCGAATTGTGTAAGATTCCTACTAGGTACCACCTCTTCAGGGTTCTGTTGCCTCTGATAACTCCATGGTCTGAGAACCAAGCCTAGGATATTTAGGCTTTGGTAGATATTCCTAACCCAAAGTAAGGTATGTGTGAAACATAAATGAATTATGTGCTTAGATCTGTACCCCCCCCCCAATCATACATCGGTAAATATATAAAAATCTAAGGGAAAAAAAAGGAAAGAAATCTAAAACACTTCTGGTTCCAAATATTTTGATTAACCTGGATGACATTTATTTTTAAATTCTTTGGCATACCTACAAATAATGTTTTATAGGCACAATTATTTTTTATATATTTGTGTTTCTTTTACTATATTTGTATCCTAGCTAGTACTTGCATGGTGTAAAGTACATGGAAGTGTTAGCCAGCATGATAGTCTTATTTCTAATATTAAAGGAAAATTTAGAATATATTTTAATAATTAAGTGCATGATGTTTGTTGCATACATTATTATTATTTTGTATGCTCTCTTTATCAGATCAAGAAAATTATTATTACCTTTTAGTTTTTTAGTATTATAAATTGCAAAGGAAAGGCTAGGGATGCCATTCACTGCTAGAGCCCTTGCCTGGCATGCACAAGGCTCAGCACCCTCAACAATAAAATAAACTTGTGAATGAATTTGACCAAACATTTTTCTAGAACTAATGATTTGATCATATTCTTCTAATTTCATTTCTTCTAATTTGTTATTGTGATAAAATATGTTAATCAGTTTCCTAATTATTAAACTTTCTATCCTGTGGTAACCTCAATATGGTCATAGAGTTAGGGTTACTAATGAGGTGCTTAAAGATTACCTCAGTGGTGTAAGATTCACCTGTGACACCCTTTTCTCGTTTTGTGTCTGTCTCAGTTTGGAATCAAGGCGATGTCAAGCATTGGGAAGTACTGTTTTCATTTTCTCACCCCTATAATATTGGAAGAGTGTGTTACATAATTTGATTTTTAAAAGAACCACTGAACCCAATGATTTATTTGTTAGTAGATTTGGGGGAAGGGGAAGGTAATAGATGAGATAGGGTCTTTGTATCCCGGTGGGGTGGTTTGAATAAGTTTGGTCCCTAGGGAAGGCACTGTTAGCAGGTGTGGCCTTGTTGGAGTAGGTGTGGCCTTGTTGGAGTAGGTGTGGCCTTGTTGAAGTGGGTGTGGCCTTGTTGGAGTAGGTGTGGCCTTGTTGGAATGGGTGTGGCCTTGTTGGAGTGGGTCTGGCCTTGTTGGAGTAGGTGTGGCTTTGTTGGAATGGGTGTGGCCTTGTTGGAGTGGGTGTGGCCTTGTTGGAATAGGTGTGGCTTTGTTGGAGGAAGAGTGTCTCTAGGGGATGGGCTTTGATATCTCAGAAGATCAAACCAGTTCTCTGCCTGCTTCCTGTGGATCCAAATGTAGAACTCTTGGCTCCTTCTCCAGCACCATGTCTGCCTGCCTGCTGCCATGCTCCCCGCCATGAAGATAGTGGACTAAACCTCTAAAACTGTAAGCCAGCCCCAGTTAGATTGTTTCCTTGATAAGAGTTTCTGCGGCCATGGTGTCTCTTCACAGCAATAAAACCCTCACTAAGACACTAAGGCTTTGAACTTGGGCTCTTCCTACTTTGACCTCCCAAGTTCTGGTACTGTGAGCATGAGCCACCACACTGGGTTTTCTTTCTTCTCTCCATCAGTGGCTCCATTAATAGTTTTGTTTCGTTTGCTTTTTGTTTTGTTTTGTTGTTTGTTGTTTGTTTGTTTGTTTTTACAGAAACCCATGTGGTGTTTGAGAGGAGAAATGTCTCCCACAGACTCGGGTATTTGAACCCATGGTCTCCAACCTGTGGCTCTGTTTTGAAGGTTATGGAACCTTGAGGAGGTACAGCCTGGTTGAAGGACGTATCAGGTGGGCTTTGAGGATATCTAGCCTCCGTCCACACTGAGTTCAGGCTCTGCTTCCTGTTGCAGCTGAGATGTGATCTCCCAGCTTCCTGCTCTGGCAGCATGCCACCATGCCTTCCCACCATTGAGGACATCTAACCCCCTGGATCTTCAGCTCAGATAAACAAACTCTTCCCTAATTACCTTTGATTGTGGTATTTTATCACAGCAACAGAGAAGCCACTGCTGCATCTACTTTTTGGCTCCATTGATTATCCCTATTTAATATTTACCTCTGTTTTGTCTTTCTTTGCATGTTTATTTTCTCCTCCATCTCTTTAGGCTGCCCATGTGTGTACCTTGTGAACTCTGAACTCTTCTCACAGAGACATTTAAGGTTACAGCCTTTCTTCTAAGTATCAGACTCACTCTACTCCTTACATTTTTATATGATTATTCTTATGAATACCCCATTGATGGAGAGAAGAAAGACAGCCCAGTGTGGTTCATTCTCATAGTTCCAGAACTTAGGAGGCCAAAGTAGGAAGATCCCAAGTTCAAAGCCTTAGTGTCTTAGTGAGGGTTTTATTGCTGTGAAGAGGCACAAGAATGGCCACAGAAACTCTTATAAAGGAAAACATTTAATTGGGGCTGGCTTCCAGTTCAGACGTTCAGTCCGTTATTGTCGTGTGGGAGCATAGCAGCATGCAGGCAGGCATTATATGAAAATACAATTCTCAGTTCTACTTTCATTTCTTCTTTGATTGTGAGTTGTTTCAAAATGGGAACTTTGTAGTTTTCTTTTAAAACAACTATTTGTCTTAATTGACAAAATTGTATCTACTTATGGAGTACATCCTGATATGTTCAGGTATATATATATATATACAAATCAAGCTAATTGACATATACCTCACCTCATGTTCCTCTTCTCATGGTGGGAACATTTCTGATCTAATTGTAGTGATATTCAGGATTACCGTGCATGCTGTTACCTCTGGGCATCAAGCTTTGTAGTAGCCTCTTGAACTGATGCCCCTGTCTAACTGATAGTCTGTGTCCTTTGGTCCATGTATCCCTAGTGTACCTTAACCTAGCCCCTGCTAATCCCCAGTGTGGTGAACATGTTGATACGCTGGGGGAGTGCTGCCCCCAGAGAGGGAAGAGAAGCTGAACACAGACACACCCTCTTCCCTCATTCACATCCCTACATCACCCTAATACTGTTCTGTGCACCCCAACCCCCAATAGTCACCGTTTCACTTTCTGCTTCTGTATGTGCCAAGGTAGATTTCACACTTTCGCCTGTGAGGTCATGCAGCCTGGCTCATTTCAAGTTTTCCAGTTTCATCCATGTTATCACAAACGGCAGGATCGCCTTCCGTTTAAAGGCATCATAGAATCCATTTAGTACACACCAGGTTTTCTTTCCCTGCTCTAGTTTTCTTTAGAAAAGATGTTCAATTATCTTGTAAAGGAATGCAAGCTGTGTGTATACCAACCGTCTGAATTTCTTGAGACCATCTTTATAGCTTTGTCAGTATTTAAGAATTGTTTTGTAGCTTGTTATTATTGCATACAATACTGTGTATATGTCTTGTATATTTAAAAGTACAGTACTGGGTTGGAGAGATGGCTCAGGGCTTAAGAACACTTACTGTACTATCAGAGATCCAGAGTTTGGAGCCCAGTGTCCGTATCGGTAGCTCACAAATGCCTGTACCTCCAGTTCCAAGACATCCAACCTCCCTTTCTAGCCTCTATAGGCATGCATGTGTGCACACACACAAAATAAATAAAGATCTTTAAAAGGCAAATAAAATACAGCGTAACATTACTGAAGCCATTTAAGTCTGCCTTCTTTACTGGTTTCTTACCTGAGAGGCTGGTATCAGGAAATGTGTACTGGAATTTCTCCCTCTGCTGATGGATTATCTATGTGGTGTGGTATGATAAATAAATATCTGGCTGCTGCCTCCTGCTCCTGACACAGAGTTCCTAAAATACTTTAAATTTTCTGGGTTAGGGAGTGTCAGGAACATCTTTCTTTCTTTGGTTGGCCTTTGACCCTGGCCACTGACACAAATCTCCTAAGACCTGCCCATTTCCTGAGTGATTCGGATGGCTAGTGTGTCTGCCAGAGAGCCCCCGAGTTCCTTGGAATCTCTTGTGTGATAAGAGTGTATTTTTATCAAATGGCAGTGTTTGGTGGGTTTCTGGATAGTTTCAAGATGAGAGCTATTCACCAGAAAAACTATAGAGGGATGGGAAGCTGGGAACTTTCAGCCCTGCCTCCTGGAGAAGGGAGAGGTTGGAGACTGACGTAATAAATGTGTAAGCCTGTGTCATGCCTGCATTAAAACAATCCCTGAAGATGGGATTCAGGGAGCTTCTAGCCTAGTGAATGAATTGCGATATTTGGTGTACGCACAGTGGGCATGGGAAATCTAATCTACACAAGCACACTCCTTTTTCCTCCCCTATATGTCTTGTCTATTTAATGCTTTCTGATTGTAGCCTTTGTAATGAACTAGTAAATGTTAGGGAATGTGCCTTCCTGAGCATTTCGGGCATTTCTGGGAAAGTATCAGACCAGAGAAGAGCATTGTGGGAGCCCTTAGTTTGAGGCTGGTGCTGGGGAAACCTGGGATTTGTGGTTGGCATTTATAATGGAAATAGTTGGTTGATACAGGGTCCTTTACCTATAGAATCAAGTTCAGATTCCAGGCGGTGTCGGGATTGACCAGAACTGTAATAAGACATTCAGCTGATGTTCACAGAAAATCAGAGGATTGTTTCAAATGGAAAATGCCACCTCTGTACTGGCTCTTAAAGGTACTGTGGTAGTGAAAGATGAAGTGTTTTCCCCTTTACCTTGCCACTTTCTGACTTGTGTATTTGGAAGGAATCTTGGTGGGTGCCTATGGGTTCATAATTAGACCCTTTCCACGAGTTAGGTGTTATCATGCAACACATTGTTGCACTTGTTGTTCATTCAAAGTTATTTAATTCTAGTTGGTATTTGCTATTTGCATTTATTAAAATTAATATATTTTAATATATTCTATCGCCATATTTTGAGACACACTTTTACATAGCCCAGTTTGGCCTCGAACTCACCACGTAGCCAGGCCTGGTCTTAAACTCCTAATCTTCTCTACCTCTCAAGTGCTGAAACTGTCGGTTCACGTCACCATGCTGGTCTTAATTTATTTTCTTTATTTCTCAGTACTGGGCATTGAATCTAGGTTCCTGGACATGTTAGGAAGCACACCGTCTCCAAGTAATAGTCCCACCTTTCCATACGACCATTAAACTTCTTAAGTAGGGAGCTGGAGGGATGGCTCAGTGGTTAAGAGCACTGACTGCTCTTCTAAAGGTCCTGAGTTCAATTCCCAGCAACCACATGGTGGCTCACAACCATCTGTAATGGGATCCGATGCCCTCTTCCAGAGTGTCTTGAGAGTGACAGTGTACTCTCATATATAAAATAAACAAATCTTTTAAAAAATTTAATTATATATACTTAATCTATTTATTATTAATATATATAATAAGATTATATATATTCATGTTCTTCCTGCCTTTTGAACTGGCAAATATTTTTCTCTTTATTCTAATGTTTCCAGCTGCTTGGCAACTTTACTTGCTTCATGGCTACCCTGTAGAAGCTGCCCTTACAATTTTAACTCAGGCTGTCTCTTAAATTACCTGGTTCCAGAGTATGGGGAATAGCTCCAGTGTGCCATGAAGCTGGGGAAAGATAGGCAAACATCCCAGCTTAGGCAGAGCTCACATTACTCGGAACTTGCTAACAGAAGTGTGTTCCTGCATGGCAGCCACACCAGGGTCCCTGTAGTTTGGGTCACCAGGAGTACTGTATTGCTTAGGACCACCCTGGGTGGAATGTATCTGCTGGGTTAAACTCTATCAGAGTCCGGCTTGTCCTGGCCCAGGCTCTGGTGTAAAGCCTCACATACCATTCTGATGGTTTCATCTGCTTAGAATTTGTACGGAAACTATGTAGAAAAAAATCTAGCCAGGCATGTTCTGGGGCAGTCATGTTGGTGATGCCTCAGTCATGTGAAATTGAGTTCCCCAAAGCGTACCTCAATCTCTGTTTAATGGGTGTGTTACTTTCCATGCTCTGCAATGCGAAGACTTATATCTCTCCAGTGTCTTTACTTTTCCTCCACAAATTACATATCTTTAAATAATGTCTGCTTGCTTCTACCTATCTGTATACTGTCTTCTCTGTTAGTTTTCATCTGGAATAATTTTTTTCTTCTTTGTTTTTCTTCCTTTCTTATCTTTCTTTGTTTTGTAAAGTATCTATTTTATATTTACTTACATAGATTTTTTACAGTAAACCTTATGGTACTTATCAGTGAGTGATACAAAGATAAAATATGCTCCTGTAAAATATACAGTTACAATGTAACTTAAGTATGAAATTAGAGGTCAGGATGAAACATTGAGAATACCTAGAAGGGCTTCACAGCAGGGAGTGCAGAGGAGCAGGAGTGTGTGTGAGTGTGTGTGAGTGTATGAGATATGAGTGTGTGTGTGTGTGTGAGTGTGTGTGTCTGTGAGTGTGTGTGAATGTGTGTGTGAGTGTGTGTGTGAGTATATTAGTGTGTGTGTGAGTGTCTGTGAGTGTGTGTGAATGTGTGTGTGAGTATATTAGTGTGTGTGAGTGTGTGTGTGAGTGTATTAGTGTGTGTGTGAGTATCTGTGAGTGTATTAGTGTGTGAGTGTCTGTGAGTGTGTGTGTGAGTGTCAGTGTGTGTGAGTATATTAGTGTGTGAGTGTGTGTGTGTGAGTGTGTGTGTGAATGTGTGTGAGTGTGTGTGAGTATATTAGTGTGTCTGTGAGTGTGTGTGTGTGAGTGTCTGTGAGTGTGTGTGAGTGTATTAGTGTGTGAGTGTCTGTGAGAGTGTGTGTGTGTGTGTGCCTGAGATAATGGGAGGCTGTAAAAGGGTTCACAGAACACTCACCAGTCCTGGCTGGCTGGAGCTTAGGCATGAGTTGGCGCCAGCTGGATCTAGAGAGAGAAGCTAACTCTAGTGCGTTGTAAAGAACCTTAAATACTAAATGAAAGAAGCAGAGAACCAGGCATCTTTCAAGTGGGAGGGTTCACAAGATTAGATGCATTATTTAGGGGTCGGATGTATGACCTCATAGAGAATGTGAGGGAATAGTTGGGGGTGGGAGGGAGGGAGCTGGGAAGCTGACCAAGGCAAAGCAAAGATAGTGAAGAGAACTTCTGAATTCTCCAAATGATACTTACAAGGTAAAGCACAAAGGATTGAAGGCTATGGTCCTGGGGACCCTACTGGATGATGAGCACAAGGTGGGGTGTTTCTTACTTACTGCTTGGGGACAGAGATAATGCCAACTCTGGTGGAACAGAGAATACATCTAGCTGGTAACAGAGGTTTTGACCTGTCCTCAGGACACACAGCAGGCTGATTTTACAAAAAGTTTAATTGCTCCTATTGGAGATGCTTGCCGAGAACTCAGTGGCATTTTCTGATTCATAGGTTTTTACAACCATGGCTTCTGAATTAGAAGAGAGGTCACCACTTCAGGGTGCAAGGATGGGGTTTCAGCAGCAAATGGATGTTATCCATGAATAAGTTATCAGTTGAAGTCTAGGGTAGCAATAAATGAACAGGAGCTTTTGGTTGAAGTCTAGGGCAGGGGGTTGACATGGAGTACACTCTTCACTGCTGTTTCAAAATTGTTGCAGCCGAGTGTGGTTGCTCTTGGCAGTAAGAGGCAGGACCTCTTATTGGTCTATTTTTTGCCTTAGCAGTGACTTGACAGATGTGACTCTCGGTGTCCAGAGTGTCTGGTATCAAAGGAGAAAAGGAGATAAGAAAGTCAGAGAGAGATGCAGCACAGAGTAAATGAAAAGAGGAATGGGGAAACTCCTTGGTTTAATTTAAAAGTGTATTCCCAGGGTTTATGCTTCCTCCCTGCTGTTTTTAGCTAGCAAGATCACTTCCCCTTAGACACCACATCCTGGCCTATGAGCCCAGGGGAGGACCTTCTGTTCGATGTGATAGTCATCAGTGTGATTCAGTGGTTGACTGCTTAGTCATTTGTAAAAATTGCAGTGGGCTCTGCTGGAAGAGATAGGACAGTCTCCTTCCTGACCAGGGTGGCAGCAGCCATGTCCTCAAGCATAGTAGCCTGTCAACCTGGGTAATAACTTCTCTTCCTCCTGGTGCCAGTTAGGACCTCTCTAGCTGGGAGAGAACAGCATCATAACTGGGCATCCCTTGGCAGAGGAAAGGGAACTATAACCAAGGAGTTTGGAGGGAAAATAAACAAATCTTGTTCTCAGCATTTTATTTGGGAATTTGTCCCCTGTCCAGCAGCATCACAATCTAAAACAAGCTCTAGTCTGTTATGTTGTGATGTTGGCTGGCACATGGTACCCCACTGTGTGTGTGGCTCTAATTCACTGCCATTAAATAGCAGATCAAAGGAAGGGCTCAGAAGGGAAAGTATTGGGCAGAAGTGAATCATATCCTGGCTAAAAGGTAAGACTGCGGCTGTTAAGTTGTAGAACGAGGCCCAAAGTTTTCCATGGCTGTAGTTACAAAGCACAGCAATGACCTGAGATCCACCCCTGCATTTGCAGAGGGCTCATGTCCATTTCCGTCAGCACCACCTTCTGGGTGGCATCGATAAGGCAGAGTGCAGAAACGTCACACAGGTGAGCATATGGGAGCCATTCAGGACATTCTATCTGTTCAATTACATTAGTCTATTGGGGAGGTAAAGAAAGTCTGATTCACAGAGAGACTTGGGAAAGTGTCATGGTCTCCAAGAAGTTGCATGTTGGTCCCAGTTCAGACCCAGGTATAATTAGTGGCAAAATTTGTAGCACACTGCCTTGGGCATGTTTCAGTATTTTCTCTCATTTCAGAGAACAGATGTGGCTTCCATGATGACTAGTCTCACCCAAGTGCTCCCCTTTGATGCAGACACTGTGCCTCTGTGCCTGTCCCCAACATCCCAGCCTTTCCTGCCCTAGATGCTGAGTAACACCTGGAGAGCCTCAGCCAGCTCTACCATAGTCTTCATTTTAAACTGGTTTTCAAATGGAAGCTAGGGCATTTATCAGTGATGCTTTAAAATTGCTACAGTTTCTGGGTGGGCATGGGGCAATGGTTCAGTGGGTAGTGTTTGATGTGGAAGCGTGTGGACCTGAATTCAGATCTTCAGCACTCCTGTAAACAGGTGGTATGTGCCTGTTTTTCCCTGCAGTGGTTGGTGGAGACAGGATTCCTGGGACTTGCTGACCATCTGCTCTTAACAAATCAGTGGGGAAAATTGAGGAAGCTACCTGGACATCAGCCTCTGGCCTTCATACACACATGTACACACATGTATGCACATGTGCACATGGTACACTTACATATACATGCATCCAAACTTCTAGTTAGAATAGAGATTACACAGCCTATGTGTCAGCTATAGAAATGCAGGTATTTGCCCCTCCCCCACCCCCAATGATTTAAAATAACTAATTGCTGAGGATGACCCAAATGCCAAGCCACCAGGTATCAGGTTCCTTGGTGCCTGAGCCGCTTTCTATGGTCTACAGAGCTTGGAGAAGACAAAGCCTTTGATACAGATGGAGTGTTTTCATTGTTTTCAAGAGCGAGTGTGCAATCGCTCTCTTGAACAAGCAGGATTTACAATAAGAAGGCAGGTAATTCTTTATTACGGAGAGAAGCTGTATTTTGTGCATGAAAATGTTATGACTTAAGCGTTGGGCACATTCATTGGTACTGGAGCGCGTACCTCTTAGATGCGTTGCGAGTCAGAAATGGGTGCCACTTCAGCCTGAATCCTTTGAAATAAGGACTTTGTGAACGTGTCTTCTTCCATATCTTATAGTTGATGCATTCAGTCCACTCCCCACGCTCTTAGCTCTCCAGTGCATTCATCTGGAGATGTCTGGAAGAAAAAGAATGGAGCATGTTTGTAGAGATCATCTTAAACAACAAAATCATTGAATTTTATCCTCAGCGCAAAAGCAAAACCACTTAGGAGGTAGAAGAGTTTCCATTAATCTCTTCATTCCTTGCCCGTTGCTATTGCTTTGTGACATGAAAGATGCTGTCATCCTGTTTCCTGGTGAGAAAACAAAGGAGCAGAGAGATGAAGCTAGTTGCCCCAGAGGGCAGAAGCAGCTTTTTTTGTGTAATCCCCACAGGCCCTGGGCAGACCCTAATCTGCAGCTGTGAAGGAGGAAGGGAGACTAGGCTGGGCCCCACACTCCGACCTGTGCTCTTCCTGGGCCCTGAACTGCATGTGCTGCCTCTTGTACCTCCCCAGCCCACAGTGCCTCCTGCTGTTTCTCTGATGCTCTAACTGAAGAGCATCTGTATGGGAGAAGAAAGCCCTGGGACTGGCAACTTCCCCAAATCCTTCAGAGCCTCTGCTTGTACATCTTTAAAAGGAAGTCAGCATGACCATGTAGCTGCTGCTAAGAACATTTCATTTAAGCAAACCCAGTTAGTGTCTATTTCAGTATTTTCTCGTTGGCTTCGAGCTTCACCTGCTTTGAGAACAAATGAAGACATTTAATGTATTTGAGAAATCTTAGATTAAGGGATTTCTCTATTGAAATACTTCTCTGGTCTGACTGCTCAAGGCAGCTGTGCTTAACCCTGCTAATGCTGCAACCCTTAATACAGTTCCTCGTGCTGTGATGACTCCCAAGCAGTAAATTATTTCACTGCTGTTTCATAACTGTAATTTTGCTACTGTTATGAATCATAATATCAATATTTGATATGCAGGATATCTGATATGCGACCCCTATGAAAAGGTCGCCGTACCTCCCAAAGGGGTTGTGGCCCACAGGCTGAGAACCATTGGCTTAAAACTGACTCCTGTGGTATTGCCTTATGGTTGGGGTGGCTGCTGAGTGCTTCATGCTTTAGTGCATATGCTGTTAAAAGTATGACGCATGTTTTTATAAGTTAACATACCATGTATTTTCTAGTTGTGTCCGCTGAAAACAATGAGCAAGTATCAGACCCAAACCTTGATTTTAAATATCGTTTTCTAACAAAACAAATAGAGTTTCTGTAGTAATGGCTGGGTTTACAGCAGAGAGTAGAAAATACAAGCTGAGTCTAGAGTGCTGTGTAGGACCAGGAAGTAAGAAAAGGCTCAGAGGGGGAGGAAGGGAGAGAGAGGATGGACATGGATGTCAGAAGGGCAGAGAAGCTCATCTGAAAGAGCCCCCAGCAGTCAGCATGGCTGCAAATTTAGTAACAAGGTTCATGTAGTGGATTATGACACAAGAATGAAATAAATACCCACGAGACCATACACTGTAAGTGGGAGACGAGAGGAGGAACCCAAGTTTCCTAGAGAATTGCCTTTCTTTTTAAAAAGATTTATTTATTTTTATGTGCTTGAGTGTTTTGTCTGTATGTGTGTTTCTGTATCATGCGTATGCCTGGCACACACAGAGGCCTGGAAAATGTGTCAGACCCCCTTAGACAGTTGTGGGACACTGTGTGGGTGCTGGGAATCGAACCTGGGTCCTGGAATAGCAGCCGGTGTTCTTAACCATTGAGCCACCTCTCCAGCCCTAGAATGCATTTCTTAATTATGGAAGTGGTGGGTAGAGAACAAGATGGGGGTGGATGGGTTAGGGGAATAGAAAAGTCCCTTGGATGAATGCTAAAGTAAGGTAAAACTTTGAGAAATGATGTATTTCTAGAGACTCAAGTGTCTCTCTTAAAGTAATAATTATTATGGTGTTCATAACATATGCTGGAAATTACCTGATGTGTCCCCTGTCAGTAAGTAAAGCTTAATTACTGCAGCTTTGCAGGGTTTTGACTTGGCAGAACATTTTAAGTTAGTGCTTGGAGACACGACCTCAACCATGTGACCAAGGTGATGCAGCTAGACTGTATACCCTGGTAGGGCATGATGAAAATGGTCCCTCACCTCCAGGGTATTCTTGCAAAATTTCACAGCCACACAGCAAAAGGCCTGACAAGCTTTTCATAAGTACCAAGGTCATGAAAGAGGCCTGGGAAACTATTGGGGTTGAAGACACAGAGACCTACTGACCAAATGCAGCGTATGTCTTGAATTGGATCCAGGAACAGAAAATGGAACACGAGTACAAAACGTGGGGAAATTCCAGTCACGTGTGTAGTTTACCCAGGGGCTCCCTAACCGTACTGTGGCTATGTCAGGTCTTAGCAATAGAAGAGAGGTGAATTGTGGCTGTAATTCATAACCAGGCAGCTCTTCCTGATAACAGGTCTTCACCATTCCCTCCTGAGGGATACACTGGTGCACAGCTCGATTTCCAACATTTAGTAAGCTGAAGCAGGAGGATTGATGCAAGTGGGAGGCCAGCCTAGACTACGTAGAGTGCTAGGATAGTCACAGACACGTAGTGACTTATCACAAAAGTGGGAGAGTGGGTCACTGGGGAGATGGACCAGTGAGTAAAGCAAGCACTTGCCACACAGTCATGAGAGCCAAAATCTGCCTAAAAGCCCCGTGGGCTTGAGGCAGAGGCAGAGAACTCCAAAGCAAGTAGCTGAACCTGTGAGCTCTGGGTTCAGTGCCTCATTGCATAGGTAGGAATTCAGGAAAGCACCTGATGTAACTTCAGTCTCCACATGCCCAAATATGCAGGTACAGCACTTGCACACAAGTGTCCAGACACATATGAATAGGCATACACACAGACAAGCACCCCCCCACATGCAAACATGCTTACACATACAACAAACGTACACTATACACAAATAGACACTATACTCACAAGCAAAAAGACTGTATACATATAAGTATACATATAAATCCGTTCCTGTATTTTTCAGTTTTTCTGTTTCCCTAGCATTTTTCTTGTAGACCCACAGGGCCATAGTTTAGCAGGCATGTCCTTTGAAGTATGGGTGATACCCAGTTATTATATAAATTCTACAAAGAAGAGTACTTTTCATACTGATTGGTTCTAAGGAATTATGTTCTTATTTAATGATGAACAAATGGACAGAAAATGAAAGAGAAAATTGGGCTGTTATCGAAATCTACTTATTAAATAAAGATTGCGTATAATATTACATATTTTCATTTGTTTTTAAAGGTATGCCTAAACTATGTCTTACTCTGGGGGTAAGCTACGCTCATGGTTGATGGTCTGTAGGCACACAAGCACCATTTTTCTAAATATTCTCTAACAGTTCTCAGGGACTGTGTTTTAGAGAACTGTGGGCTGTAGTTAATATGTATGATTTCATTATCAATAGAATCAAACCTAGCATTTGCCCACACTGTCTTACAAAGTCCATTGAAGGGCTTTGAAAGTTAAGGTTAGAAGAGGCAGGGCTGTGGCATGTTTGCGATTCTGTCAAATGTTCTCCCAGGTTAGAAGAGCAACCTCTTAGGCAGTGATTAACTTGTGCTGTGGTTACATGCTGCCTACGAAGTTTGTGGCTATCATTGGTCTTCCCGGAAAACAGTGTAAGCAATAATTAAAGCATGTAGTAGATATTTGTTGTGAGACAGTAGAGAAATACATAGGATGACATAGGAGCCAAAGAGTCTGGTTTGACTCTGTTGGTTTTTGTTCCCTAGGCACATTAAGCTTTTTAAAGAAGTAACCTTCCATGAACATACTGCTTGGATGATATCATTGTATTTTGATTTGACGATGCTAACCCTAGAGAAAGTTTGAGCTTTCCTTTAAAATTCTTCTGTGCATTCAAAATATAAGAACAGACTCTTTGCATGATCCTAGCATAAGTTTTCTGAAGTGGTATTCCTTATGGAAATCATTGAGAGGTAATCGCAGCTTTCATGTATGTTGGGAACATACATAGCATATGTTTATAAGGGAAGAATATGCCCAAACCAAACTTTACTCTCTGGGTGTTGCTACACAGAGGAATATCTACCAAGAGCTTAGATTTGGAGCTTTATTCAACACACAGCACCTTCCAGGTCTTCAAAGAAACTGTTCATATTTGTTTATTCCCATAAGCTTTGCCTAAACTGTAAAAGGCAGCCAGTAAAAGTTGAATTTACTTAGTGATGGTTTGATACATGGATACAATGTTAATCAAGTCAGTGTACATGTTACCTCATCTACTTACCAGTTTTTTAATTTACTTGTCCGTAAATATATTTAAACTACTTCAGGTCTACTGTAGTAAAATTTAAATCTATAATAAATTGTTGTTACCAGTTGTAATAAGTAATCTTCATTGTTAATTTGACTGAGTTTGGAATTACCTAGGAGACACACCTCTGAGTGAGTCTGTGAAGGCAATTCCAGAGAAGTTTAAAACTGAAGAGGGAAGACCCATCCTAAATGTGGGTGATTCTAGACTGAAAGGGGCTTGGGAAATAAACTGAGCATCAGCATCAGTCTCTCTCTCCTTTCTGACTGTAGATACAATGTACCCAATCACCTCAGGCTCCCACCCCTATTCTTTGTCATGATGGACTGTGTCTCTCAGAACTGTGAGCCAGAATTAATCCTTACCTTTAACTGTTTCAGTTAGGTATTTTATCACTGTAGTGAGTAAGATATCTAATACATTAACAGTAGTTACCACACTGAACATTTGATCCCCAGAATGTATTTATCCTCTAATGGAACTTTTATGCCCCTGGCAGCTACTATTCTATACTGTTTCTGAGTTCAACTTCTTTAAAGCCCACAGAGTATACAATAGTCATAAAATAGTGAAACAGTAGTTACCTTTCTGTGTTTCCCTTATTTCAGTTGATATTACATCCCCAGATTCTCCCATGTTGATGCCCTTTATTGTAAAGACTGGATAATGCCCTATCATGAGTATATTACCACATTGTCTTTGATCCACTTAGCTATTGATGTATTGATGGATACAGGCTGCTTCTGTATCTTGGTTATTGTGAAGAGGGCTGCAGTGAACTCATTGTTGAGTGCAGGTATCTCTTTGACATCCTGATTGATTTCCTTTGGGTAAATAAATACCTGGGATTTATTGGGTCCCAGTAAATGGGACCCTGCTGCTGGATCATATTCTGATTCTTTTTAGTTTTTTGAGACATCCAGTACTGTCTCCCATAATAGTTGTACCAATTTGCTTTCCTGACTATGGCATACAAGCCTTACCTATTCCCTGTACCCTAGATAGCACTCACCTATTTTGGTAATGGCCCATCTAGAGTACAGAGATGCCTCACTATGGATGTTATTATCATTTCTCTAACAATTAATGATGTCGAGCACCTTTCCCAGACCTGACAAAAGGACAATTAAAGTTCTTTGCCCTCTGCCCTTTGTATTGTTTTGGAGAAAGATGGAATCCAGGCTGGACTTGAATTCTGTAGAAGCCAGGCTGGATTGAACTCCTAATCCTCCCACATTCAATTTCTGAGTGCTACGATTATAGGTATGACCCAGCATACTTGGATCTTTGAGATTTTTTTAATGCTGTCTTTTTTTGCTGTTGAGTTGTATGATTCTTCATGTATTTCCCATGTCGCCCTCCTCCTGGGTAGCTGTTGTTTTCTGCACTTCTGCAGGTTGCAGTTTCATCTTGTCATTGTCCCTTTCCTGTGAGAAGCTCTGTAGTTTGAGGTAGTTCTGCTTCGTTATTTTTGCTTTGGGAGTCATAGTCTAAGACTGCAGTTCCTTTTTATAACCTCTGTTACCTAAAAAGTGAGAGTAATGAGATTATAGGTCTTTAAAGTACTTTTAAGTCCAAGAACTTAAGGAATCCAGCTTTTGTTTAGTTTTATTACTACAAAATTGTTTATTGTTATGCGTGTGTGCCTGTGTGCCTGTGTGTCTGTGTGTCTGTCTGTGCACATGTGTCTGTCTGTGTGCCTGTATGAATGTGTGTGTGTGTGTGTGTGCGCCTATGTTTAGAGGTCAGGAGAAATACCTGCTGTATCTCTAGATCATCACCTAATTCAGGGTAGCGAAGTGCTCAAAAGATACTTTTTGAAGAAACCAACCAACAAGTGTACAAATAAATGAACACATGAGCGGTATTGATCCGAACCAGGTGCTAACTTTCTCCATCCCATCCTAGAGGTTGTTCAGTTGGAAAACCACCGTGGAACTCAAGCTGCCCTACATCCATGTCTGCTGTAAATCGGCTTTGTAGTCATCATGTGCCACATGTAACGAGAAATTCTTTCAACAACTAGAAGTCTAAAAGAAGCTTCAGGGAGAGTCACTGACATTCAACTAGGATTTTAACTCTGGGAATAAATGCTAGGAAAATGCTAACCAGGCAAGTATGACAACTGTGTTTGGATCCCCAGAACCCATGTAAAACACCATGTGTGGAGGCACAAGCCTGTAGCCCCAGCAATGAAGGAAGGACGCTTGTTGACCACCAGAGTAGCCAAAATGTCAAACTTCAGATTCAGTGAGAGACCCTGTCTGAAAAAAATAAGGTAAAGATCTATAAAAGAAACCCAAAGTTGACCTCTGGCTTCTGCATGTACATGTGTCTGCATGCATACATACATGTAAACACACACACACACAACTTATTGCTCAATTTAATGAAGCACTGAGATACATATTTTCCCTCTGTATTTGGGTATCAATAGAACTATCTTTTACACGTACTAAATTTTTTAATGGCAGGTTGTCAAATAAATGGTATCCTGTCACTTCCCGTAATAGAGGTTTTAGTGCTTAACCATTTCGAAGCATCTCAGTCTCCTAATTCCCTCATATTTCATTGGTCCCTTTCAGAAGCAGAGTAGGAAAAGAAGATTAGAAAAGAGCAGGAGAATTGAATACCATAGTAAACGTCAAACGGGATAGACCAGAGTCATTTTTTCTTGTCTGCAGTTGGCCTACACACCCTGAGTGATAGCTGATGCCTTTACTTGGTTGCTTGGAGATCAGAACAGTGGCTGCCTTCTTATGGCCACGGCTTGATGAGTGCAGAACAGTCAGTCCCATCAGGATCTCTGGCTTCCTGTTAGATACCCAAGGCAGAAGAAGGTCTCCAGCTCTTCAGCCTTTGTGAAACAAAGAACAGCATTGGTTGCTAAGGAACAGCGGTGGCATATTTTTGTGCAAACAGTTGGTCTGCTGGGAATTGACATTACTACTTCAGCCAGGCTGTCTCCCCAGGAAGAGATGGTATCAGTTTTTGTTTCTCAATGTAATGGTGACATATTGGCTGTAGTTCATCTCTTTCAGTCAAGGGTTATCTACGATGAACCTTCCTTAAGGCTGAGGGGAAGGGGATGGTGTGCCTGCCTTCCCATGAGTAGTGAGTTGATTCTCGAAAGTTAAAGGGGGTAAAATGAGGAAATCTATCTTTACCATGACATTAAAAATGGCTGCCAACTGTTTGGGTGAAAACTTTGTTTCCTGGTTCTTTTGTGGATCCCTTGATTACCAGGGTCATGGATTCTCTTTGATAAGTAAGGACGTTCACAGGTTTGCTTGGAAAGAATAAGAATTTAACTCCCAGAACCTGGAGGACATGGTAAACCTTTGGGAATGTCTAGACTTTATTAGCTGGAAAAACACTTTAAAGCCGTTTTTAGAAATACCCTTACCTAATCCTATTAGACAAGAACCAATCTCTCTCTCTCTCTCTCTCTCTCTCTCTCTCTCTCTCTCTCTCTTTCTCTCTCTTGTTATAGTACAGTGGAACACAGCATTTTCACAAGCTCTTAAAATTCATTCAGTGTAGCAATTTAGGGTGACTTAATTAAAAACAACTAACAGTGTCATTAAGCTAGTGAGCAAATAGATTTAATTTCAGACTTGAGTCCTAGCTCTAGGCTGCAGAGAGCTTGGATTCGGCATTTAGTCCTTTTCCCTTTGTACTTAGGCCACAATTCAGCAGTGTTGACTCTACGCTGTGCCCTTAACTAGGTAGGTTTTTCAGAAGAAATGCAAATTGAACCCAGGAAAATTAACCTCGAATTGAGCGGAATCGAGTAGATTAGTCTATCAAAAACTACTCCAGACAAGATGTTCTCACTGGCCAGGAAATTATATGAGGCTAGCAACCAAGAGGCCTAGATGTGATCTTGGCTTTATCACAGATTATATGATTCTAAGACAAGATAGAATTACCCATGTACTCCTGAGACTATTTGGCTGGGAGCTAAGCACTGTTAAATACCACTAAGAAGGTTAATGGGGCTGGAGAGAGGGCTCAGTGGTTAAGAGCATACTGGCTGTTCTTCCAGAGGACCTGGGTTCAATTCTCAGCACTATGTGATACCTCTCAACTATCTGTAACACAGGTGTCGGGGGAGCTGACTCTGTCTTTTGGGATTATCAGGCATGTACATTTAGACAAAACACTCATATGCATAACACAAATTTTTCAAGAAGGTTGACTTTGGGCTGTGGTGATAGCTGGCTTTCCAAGCATTGAGGACCTGAGTTTTAAAAAAGCAGTGGATGTAGTGGCATGTGCTTGTAGTTTTGGTCGTTTGGTTTTGTTTTCTAACTTTTTATTGGTTCTTTGTGAATTTCCCATCATGCACTCCAATCCCTCTCATCTCCCCATCCCTTTGTATCTGCTCTCTACCCTTGCAACCCTTCCAAAAGAAAATAAAAAATAAAAAAACCAACCAGGCAAAACCAAAACAAATTCTTACCGGGGAAGCTGCAGTGAGTCACAGTGTGCCACACAGCACACCCTTTTGTCTGTCCATTGTTACCTGTAAATGTTCGTTGCAATGGTCTGAGGCCTCTGGCTTCTGCTACTCTGTCAATCCTGTATCCTCACTGGGAGTCCTCTTAGATACCCTGTTGTTGGTCTGTGTCTTGAAAATCGTGCAGCTTTGGTTCTGTAGGACCTGCCCTTCATGTCCTTCAGCAGTTCAAAGATGGCGTAGACGTTGAGATGGGCCCAGGTGGTAGCTCGGTTGGTTAGCCCACCCGCTCTCCTGCCCCCACACCACCAGGGTGTCCTCTCAGCCAGCAAAGGGGTGGAGCCAGCTCCCCAACTCTCATGCCTCAAGGCCAGCTTGCCCTGTGTCCCTGCTGCCAGTGCCATCTCTACTGTGCTGTCCAGGCAAGGTGCAGTGCCTGCTTTCCCATGTGTGCTACAGCCAACAAGGGGCAGGGTCAGCTATGTGCAGCCCATGGTCCTAGGTAGCAGCCTAGACCAGGGATGTCCATATGGCCTCTGGTGGTAATATGGGCCACAAAAATTGACATAGACCTCTGCTGCTGGCCACAGACCCAGACATGTCCCTCAGTGGGAGCACAGATTGGGATTTCAGTATGGCCTCAGGTAACAGCATAGGCTGCTCTCATCTCCACCCTCATGTCTCCAGTTCTGCCTCTCTTCAAACTGTTCAGTTTCTCTTTCTCTCTGATTTCTCTACCACATACCTGCCACATCTTGGTGGATCCTGAAGTGGCGATCGACCTCTGGGTGTCTTCCGCTCACCTACGCTGTGTGGTGTGGGGTGGGCCTCTCGTGGCATACACTTGTAATCCCAGCACAAGGAGGTGGACACAGTTGAGACCCTAAGATTGCATTGGCCAACCATCTTATCCAATTCAATGAGTTCCAGGCAGAGAGAGATTGTCTCTCTCATTCATTAGTGGTAAGTCATGAATGACCCCCGAAGAATGACAGTCAGAGTTGTTCTCTGGCTTATACATGCACCTCCATACATGTGCACATGCATCATGTACATGGACATATACGTACATGAATAAACATAAACAGACCCAACAATGCTAATGACAAGTCTTTATTGTAACCACCCTTTCATGCCTACTTTTAGATCAGGCTTCTAGAGGCCTGACATGACTCTGACAGCTGCTAGGACTGCCTTAAGCAGGAAACTACACACTAAACAGTTCCCCTTTTGTTGACCACTAGACTGTTGTCATGGTAACCTGGTTGCTCTAAACACTTCATAGATATCTTAAGAAAACTACCTCTGCTGCAGGACCTCATTCCCCTCAGTGGCTGACGATGGCTTCTGTTTTATGAGGTCTTATTCCAGCTCCAACGTCTCCCTCCTGCAACGGTAGTGCCATGCCACTCTGGCAAGCCCTAGGAGCCCTCAGATGGCCTTGCCCACTACTGCCCTTGGGGACCAGCCTTGGTTGCTCTGGACCTTGTAACAGCCATTATCAAATTAGGTCAAGAGAAAGAGTATTCCTCACAGTGACCCAGGAGATAGTTCATGACTGACCAATACGAGGCTATATCTATCTCTACATGGCTTGTGATTGGTTCTTACTCAAAGCTTGTTGTCTGGTCTTTATGTGAGACTTGTGAATAGTCTTAGTGAAACTGGAAGCTGTGCTGTGATTGGTGCAAATTATAGTCCACGGTCACATGGTATACCTGTAGTACCTACCCTCCTTGGGTTGTATAACTGGGCTGGTCCCCACACTTTAACTACTTAGCGTGGGAGGTTTCTCTTTTATCTGTGACCCCTGGACAGCCAGTGCTGCAGTATTAGGTCCTAATAAAGATTTCTCCCAAATGGCCTTTTGTATACTTTTGTTTTTATCATGAGTAGAATAGGCTGTTCTGATTACATGAAATGCAGGCAAAAACCCAGGGCTTCCAACCTGGCAGTAGAAGTTCCAGAGAGACACCAGGAGCTGAGGGTCCTGATGCCCAGAGTTGTAACACCAAGAGGTGGCTCTGAATTTGGGGAGAGCTAGAGGACTTGGTACTTAAGGGCTCAGAGCTGTAACATACAGAGGCATCCAAGAGTTTGGGACCCCAGCACCCAAAGTTCTGAGCTACAACACTAAGGCGGCAAAATGGCTGAAGAGCTCAAGAACCTAACAGGTGAGAAGCGGGTAAGAATCAGCCCAGAAGCTAAAACTAGCAAATGAAGACAAGAGCTTGTGAACAGCCAAAGACAGGAGGTAAGCTCCTAAAGCTGTGACCTCTGGTCTCCTGAAGAGTTCAAGACAGAGTCACCAAGAGCCCGTATACCCTCTCTCCATAGCTGTGAGTCTTGCTGCAACATGAAGGTGCTTCAAGCCATGGACAATGAGCATCTGGTTGAGCAAGCTTGAACCCTTAAGCCTCTCCTTCCCAGAGTCTAGACCTAAGAGGCCCTGCATTTAGAAGCCCAGCCTCAGAACTTCTGAAACTCAGCCACAAATGCACAGGGAGCTTCCCCTGGCTTTTCCATGATTCCTATAGAGTAGAGCCAAAGAAGCCCAGCCAGCCATTTGTGATGATTCCAAGAAAAGCCCTTGAATTTCTCGGGAGCAGGTGCATTCCAAAGCCACCCCCTTCGGCCTAAAATTTAATTATCTCTTAATATCTCAGTTCAGTTGGCTCGAGGAGAGGCATTTGGCAGAATGCAGAGGAAAGGAATTACTGTAACAGTTACTGAGTGCCTACCATGTATTCTAAGTGGTTTTAATGCATTATTCCATTTAATTCTTCACAGCAGCTCTGTAGATCAGTGCTGTTAGTTACAGCCTCATATTTATAACAAGAGAGTGAAGGGAAGTTAATCCATCAGCCCGCTGCAGGTGAGTTCCATCTCTGGTGAGATTTCAGACTCATCAGAGGAGCTATGAGGGAGCTCTTTCCATGTAGTCCCCTCCACTCTCATCCAGTGTCTCTGCTGATCAAGGGCTTGGCTTTCATGCTATCCTTGTGTGGAAGCTCTGTGGTCACTGCGGTGTTTCCAGCAGGAATTCTGACATTGTCTAGCAAGATGCCTTTCAGTCAGTGGATCATTCACAAAGAGTAAATCTCAGTGTCAAAGTCAAAGGAAGCCTGTGGAGACTGTGGTAAGTGGCTGGTGTGCTCTGTGATTTGATGGGATGTAAAAGAGAGGCCTGTGCATATAAAGCCACACTCGTGGTGCATCTGTGAAACCTTGTTCCTTGAGAGGAAGGCAGCCCCCGGAGAACATTATCAAATGCAGCAGACCTGGATTCTCCCTACACTTCATTTTTTTGATGGCCTCTGAACCTACTCCTAGTGTTTAGACAGTAGTGCGATTCTGTAGGCATTTTAAAAGTCAACAAAGCCTTTAATGGCTTTCCTCTGTGACTAAGATACTATTGAATTTAAAGAACTGTCTAAGAATAAATATTTAGGAAGCACAGAGTATATTGGATATGTACTGTGTGTGTGTGTGTGTTAAGTTAATAGATATATAGAGACGAGTAATGTCAGGTAACAAATAATATGAATACACTGAATGTTAGAATGTAACTCAAATTATGGGTATAAACATTTGTGCAGGTGCCACACACCTATGATTCCTGTGCTCAGGGCATGGAAGCAGGAGAATCGATAGTTCAAAGCTGGACTGCATAGTGAACAGAAACCAGCCAGCACCACATAAGACTGTGTCTTGAAAATAAATTTGTACCCCAATAGTCTCGTAAGTAAAAGAATGTGCCACTGCACAATCTTTTGGCATGCTATTGATGTGATTCAAACAAAGTTAAATCATTTATAAAATGGGATGCCAAATTCAAACTAAGGATGGAGTTGAAAGGAGAGGAGAGATGAATGTGGCAGGCTTCCCACCTTTCTCATGTGACATCATGTGACACTGTCATTTGCAACGGCAGTTAGTGATGTCTCCCCACAGTGTCCAGTCAATGTCCTTCTACCTATGTAAAACTATCTTTTATTTGCCTATTATAATTGTTGTCTTGGAGGCTTATAGTCTCTGTCTGCTAACCTAGGCCTAGTCCTGGAAGCTTCTGGCCTCCATACCATCTTATCTAGGCCTAGAATGTTTTCAGCCTGAGACTTACTGCTGAATAAGCTCACCACTTGCTAGTTCTTTTTTAACTCTACCAGCCTGGTTCAAACTCCTCTCCAAGCTGACTGATTCAGTCTTGGCTTCTCTCAGCCTCTCACTTTTTGCTCCATTTGACCTCAAACTAACTCTGGCAATCTGTTCTAGCTCTTTCTCATTCTGTCTTCACCTTGTCTGTCTAGCTTGTTCTTTCTTCAACCTGTCTCTATTAAACTCTCCCTGTAAAACTGCCTCATCTCCTATCTCTCTCTCTGCACTGCCTCTCTTAAGTAGCCTCTCTTTCCTTTCTCTTCTTGTGAGAGTTGGGCATATCCTATTCTGTCAAATCTTTCTCTGATTCATCACTTTGTCTGCCACTCAATTAGGCATCACTCTCAAACATGGGTGCTTCCTCCTACACACTAACCTTACCTTCCTTGTTTGGGATTAAAGGTGTGTACTAAGGAAGGTCATGTTTCTATTCCAGGCAGAGAGATTAAAGGTATTTGCTAAGGCTAAGCCACACCACAGCAAGAAACAGGTTTTTCCAGTAAGCAACACAATCTAGGGGTTCACAGTGTGGTCACATATCCTGTAACATCCCTGCAGTAGAGTTGGCCTGTCTTCCCCCTTTTGCAGTTAGATACAGCTGTATATAAGGATCATGAAGCATATGCCCAACATTCATCATTTCCAGTTAAAAGCTCTTACAAGACTCTGTGTGACTTACCACTTACCCCTTCTTTTTGTGCCACTGTGCCATTGCAAAAGCAAAACCCAGCCTTAATCAGCCATAAGTAGCCCTGGTGCACAGAACCTCTGGCTAATGAATGTTGCCTGGGGAACACAGCAAGAAAAGCATGCCAAGTTGAAGTCATGAGCCTTGGTTGTTACTATAGCACTCCCCTCTCCTGCTCTGGCTAGAATTTGAGTCACTGATGCTCATGTGGCTTGAGCACTTGTGGATGGGTTATCTTACTGCTACCTGCTCTGTACTGGTGTTTCTGATCTGGGGCTACACTTTTCCAAGAGATGCTGATCTCAAACCAATCTTCACTCAATCTTATCTTTCTCATTAAATATTTATCAGATTTACAGACCAAGAGCAGAACAGCTGTTCTCACCTACTCCTGTTTTCCAAAATCAGTTTAATTGATGAACTGTTGGTCAGGATAAAATTTCTAGGTATATCATGTCAATATTAGGAAGAGTCATTGATATATCCAAAGACAAATTTCCATGTGCATACACACACACACACACACACACACACACACACACACACACTGCTAGTGTGTCTATAGTTGTCAGTATATGTGTGTGTACACACATGCAAGAAACAGCAATCAGGGTAAGAGTGGTTTTTGGTTTTTTGCTTGTTTGTGTTTTTTTGTTTGTTTAGAAGTTTGGGTTGACAGATCATCTTGGATGCTACATGAGGCAAAACTGCTTTGACCTATTCTCCAGAGATAGTAGCATTCTGCTCATTGGTCATAGGCTCTGGTGATCCAAGTCATTAGAAAGAGAATCTCCTGCATACTGTTGTATGACATTGTGAGTCAAGAAGAATGTTCTAGAAGAGTGGTTAGCCCACTGTGACTGTTAGAATACTGGTGGGCACCAATAGTACTGAAGACTGACATAGGCATCTTTAGTCTCTTCCGACTGAAAAGAGTAACTTATCATTCGAGAGCAAAGCTCGCCTGCATTGCCAGGTGTAGGAGATCAGTCTCTATGTTGCTTGGTTTTCTGTCACATTGACACAGGCTTCCTGAGAAGGAACCTCGAGTGAGAAAATGCCCCCGTCAGCTTGGCCTGTAATACAAGCCTCTGGCATTTTCTACATTAATGATGTGGCAGGGTCCATCCAGCTGCTAATTAAGGCTGGTAAAAACAAACAAACGAAAAAACAAAAAAGTGGCTCACAGCAGCTTAGTGTTCAACCGTGTTCATCAGTCTAAGGAAATCCCACTAGTCTCCCCAATAGGAAAGAGGGAACATTGTTACCATCGTCTCTCCAGACCCTCAAGTCAGATATTCATTGTTTCTGATAGCGTCCTCAGATGTCCCCTGGGTAAGGAAGTGGGTGAGATAGTCAGCATGTCACTTGTGCTTTCTTGGACAGTGATGAATACAAGTTCCTCACTGACAAATCCCATAGCTTTCCACTCGTAAACTAGATTTCAGCTTGACTTTTACTAATTAAGTTAGGTAAATCCCCACTGCCCCATTGTCTTGGAATTTTAACATTTTTAAGCATCATCCTGTTTCTCTCCACTGCATTTATATGTTTGTGTTCCAGAATGACTAATTACTGTCTTCCCTCTGCTGGGGAAGACACCTCCCCTTCAACCTTGTCATCTTGAGGATCTTTACCTGGCCTCTCTGACAGCATTCTTTCCAAACACAAAACCTGCAGAATGTGTTTAATCCTAGTACTCAGGAGGCAGAGGCAGGCAAAATCTCCTCCGTGAGTTTGAGGCCAGCCTGGACTACATAGTGAATTCCAGGCAAGCTAAAGCTACATAGTAAGCCCCCGCAAAAAAGAAGAAAGAACCATGTGCCCCAGGGATACTTCAGTTTGCATGCTTGCTCAGCGTACACAGCAACTGGAGTTCAAGCCAGTGTGTGCTCTGAGCCTCCTTCCTCACGGTTGCTGTGTTAGGCCCATCCTTCACCCTCTTCTTAACCTGCGGCGACTCTTTCTACCTGTGTTCTTTATAAAGACTCAGCAGATGCAGAGAGAGAAGAGAAAGGACTGCTCCTGAATTGACTTCGGGGAAGTACTGTTGGGGAGGCAGACAGCAAAGAGAACATGCCTGCCTGCTTTGCTCTCCTGTATTAAGATCACAGAGGGCCATCCCCTGCTGCGGGATGTCTGGGGAGATCTGGTTGCTCTCTGGCTGGTATTTGGCAAAGGCATCTTCCAGGGTAGGTGGATTTCCATCAGGGCACCTATACCTCAGATGGGACACTCATCAAAATCCTCGTCTATGTGAGGCCCTGTTAGGCAAGGATCTTGTCTCAAGTGTTTGTCTCAGCTGTCAGAATGAAAGAAAGAGAAGATGACTCTAGAAAGTGGTGCTGGTAGCAAGTGGGTCTGACAGCATGTGACTGTCACAGATGCTCTCCCAAGTCTTAAATCTTAGCTGCACCAGGAGAATCTGCCTCCACTTCAGTTCAGCCATACTGAGATTCTATATGGTCTGAGTCTTAAACTTTATCCTAACTCTTTATGCCGTTCCTCCAGGTATAGGTGAGACTGAATTGAGCCCTTCACTTGGGCCAGGTCCTTGAATTGGGGCATAGCTTAACTGGCCACCACGGGCCACCAAAGGCTGCCACCTTCAAGGCTTTCCTTTTGGAGAAGAACTGGTAGAGAGCTGAGATTATAGCTCAGTCTGTAGAGAGCTTGCTGGCACAGAACCCCAGGTTTATCCCCAGCATTACATGTTAGGTATGGCGCTTACTCCTGCAATCCCAGACTCAGGAGGTAGATGTGGAAAATCAAAAAAGTTCAAGGTCACCTTTAGCTACATAGTGAATTTGAGGTCAACCTGGGCTACATGAGACCTTAGGGGAAAGGGGGGTGGGGTGGGGAACTCCAGGGGTCTAATCGGCAGGCTGCACCTTGCTGTAACTGCTAACCTGCTGTGTTCTTACGACATGGGTCAGCCCGGTGCCCCCCGTGTCACGTTCATATGCTATTCTGACTGCCACACACCTCTTCATAGCTGCAGACTGAGCACACCATATGACATCAGGGTTAAACTGGCACCCAGTAATGACCCTCACACCTACCTTTCCTCCTCCACCTGACTCCAAAAGCCGTTTTCTGTGATCTTTTCAAAGTGGGAACCCCATTGTGTCTCTTTTGGCTGAGAACCCTGCACTGATTCCTCAAGCACGTTGAATGGCTTCTCACCCCAGTGTGCTTAGCCTCTGTCCTGGACGGCATCTTATATACCAGACTTCCCCTTTGGCTGAAGCACAGCCACGTTGTCCTTCCTTTGCCAATTCATGGACTCCCAGTGACACTTGTGTGCAGGCCCTCTCTGTGTCCTGGATCTTCATTGGCCGCCTTCCTCAAACCGCCAGGTCATCCCTATAAGGTGCTCCATAGTATTCCATTTGAGTAGCCACCCAGTCACTTTTAAAAATACTGTCCCTTCCATGAGGAAAGCCATCTCATGGCCTTTCTTGGGTGCTCTCTGCTGTGTCTGCCCTCCAGAGAATAAGGCC
This sequence comes from Rhynchomys soricoides, assembly GCA_019843965.1. Lineage (NCBI taxonomy): Eukaryota > Metazoa > Chordata > Mammalia > Rodentia > Muridae > Rhynchomys > Rhynchomys soricoides. The sequence continues at coordinate 7,591,575 of JADRCH010000097.1, read as the reverse complement.
TGGGATGCCCGGGGTTCCGTTGATATATGTTGAATGACGGGCAAGAGACAAGTGCCCCACACACGGTAGCTATTAGTAATCGTATTAGACAAAAAGCAAATGGGACTGGGGTTCTTTGCAGTGATGTGCTCAAAGAAAAATAGAAGCACAAATCTTTCACTCTCTCAAGAAAATGCTCCAACTGTAAAGGTGGAATTCCCACCTATAACAGACACTGAAATCCAGTCTTGCTATCTCTGACACAGTATATCTACCAATACCTTTCTACCACCTACCCAACGGCTCTCCTTAAAAGTGTGTGACCGCTCTAGCAAACGCATGCCTTTACCTGTTGCTCACTCGGTGCTAGTTAGTTAGATAGTTAGTTAGTTAGTTATGTTTTGACCCAGTTTTTGAAGGAGCGTAACAGAAGGTCAGAAGTCAGCTGGCATGCTTGGAACTTGCAGTGAAGTTGGGGACTGGTGTAGAGAAGGCTAGGAACCCTCAGAGGGACCATTTGATTATTTGTGCATCTGCCATTCATGTACAGCTGAAAGGCATGTGTGGGGTGTGTGGTTGGGGTTGGGAGGTTCTAGTGAATTCTAATCTAATGGATTTTTTAAAGAATGCTGCAGTAAATAAGTTGAACTTGGGGACTTCTGAATACTAGGTACCTTTGTTCAATATACAAAGGGCAGATCTCCTTTGTGGGTGTCCTGTGACAGGCATTGAGCCTAGGATTAGAGGAGATCTCTACTGTCACAAGGTGGGTACACTAAAGCCACAAGTCTCTCTGTCACCACTCTCCTAGAACCTAATTGATGCTATGAGATGTAGTTACTAACTTGCTTAATTATTTCATTTTTAATTACTGCTAATTAGCAACAATGAGAGAGAAGGGCAGATGTTTGGTATAGGGTTAGGAACATGGTACCAGTTGGGCTAGCAGGAGCAGATCAAAGATGAATACCATGCCTCTGTACCTTCACAAAAGTGACCTTGATCCTAAAATGGGGTCCTGTTTCACCCTGAATTATCTCTCCAGAAGTGCATCCTATCATCCAGAGCCTACACTCCCTTATGTCCAGCTCAACTCCCTTATGTCCAGCACCTACTTGGAGGACAGATGCTCTAAGGTTACCGGATGTCATGTGGGGGAAGTCAGAGCTCCCCCGGCAGCATCCCCAGGTCGACCAGAACATCTTTTCTGAGTCCTTGGCTTCATTAGCACACTGCTCCATGCTGACCTCAACTGACTCATCGGGCTATGAGCACAGTTGGGAATGGGAATTATTTCCCTGGGGTATCCCTGCTGAATAATAGCTCTCATTTGTATGCCGTTAAATGATCTGCGGAGTGGTGCGGCTCAGAGCTCCCAGCTGCATGCTATTTCTGGAAGCCTGTGAATCAGTTTGTTGAGCATGTGGTTTCTAGAAGGTAAGGTGGACGTGATGGCAACATCTGGAATAGGGGCTTTCTCCTACCACAAAGAGATTTTGATTGAAGTCTGGAACTAAAGAATGTGGATTAATGTCTATTTCCTGCTTTTGGGACACATGCCCAAGGGCTCTTTCTTTACTACCTGCCATAGTCTTGAGCCTCCAGATCCTGCCAAAGGAAAAGAGCTGGGCATGAATATTCATGAGGGACTGAACTTCAGAAAGCCAAGGTCAGGAAAAACCTTTCTCTAAGATGGGCTTTTGGCATGTTGCCTGGCTCGCCTCATTTTCTAGTCTACTCCCTTGAGGAAGTTAACAGATACAGTAGCCTCATGTCAGGAAAGTGTGGGAGACAACAGTGGGCCCCGCCCCCCATGATAATATACGGGTTCCCAGCCCAGCATTCTTAGCTGCAGTGCTCACATAGCTCATAAGATGAATTGAGGATGGGATGAGGATGGCAGAAAACTACAGTGGCTGTGATGATTGGCAGGGAAGGGATAAGGAGGAGATGTCCCCGCTGCCCTAGCCAGGCCACTGAGGACTCTGCCCTAGACTCAGTCGGGCTCATGGTACCTCCTCACAACCCCGGGGAGAGCCAGATTTATAACAACCACAGCTGCAGCCTAAAGGCTCATGGACCGCAGAACGGTGCCAGGTTCCTCACCGGATGTAGGAATCTTTAGAACTTGGCCAGTAGATGGACTTCTTCCCCCTGTACTCAGTCTTTCTCTCCCCTCTGCTTCCACATGAACACGGGCCACGAGAGTTTCTCAGAGCTTAGATGTGAGCAGAAGCCCCAGTTTGCCCCACACCACAAATTGGTTTGTAACAGCTCCTTGTCTCAGGCGCAGGTTCCTGGTGTTCAGCATTTCACTATTCGAGGCTAGAATCTCACCTTTGTCTGGTCCCTCTGCTCTGGGTTTCATCTTGTAACTTCAGTCAGAGATGCTTTATCACCACCTACTCCTTTCTCCCTTTTCTTAAGAATATTCAGGACTGAGATTAACTTACACAGCAACCAGCAACAGCCCTCTCCGTGAGCCTGCTTTTGCACACACCTTGTCTCCCAAACAGCAAGAATAATTCTATTAATCTCAGCAGATAAAAGCAAGTGTCACATTGCCGGATGGTGGGAGCCAGACTTTCTTCCTGACTCCACCAAATGCCTGCAGCAAAAAGTGTTCTCATAATGGAACACATAGCAGTGTTTGAACAGTCCCCAGCCCCGCCTGCCTTCTGAGCCCTGGTGGAAAGCCTGGTGCCCTGAGCAAGTGCTTGAACACACGGAGTCTTCGAGCAAGGGTATAAAGAGCCTGGTGGCCCTAGGTTTATGAAAATGAATAAAAAAAATAATCTACCTGGTACTTAAGCAGCCAGTGGGAAGCAGTGGTTATAGTAGAAGGAATACAGAACTTGGGCTGAGAGTCTGGGGTTAAGGAGCGTCCTTACCTTGCCTGCTTGCTGCCCACAAAGTTTATTCAAGACATTTAACACAATAGTGCCTGGCTGCTAACGACTGTGGCTGGCATTGCTAGTGAAGTTGTACCAATGACACCCATGGTTGTGTTAAGGGATTGTTTGATTCTTGAATCTCATTCAAGAGATTGATCAAAGTCTTGTGAAATTTGAGGATTCACAACCTAACTTTTTTAATTGAAAATAACATTAAGGCCATGCATAAAACCACAGTGGGAGAGCATTACAGGAGCCAGCCACAGAGCTATGGGAGCCGGCCACAGAGCTACGGGAGCCGGCCACAGAGCTACGGGAG
>JADRCH010000097.1:7423481-7588373 GCA_019843965.1 Rhynchomys soricoides | reverse complement strand
GGGAGCCGGCCACAGAGCTACGGGAGCCGGCCACAGAGCTACGGGAGCCGGCCACAGAACTATGGGAGCCGGCCACAGCACCGTATTGAAAAAGGGAAGCACATAGTTGCATAGATGAAGGCTGTAGATCATATGGAAGATTCTTCTACTCTTACAACAGCAAAGCAGAAAAATAATCACTCCTGCCGCTGGTAGAAGGAATGTTTATTAAAGATAAACTAGTGAGACCCCACCTGGCTTTGTTTGGTGGTTTTCTATGTTCTCATTTGAGCATCTGGGCAGACTGCTAACCAATAAGGAATCATGTCTATGTGCACAGTCTGCTTCTAAGCTGCTCTAAAACGGGGAAAGAGCAACACCAGAGAATGTAAGGAGGGATAGACTGGGGGTGGCTTCAGGTCACGTTTGGAGCCCTAAATGCATTCTTTGAGATCTTTCTGAAGGGCTAAATACCAAAGGGAGATCAGGCCAGCCTGGACTTAGAAGCACTAAATATTAGACGACTCAAGTGGCTGAGGGCATTTTACAATCGTTTACTCTTAAAGATATTTCATATTGCCGGGGAGACATCTTAGCCAATAAAGTGTTCACCTGGCAAAGCAGAGGGTCCGAGTTCAGTTCCCAGGACCCATGGGATAAAGCTGGGCAAGTGGTACATACATGCTTATATTCCCAGCCCTGGGGAGACAGACAAGAAGGTCCCTGGGGCTCACTGGCCAACCAGTCTAGTCTAATCTGCAAACTCCGGGCCAATGAGAGACCCAGTCTCAAAAATAAGGTAGACAGTTGCTGAGGAATGACACCTAGAGTTGTACTCTGGCCTCTACACTCAGATACATGCGTACACATGGACATACAGAGAGAGAGAGAGAGAGAGAGAGAGAGAGAGAGAGAGAGAGAGAACGAACAACATGGGGAGATTAGCAGATAATCAAGAAGGCACTGTCCCACTATAATCTTCTCTGATAGACTCTTCTATTCATCTTGCTTTGGAGAAGCATCATCTGTGAGTTCACACCCAATAACAGCCATGTTGTTGTTAGCTGATGATGTTCTGTGTTTCTCTGTTCCCCAAGCTTTCTACAATAAGCATGGATTTCTTTCGTACTCGGCAAAGCAACACAAATATCAGTGAAACCCTCAAATATTATCTCTATGGGAAAAGGACTAGTGGTGGTCATTCTTTTGTCCCCAATTTTCTGTACCATGAACCTGAGGCATCTCAGGGCTGTGAATGGTCCCAGTTTCTGAGCCTTGCTCCTGGATTTGCTAATTTGGTTGGTCTGAGAAGAGATGAGGCTGCCAAGGGAGGCAGAAACTGATCCTAGAGAAAGTCAGGTTAGAGAGCATTGTCTGAACCACCATCTATACATTGTAGCTTCTTACAAGGAACAGAGTCTGTGCTGCAGTTGATAATCTACATTCTCCTCACCCACACCCCACACCCCCTCCACGTGGGCTCCAGCTGTTGCTCTACCTGGGAAGAGTATGTCTGGTTCAGTTTCCTCATGTGTCATTTATGCTCCTGGGACTTGGAAAAGGCAATTATCTATCAAATTCCAGATGGCTGTGTAGATTAGCCCCAATGAGCAAAACCACAGAGATGCGAACAAAAGCCGGTGATTAGCTGCTTGAGTAACGACAGGCCCTCTCTGTGCAGATGCACCGGAAACAAGGGCAGGAGCAGATCTTAATGTCTTTATTTGCCTGGGTTCATTAACGGTGCATTCATTATGTCAGTACTGCTCTGATGTAAACAGTGGAGAGAGAAGCAGAGAGCACCGCCTCCTATTCCACATTTTGGTTTTTATGTGTTTTCCTTATATTTTTATGGTAGGAGAGGACAGTGTTACTTTCCATCCAGTTGTAAAGAACAGTAATGTGTGCTTCCCGGGAAGGTTTTATTTCCTCCCAAATTAAGCATTTTAAAGCTTAGTTTGTGTGACTATGAAAACACTTAATGTGTCTGTCCCCCCCACCCCATGTGACACAGGACAAAGCTGTACTGAAAAGAAAAGGGAAAAGTGGCCAAAGATACTCAGAATATTTTAGGCTACCCTTCCAGTTGTGCCAAGGAGGGAATTTTCTGAGATGCTGCCTGGGATGCTGCCTGAGATGCTGCCTGTGGAACCCTGCCACAGACCCGGGATTTGCCAGCGGCTAGTTATCTGAGCTCTGAGTAGAGACGAGGCCACCAGTAATTTGAAACACAGACCAAACCTAGCAACGTGCATTGTCAAAATTTCAAATCTTCACTCTATTAAGTTTAAAGTAGACCCGATATTTAAAAATATCAAAATTCAAAAGCTTCACCCTGAGCATTTAACTTTTGGTATCATATAAGCTGTAACTATCATTGTACTTCTTCGATGATGAGAGCTTTTGAAAATATCAAATTCTGCTTAACTAAACTCCTTTTTTTGGATGGAAGAAGAGCAATATCTTCAAGGTATGATAAGAAATCATATGGGTTCATATATATTCCTACGTCCCCCAGAGATGTCAGTATTGTTTCTAAGTTGTGGGATTACTTTTTTACGAAGTCATTATCTATACATATTTTGGGGGGACGTGATTCATCCAACCCCTTCATAATCAAGAATTGAACCCCATACTGCCCCTCACCCGTGTTCCTAATGAAGATCAGGATAAAGCTTCGGCCAGGAAAGGCAGTAACTACGGTTGAGAAGACGCAGCAGCTTGTTCATGAGCTGATTTTTAAAAATCACTAGCTTCTCTATGACACTAGGGTCACTGGATCTGGTGATAACCCGCCTCCGGTTAGGTGGTGATGTAACTGACTGTCCAGCAGTGTGTGATCAGTATAGATCAGTGTTCCCACATGTTAGTTTGCCCACAGACCAGGCGGAGGGGAACAGTTGGCCAAGCTGTAGGGTAAAGGTGGTGAGTTTTCAGAAGGACTGCGTTCACTTCTCTAGAGGCTGTTGAGGGCAAAAACGATGAAGCCAAGTTTTATTGGTGGTAAATAATTTTAAGTTGAATTTTATATTAAAATACTTGAGATTAGCATAAAATACAGCACACTTGGTTCTCATAAAAAGAAACAAGTAAGGAAAATTCTACTTTAAAGACCTTACTTTCAGCTAGGCAGTGGTGGCTCACGACCTCAGTCTCAGCACCCAGGAGGCAGAAGCAGGCAGATCTCTGTGAGTTCAAGGCCAGCCTGGTCTACAGAGCTAATTCCAGGACAGCCAGGGCTACACAGAGAAACCCTGTCTCAAAGAAAAAAAGAAAAGAAAAAAAATGGTACATTCTACTGAACTTCAAGACTCTGTTCAGGATGTGGATTGGGGGTGGAGGTGGGAGAAACGTGCTGTAAAAGTGAGCCATGCTGTCTGCATACCTTTAGGGGGTCCAGAGTCTTAGCCTATGCATGTATGTGATGAGCAATGGCCAAATTGGGCCAGTTTGTATTTCCGTGTCCTTAAATGCTAATCATTTTTCTATGCCTGTTCTCATGCACATGTTGTTACTATATAGGAGTCTGGTGGAGCCTGCAGTGTCCCTAAGAAAACCCAGACTTAATTCCTTCTACCTAGTTGTATTCTCCCTTCGTCTCCGCACCCCTCCCTCCAGTTACCAGGGACCACTTTTCACCCTGATCTACCAGGAGGTCAACGGTTTAGTTTCTATGACAACATGAGGTGTTTGGCTTTGTGCGTCTGGAATGTTTTACTTGATGACCTTCTTTCTATGTGTGTGACTTCAGACCTCCTGAGTCCATTCCTTTAAATGGCTGTGTGTTTGCTTTCTCCATTCACCCATCGATGGACGCTTTGGATGGGTCTGTGTCTTGGCTCTTGTGAACAGTGCTTCGGTGAACGTGGAAACACAGGTGTGTCTTTATGCAACACTCTCATTTCCCAGAGCAAATTGCTCGACATATGGTTGTTCTGTTGATGATTGCCCCCTCCCCCCCAGCCCCGTGTCTGTCCTGGTTTGCGCACTCTCTTTTTTTCATGCATTTACCAGCATTTATTTACTCTTTGATAACAGTCTTAGTTTGCTTTCTGTCCCTGAGCTTGGTTTATCTGGGCTTATGGTCCCAGAGGGATAAGAGTCCATCAACATCATGGTGGAGCAAGAGTGGTAACAAGCAGACAAGGCAGCCAGAGCAGCAAGCTGAGAGCTCACATCTTCAACCACAAACAGGACACAATGTAGGAACCGGAAATGGTGCGTGGCTCTTGAAATTTCAGGGCTTGTCTTCAGTGACTTACTTCCCCCAGCAAGGCCAGGCCTGTTCAACCTGACCAAACGGGGCTACCAGTTGGGGCCAAGTATTCCTGACACTCTAGAGAATGTTTTGTTCAAACCACTTCTTGGGCATTCTGGCATGGGGGAGGTGCTTCCACACTGTGATTCTGATTTGCATTACCAAATGGTTAATACTACTAGATGCTATTCCCTCCACTTACTGGCTCTTTGTGTGTCTTCTGTGAAATGTCTGTTTAGGATCTTTGCCTGTGTTTCCATTAGCTTACTGTGTATGCATGCATGCATACACGCATATGTGGATTGACTTTCTTAAACTTTTTCTGGGTAATAATTTCTTTGTCACATGAATAGTTTACGGATACAGTCTCTCTTTCTACAGGTGTAGTTAGTTATAGTCCCGTACTGGGCAGCAGTTTCTTGGTTTTCTTTTCTTCTTTTTTTTCCGAGACAGGGTTTCTCTGTGTAGCCCTGGCTGTCCTGGAACTCACTCTGTAGACCAGGCTGTCTTGGAACTCAGAAATCCGCCTGCCTCTGCCTCCCAAGTCCTGGGATTAAAGGCGTGCTCCTTTGTTTAGCGTTGTCATGTATGCTTTTAGTTACATTTAAAAAAGAAGAAGAAATAAACAAAACTCCCTTTTTACTTTCCCACCCTTATCTGAGGAACCACTGGCAGTTGACGCTGCTGAGGGAAAGGGAAAGAGCGCCTGTGTCCACAGATTCAGGCCTGTGGAGGCTCTACTTCAGTAGACAGTCCCATAGCCAAGTAACACACCCAGCCCTAAATGGGCTCAGGGAATACGGGGTTTTGGTTTTGTTTTGTTTGTTTTAAAGTACAGAGAGAGCGCATGAAGTGAGGAGGAAAAGGTTTGGGTGGGACAGAGGAAGAATTGGAGGGGAGGGAGTCAGGGTGGATATGACTCAAGCACACGGTATGCATGAGTGAATATCAAATATTTTTAAAACTTTGACCTGTACTAATGTCCTGAGGTGTTTCCATGTTCTTGCAGTGATTGCAGTTTGGGCTCAAGATGGTGAACTAGTACCAAACTCCAGTTTTTTCGGCTCCATTATGAAGAAACTCTTTTCTCCAGTGTATGTTTTTGATGGTTTTCTCAAAAAGATCTGTTGGCTGTGTGTGTGGAACATTTTCTCCGAAGTTTCTTCTAAGAATAAAGATTCTGTCCTGCCGGTCTTTGTTCCCACTCTCTTGTCAGTTGTTGTTGCTATCGGTCTGTCATTTGTTTACAATAAAAATCTTACACTTATTTATCAGTGTGTGTGTGTGTGTATGTGTGTGTGTGCATGTGTGTATAGGTGTGTACAGGTGTATATGCACGCCATGGTGACCTGTGGAGAACAGAGGACAATTTGCAGGCATTGGTCTCTCCTCCATCTTGTGAGTCCTGGGGATCAAACTCAGGCTGTCAGGCTTGGCAGCACATGCTTTGACCCAGGTAGCCAGCTGGCTGGCCTTACCATGTGATTTTGAGTCAGCCACTGTTTAAGGCCCCAGCTTTCTCTCTCCATGTCCCACTGCATTGCTTTGGTTCTTCTGGGTCTTTTGTGAATCCATGAGTTTTATGGTATTTTTCTATTTCATGAAAGCAGTCACTGGTGTCCTGTTCTGATGGAGGGTGCTTTGAGTTTATATCTCACTTTTTGTGGCATAGTGTTTTTAGCATTATTAATATTTTTAGTCCCTGAATACAGGATAGTTTTGTGTGTGTGTGTGCGTGTGCATGTGTATGTATATGTTTGTGTGTGTGTGTATGCATACATATGTATGTGTTTGTGTGTATGTATGTTTTTATGTGTGTATTCATATTTATGCATGTGTGTATGTCTTTGTATGTGTGTTTACATGAATGTGTGTGTATGTGTCTCTGTGTTGTATGGTTTCTTTGATCGGGATTTTATCACGTTCATTATAAAGGTCTTTCACTTAGTAAATTCATTTTTAAGCACTTTATTTTGGCAGCTATTATGACTTGTTTTACTTTCTTGATTTTCTGTTCATCAGGTTTATTGTTGGTAAATAAAAATACTGCCTGTTTTACTATCCCTTAATCTTACTAATCTTGTTGGTTCTAACAGCTTTTTAATGAAATATTTAAGTTCCTCTATGTATAAATCACATCTTTACAAACATGAATACCTTTACCTCATTGGAATTTGAATACCTTTTATTTCTTTGCTAATTGCTGTAGCTGAGACTTCTAACACACAGATGGAGGAGAAGTGAAAGGCTTCTTCCTTATCTCCCCAGATCTTAAAGGAAATGCCTTTTCCCTTCAGGGGGATATTGCCTGTGGGCTTTTATTATTCAGCTTTTATTATTATGAGGTATGTTCCTTCAATACTTAGTTTGTTAGAGGTCTTATCAGGAAGGTGTGTTGAATCTCATTTAATGCTTTATCTGTGTCTGTTGGAATCGTGGTTTTGCTCTGCTGTCTCTTGGTGAGCCGTAGTATGTTTACTAATTTGCACATGCTAGACCTTCTCTGTGTAACTCCTGTTTGACCATGGTATGTGGCCTTTTCTACATATTGTTGGCTTCGGTTTGCTTCTTTATTGAGAATTTTTGAATGCTTGATCATCAGGGAGGTGGTCTGTATTTTTTATGACATCCTTGTGTGGTTTTAGTATCAGGGTAACATCAGCTTTGTGAAAAAAGAGTTTGGCAAAGCTCTTTCCTTTTCATTTGAGATATATGATGATTCGAGTGAGAAGTATCTCCCATAAGCTCACATTCTTGAACATTTGTTCCCAGCTGGAGGCACTGCTCAGGAAAGTTTAGGTTAAGGTGGTGAGGCCACACTGGGGAGAGTACACCAGGGTGGGCTTTGAGAGCTCGTTGTAGCCTGTCCCCCTTCAGTTCTCTCAGTTTCTCCCCTCTCTCCTCCTCCCTGTCTCCGTCTCCCCCTCTCCCTCTCTCTCCCTTCTCTCCCTTCTCTCTCTCTCTCTCCCCCCTTTCTCCCCCCCTCTTCCTCTCTCCCCTCTCCCCTCTGCTTTATGTTAATGGTTGAAAAATGTGATTTCTTAACTTCCACTCTGGCTGCCTGCTGCCATGTCACTCCTGCCCTTGTGAAATCTCTCTCTGGAACCTTAGGCCAAAATAAACTGTTTCCTCTTGTGGTCCTGGTGTTTGATCACAGCAACAGAAGAGTAGCTTGCAAAGAATGGTCTTAAAAGAATTGAGAAAATCAGTCTCTGAAGTGTTCGTAGAACTCAGTGATATGTCTTTCAGAGCTTGTCTCCATTTTGGTGGAAGACCTTTTTAATCATTACTTCAGTCTCATTGTTCATTATCCGTCTATCTGGACTCCCTACTCCTCCTTTTCCTAGGTTGTATGCTTGCAGGAATTGATCCATTTCTTCTGGGTTTTCCACTTTGTTAATTATCCTTTGGAAAAGCTTCGGGAACAGTGCATGAGGACTTGAGAGAAATCACCTAAACTTCAGCAGCCTTTAGCTGCTCCATTAGTTACAGCCATGGAGTGACTCTGTTCGTTACAAATTCTGAAGTGACTCTTGAACTAGCCGTACCTAACTAATCATCTCGTTTGTGGCAATTCAGCACTTAGAATTAAGCAGATAAAAATGCTGTATTCTCACAGAAGTTATTGAACATTTACTGGTTTAAAACTAGTATTCATATGGCCACTGAGAATTTTTGGAGAGGTCCTGGAGTGATTCAAGCTGCTATCCACAAAAGAACAGGCAGCGTTAGACAGCGGGGCCATGACAGTGCCGTGTGGCTTGCTAAGACGAATCTGGAAACAAAATTTCTGAAATGATTTTACTACCATTATTATATGAATGTCTTATGTGAAACTAAGGATTTTGTGTGGCAGTTTGGTTCAAAAATTACACACACACACACACACACACACACACACACACACCCAAAGCACCTGATTTCTCTTTTATTTGGGCAGTAGGTGTCATTTCCCAGTTATCAGTGGATAAAGACAGCCTGCATTGGATATGTGGTACACTTGGTAGTTGTCACCAGTCTCCTGGCATGGTGAGCTAAGAAGCAGTAGAAACTTGATGTTGGCGAGTGTCAGGAAAGCTGTGAGCAAGCCCCACCTAGGACTGAGCATCTCTCTGTGTTCCTCACTCCAGCGCGCGCGCGCGCGCGCACACACACACACACACACACACACACACACCGTCTCTGTCTCTGTCTCTCCTCTCTTCTGTCCCCCCTCCTCTCCTCCCCAGAACATAGGAAATGAAAGAACCTATTCCACACTTACTCAGAGGCTTGTCGCTCCTGCAGCTGCTCTGAACTTCTTTTTATATCAGAAAGTATGCGTTTACTTCCTCTCCAGTTGACAGCTTCCTCCCCCAGTTTATGCCTCATGGTGGCAAAAAACAAATAGCTTCTAAGGTTATGCCAAGCTGAGGGTCACTTCTGCATCTCTGGCACTGACTTTCCCATATTCTGGATCCATCGATTGCCCTGTATCTTTGCAACAAAAACCACCATTTCAAGTTTCTTTTTCCTTTGTTTTACATTTTATTTTTCTTTTTTGAGAATTTCATTTGTGAGTACTATATTTTCACCCCTTCATCTCCCCCATCCACTTCTTTCCTGTCTGCCCTCAAATTCATGACTTCCTATTTCTTCAGTCACTGTGTGTGTGTCTGTCTGTCTGTGTATACATACATACATACATACATACGTATATGCATACCCTCCTGAGTCTGTTTATCGTTGTTTGTGTGTATTAGGGGTGATCACTTGGAGTCATCAGGAAGCTTGTCCTGGAGAAAACTGATCTGCCCTTTCTTGCAGTCATTTATTGCCTGCAGCTGTTCATTCACGGGTAGAGCCTTGTGGAATTCCCCTCACCCATGTTGACATGGTAGGTTTTGCTTAGCAACCCTATTGTTAAGATTTCATGGGTGTAGCGTCACTGGCAAGCTAGAAGGCCCTAGCAACAGGCACCATAGTCCTCTGGCTCTTGGAGTCTTTCTACCTCCCCAGCTGAAAGGAGATGCGTTGGATAAATCAGGACAGGACACCCACACTTGTTTACTGTCCACCTTGGCCAGTGTTGATGTCTGTAACAGTTTCCAATGTTGAGAGGGGAAAAAAATCCCTTTTGATGAGGGGTGATAGGCAGACTTACAGATATTCTAAATTTTTTTCAAGAATACATATTTAGAATGCAGTCAGAAATTAACCGAGGAATGAGAAAGGAGTGGCACAGTCTACATACATGCACAATGGCATTTTAATCAGCTTTAAGGAAGAATGAAACTTTGGTGTTTCCAGGAAATCAGATAGGAGTAAAGATCATTGTATTAAGTGTACTAAACCAGACTCAAAAATCAATAAAAATGTTACCTCTCTTTCTCTCTCTCTCTCTCTCTCTCTCTCTCTCTCTCTCTAAAAAAAAACAAAAATTACTGGTTTCGGAAAATGGCAGTAGTGGGTTCTCCTCTAGGGTCTGTGACCTCTCAAGTTTACAGTGCCAGGCTGAGTTCCCTCCTATTCTAACTAAATATCTATTGGTTACTTCCCAAGATAAAAATGCCACTTTGTACCACTGGGGCTCTGTGTCTGGCTGGTCATGGGTAGGACTATTGACTGTGTTTTTCCCTTTGCATCTCGCATATCACGTTTTGACACTCTGTTCTCGAGGAGGCTTCCTGGTCATTCCCAGCTTGATTCTTCCATGTCCAATGTGAAGAGTGTGGTGTCTTCAGCAATAGGGGCTTACCTTCAGGTTGTGGAGTCACGTGGGAGCAGTGGCAATAACTTGTGTTGTTTGGGGGAGATTCTTATATCCCCCTGACCAGCAAGCAGAGGGCACATAGCAGGCACCGAGGCTTCTGTTAGAGTTTATGGCTCTTCAGAGGAGCATTATCACCCTATGTGGTAAAACTCCATTTAGATTATGGAGACACATAGATAGTGTATATGTGTTCTAAGTACGAGAATAACAGTGTTTCCCTATGGCCTTTTCAAACATCCCTAGTGTTCTTTTATCTCTCCTTTCTTCCTCTCCCTCTTCTCTCTTCTAGAGAGGGGGATGTTGAGACATGGGTACCATAAGAGGAAAATGGGAAAGATGGGGAAGGGACTTTAATTGGGTTGGGAGATGGAAGGTAATTTTAAGCACATTTTAATGGAACTGAGATTTCAAGAGGAGGAGGAGGAGGAGGAGGAGGAGGAGGAGGAGGAGGAAGAGGAGGAGGAGGAGGAAGAAGAGGAGGAGGAGGAAGAGGAGGAGGAGGAGGAGAAAGAGGAAGAGGAGGAAGAAGAAGAAGAGGAAGAAGAGGAGGAGGAGGAAGAAGAGGAGGAGGAAGAGGAGGAGGAAGAGGAGGAAAAGGAGGAGAAAGAGGAAGAGGAGGAGGAAGAGAAGAAAGTGATTATGTTCTAGGACTATTAAATTCATCAGATTAAATCTAGAACACAGGTTTCTGTTCAGCAGAGGACAGGAGGCTATTCACCATCGCCATATAAACCTTAGATTTTGGTAGTAGGGATAAAGACTAGCTGTTTATCCAGCCTGAAGTTATTCTGAGTCTAGTTTGGGAACTATAAAATAGTCTGGCGGTGATTAAACTAATCAGAATTAAACTTCCCCATGCATGTGTCGGGCCCTGAAGATTGAAAACAAGTTTGTCATTGAAACAGAAGCTAAATGTCCTGGACACCTCACTACCAGAGCAGTGAGTCACAGGTGCTCAAAGCCACAGATAAATGGCCTTTGATAGAAGGCTCTATCATTCAGTCCCAAATCTGCCCCATCCAGCAATCTTACCTTTCAACTTTTACCCTGTCTGGGTGGTCCAACCTAGCTTGATCCACCATCCAGCTGCTATCATCTGACAAAAGTTTCAAGGCCTAGTTGCCTCTGTCACAGAGCTTGTCCTTCTCAGTGGTCAACCCATTAGCCAGCCTGCTTTGAGGAGATTAACTTTCCCCTTCAGTACTCATGTCCCTGCTAGTATATAAAAGAGGAGACTTTTGCTTACACCAGAGAAATTGCCAGTTTGATTCTCCCCAGAGAGCCTCTCTATGTATAAATGTGGAAAATTTCCCTCAGAAGATGTGCTGGGGAATCTCCTTTAGAGAGAACAGCCTGAGAGTCCAGTGCAGGCCTCTCACTTAGCACATCTGAGCATTAGTAAAACACAAGACAGCAATCCTAGGAAGTCCAGAGAACATTAGGAACTGGCACACAGTTATTGAACTGAAATGCTTTTAAGTCTGGATCTGAAAGTTCACGACATGGCTGTGTTTTCATGACCTGTGGCTTTGAGCACACAGCATTGTTTGGTTAGCATTAAGTGTTGAAGAATGTCTTACATCCGGTAAAGCTCATTCTTCTCTCTTCTCAGGAACACCAGCTAAGGTGTGCGTCCACCCGACCTTTCAATGGACCCTCCAAAGTCATAGGAAGACATCTGTTGTATATTAACATCCATGGCTTAATTCAATTTTATCCTCTCTGTCACCAGCATTCTTGCTATACTGTCCGGCAAGACACAGATAGCGGTCACTAATGTTATTCTTTAGCTGGCGATAAAGAGGTTTTATCACAGCAACTGAAATGTTCGGTGGGAATATTCAGCTCTCACTCTGGACTACTAATAATAAATAAATGAAAACAAATAAGCACAGGTATTAAACAATATGCAACCCCCTCCTTAAAATCATGTCTTACTCCTTGGGCACATGATTGATGTTATTGCTCCAACAGTGGAAACTGAGAAGCCATAGACATCGGAAAGCCCGGTTCAGTGTCTTTACCTGCTCCTTAGATATGGAGGAGTCAGCTCAGCAGGATCACTAGAAAAAGATTAGTCAGCAAAAAAGATAATATAGAATAAGAAAAAGAAAAGAAAACCCAGGTGGTGGTGGAGCACACCTTTAATCCCAAAACTCAGGAGGCAGAGACAGGCGGATCTTTGAGTTCAAGGCCAGCCTGGTCTACAGGAGTGAGTTCCAGGACAGCCAGGGCTACACAGGAAAACCCTGTCTCAAAAAAAAAAAAATAAATAAAAGAAAAAAAGAATAGTCTGCCTCTGTTTTGTCCAGGGTAGAGATAGGAGAAAGATGGGGACGTGAAACATCTGCAGAGGTCTCGGAGTTTTGGTGTTGGAGACAGGAATCCAGGGAATGCTTGTAGGCATTAAAATCCACTCCTCACGGGTCTTCCACTGGCCCCAGAGCCTGCTCCAGCCAGTGCATGGCAGTAGTTAGCGTGCAGCAGGGGGACTGGGTGTGCAGCTGCACAGATGTGAGGGTGGACCCCTGGGCAAGGGATGCCTGGTGTGTGGCACAGACTCCAGGGTCTACAGCCAGCCAGAGCTAAGGAACAGATGATCCCTCTGGGGAAATGGTGGTGTGGCTGGATATGAAGGGAGTGGTCAGACTTGTATTTCACCACCAGAGACCAAAAAGGACTCTGGCTGCAGGAAACAAGGGACATCTCTGCAGAGCATTGGGTGTCTGGCAGTGTATAATAAAAGCCTGGCACAGGATCTGCTTCCCAGGCCCCACCAAGCACTCAGGTGACTGGGATGCCAGCGCATGAAAGAGGATACTTACCAGGTAGTCTGAACACTCTGTAAGCAACCAGTTGTGTAAATTACTGAATTTAACCAAATTCTAAGTTGGTTTGGACATTTAGTTACAGTAAAGAAAAGAAAAGAAAGAAAAAGCAGCTATTGCATCAGATATGATCAGAATCCATTTTTAAAAAGTGATAAAAGCAAAAGCATAAGTAATGTATGCATTCATATATAACTTAAACAGTTTATGTTAATTTAATGTAAATCTACATTAGAAATTTTTTCATGTAGGGCTGAGATCTTTTGTTTCTCTTCCCATTAGAGTTCTCAGCTGCCACTTTCTAAAATAGTCTAGCCTTCTAATGGAAAATCTACAGCTTCAACCTGTGCTTTCTGGGCGGGGTTAAGAACACTTTGAGATACTTGAAAAGAAACTTAGGTGTAGAAAGTTGGCTTTCTATGCACCCATGCACACACTCCCACTCACACTCAGATGCTTAGAGCAATCCCTTGACACCTCCTTGGCTCTGTGGATGTTTTTCTTGGCTCTGTCTCCTTTTAATACAAGACCTCTTCCACTCTTTCTACATTGGAAACATTTAAGCCACTTTTGTTGAGAAAAGAACCTTCTTGATTGGACCCAAGCTACAAACTCATTGATGGGTGGTTTTCCCGTTGGATGGGCACATTCATGTTTCTTACATTTTTGCTCTCCCTTACTCTATCTCTACTTCTGGGTCGCTCCAACAATGGCCATGTTTAACTCCCACGCCCAGTATTCCACAAGCTTCTGAATGGTGGCCCTGTAACAGGATACAGTCAGTAGAACAGAGCTGACCTCCCTCCAGGCTGGATGGCCAGGGGAAAGAACAACTTCCTCTTGTTTCATTTTGGCATTTTTCTCTCAGGAGCCAGTGCTGCTCCCTCCTCTGGCTCTGTTAAAGCTTATTTCATAGTATCAGTTATTATTATATGTGGTCTCTTTATGACATGGCTTTGAATTTTATTTCCAAAGTACTAAAGAGCCATCTGGATTGATGAACTCTCCACACTGATTTGAACCAGTGTGTTCACTTTCATTTCTAGTATAAACATAGCTTGTCACACACTCATTACTGTTGTAGCTGTGAGCCGTGCCTTAGGAAGTGTGATAGGAAACTAATGTAAAGGTCTAGTGTCTGCTAGTGTGCTAGTGTTGGTTTTTAATACCTTCAAAGAGCTTAGAAATTGAAACCCAGTTTCAAATATGGCCCATCTTATTTGTAAGTAAAAATAGGAATGTCAGTTGAGAGCATAAATGTGACAGATATCGGGGAATTGTGTCCTCGACTGATTTGCGTAGTTATCCCTGGGAAGCTCCGGAAAGGAAATAAGCCTTCCCAGTGCACATTTCCCTCCCGATAAAGCATTGGCATGAGCCTTTCTAATCCTAGGTTTCAAGTCTTAAATTTTGCTAGATGGTGCATACATTAAGGATCTGGTACTTTAAATATCATCAGACTGCTTCCAGACGCCAGAGGGCTTAACATGCTAATTAACGTATGCCATCTCACCCTCCTTCCTGTGTGTTCGATTATGTGTGTGAATGTATATATTACCTCAGTCATTCATAGCAGAGAAGCAGGCGTGCAGCGCATCACTTCCTAAGCTGGTCTCCTCGCGCTGTAATGCGAAGGGCTTCTGGTTGATTTTATTTCCAGTTCTTCCTGGTTGCAACATTCTCTTAGTTTACTGGGAAAGAATTTTGAGTCCACAGGTTTGTTTGCGACCTCAATACACAGATGGACTTGAACAGTGTTTTATGTCTGAGAGCCTGGAATAAGGTTTCCATACCATATGCATAGTTTTGTTTTACTTTATATGTCAAGAAGTAGTTAAAAGATTAATTTTTTTCTAAATTCTTCATATACATTTAAACTCAGTCTTTACTACTATTTATTCCTGCCAATTCCAATGTTTATTTGTTTTTTTCTGTTTTTTGTTTTGTTTTGTTTTTTCAAGACAGGGTTTCTCTGTATAGCCCTGGCTGTCCTGGAACTCACTCTGTTGACCAGGCTGGCCTTGAACTCAGAAATCCGCCTGCCTCTGCCTCCCAAGTGCTGGGTTCAAAGGTGTGCACCACCACTGCTTGGCCAATACCAATGTTTAGAAATCTTAAATCAGAAGCTATATAATGCAACAGTGTTACATTACATAGCCTGGATTCCAGGAACAACTACTACCCCTGGCTCATTAGCATAAGGTGTGGCTCATTAGCATAAGATGTGGTCCTAACTGTAAATTGAGTGCAAGTTTCCAGGTCTCCACCCACTTTCTGGAGACTGTCTACTTCTAAAAGTTTTGCATATGTCAGACCCCTAGTTGTCAGGAAAGGGAAATGAGGGCCAGAGAGATGTTGAGTTGGGTAAAGCACTTGTCTCACAAGCCTTGAGGATCTCAGTTTAACCCCCAACCCCATATTAAAGCCAGATACAGTAACATGGCTCTGTAATCCTGACATACTTACAGCAAGAGAAGAAGCAAGAGAATGCTGGGATGTTCACAGGCCTGATGTACATAGAGAAATACACCAGGAAACCCTGCCTCAGACGAACACAGTAAGGAGGGGCTCTAGACTCAAGCTTGGCCTTTTACCTCCACACATGACACTGTGGCATGCACATGTCCACACTTGCATGTGTGACTTGAACAAGTAACATACACACAGATGTATGTGTACACACACATGCACGTACAGTATGCACATACACACAGAGATGTTTTTTAAGAGAAAAGACAGGAATAGTCAGTAGCCTTCCTTCATTCATACACATATACGTGGTGCCTCATATGCCATTTCTTCCCCAGAGCCACGACAAACTGTCATTAAACTTAATTCACTTCTGTCCTGCTTGCATGAGAGCCAAAACTAGTCTTTGCTTCTTTTCTCACTTCGCACACCACATTAGCACGAAAGCTAATTCGTCACAGCGACACCAAGGAATGTTATTATTCAAAACTGAATTAAAAGGGGAATTTATAGAGAACAAAACCAATAAGGCAAGCAGCCCTGACATTTAATTTTCTTGGAAACCTTTCCCATCGAACTATGCAAGTCTGCATACTACGTGTTTTCAAAAGGGAAAGCAGAGCTGTAGTAGAATCATCTCATATAAATGATGATCGAACCTTCTGAAAGAGGGTGGGTGCTGTGGCTCTCCCTCCCCTTGTTCTCCCTCATCCTACTCTGAAGTAACAGTGTAGGTTCGAGCTCTCAAAGTCAGTATGCTAGGTCTTTTTTTACTTTGTTCCTTTTCTCATAGGAATGGAATGTTGGCAGAAGTCAGGAGGAAGAAGTTTTGTATTTTGTTCACAAATTTCACATTTGTCTGATTTAAAATATGTTTACTGGCTCTTGAGCCCAGAGAATTAATGAACATTGTTTGTCTATCAAGTTGTGCTTCAGAGTTCTAATTTCAATTAGTTAGGATTACCTGGGACGTTGGCTGCAGGTGAACTGAGCATACTGAAGGAATCGTATTTAGAAGGCTTTCCTTTTAAGTCAGAGTAGGCAACGTTAGTTGCTTTAACAAAAGTCTCAGCAGTTGATATGATAAAGCATTACTTATTCCTATTCAGTGCCATTTGGAAGTGAGCTGGGGAGTTAGATAGCCTTTTGGGGGCTCAGAATTGGTCTACAATGTAGGTTGGCTAACTTCAAGGTCCTAACAGTATTCCCTGTACCTCACCTATTCAGGGGATAGAAGAAATGAGTTGGTGAACACAGACTCTCAACTGTGCCTTGGTTCCCTTCTCTCTTGCTACAAACACGTATATAGACCTAGTGCTACAGTAGGACGCCTGTGATGCCTCCCATGCATTTATACAATGGGTCAGGTACCCACTCTTCTGTTCCTGTCTCTTCTCACCTGCTCTTCTCTGGAAGATGACTTAGAAGATAACACAGGGGAGGGCTTCCCTGTTATCTAGGGTAAGCTTGTAGAAACAGAGAGCCTGCTTGGGTCTCCATATTTGCTGGGAATGGAGGTCAATGACCGATAGATAGATAGATAGATAGATAGATAGATATATAGATAGACCAACAGACAGACTGATAGAAAGACAGACTGGTAGATAGATGGACTCCATAATGAGAAGATGTAGTTAACAGTGATATCATTTATTTATTACTGTAGTGGGCACAACAGAAAGCTGTTCCTCTCTTGGCAGCAGGAGAGGATTCTAGGCCTTTGAGATAACCAGAAGATGCCCAAATGAGCAAAATAAAAAGCTGGACAGATTTCAACATTACTTATAATGAGATTAAAAGTCAAGATGTCTAGCAGCAGAATTCTACTTGACACAAGTGTGAGACAGAGAATGAATCTAGAGATTCCTTCATGCCCCCACCCTACACCAGCCTCCAGTGTATACAGAATCCTCTGCTCAAGTTGAGTCTTGATCAGAAGCCAGATAGACACAGGAAGCACTCACTCAATGGAGGAAGCAGAAAAATGTAGAGAAGAGTATTTACGGGGCTGATGGGAGCCAGGCAGTATGGTACGCATGTGAGTGTTTGGCTTGTTGGCTTCAACAACTTGCAGATTCTTCAGCACAGCACAATGATGACACCAGTTGGCATCTCTGTTGAGAATCACACACTTCACAGGGGAAACCGTAGGCATGGGCATCTTGGGCGCTATTGCTTTGGCTTAGGATCTTGAACCCCAAGAAGGATGCAGGCAATGAAGTATTGCTTTCTTATTGATTAGGGGACTGACTCCATCTGCCAGGAAAGGCCAGCACTGCAAGAGAAATAACATCTCCATGGTAACAGAGATCTCAACTTTTAACTCGACATCAGATGAAAATGACTGTTTCTGTGGTCTTGGGGACTGCAGTTTTGCAGATGTAGGAGTGACCTTTGATCACAGAGTTTTGTTAGCATATCTGGGCCAAGGGCTAATGTCCAGGATAAAGACCTCAGGACTTTTAATATGTCAGCCTTGATTTTTAAGTACATCAGGACAAGAAGCAGCATTCAGATCATGCAAGATACTGTCCCTACCGATATCAATGGTCTTATTTTTATTCTAGAGACATGTCAAGGATAGAAGGAGAAGATGTTTCACTTTTCTGAACTTCCCAGAATATTACCGGGCCCTCAGAAATGGGGGTGGGGTAGGAGCTAATTAAAATAGTCTGCATTAGATGTTCCAGTCCCCCTTTCCTGCTAAGTCACTGGCCTCCCTTTGTTATTAACCCTTTTAAGACAGGGCAGTCCTGTCTAGGATACCTGGAAAGCAGCCTCCCTCTTGATAAGGGACAGCTGACTGTTTTTTCTTTCCTCGCTAAGCATAGTGTTAGAATTTGATTTATCTATATCGTTCCGTATGGTGTTTTTCTCCTCTGTAATCATGTCCTCAGCGAACAGTTAACTTGGGGTTTGTTTGTTTTGTTTTGTTTTTTGACTTGTTCTTCCTCTGTAGTCTTGTGATTCACATGTCATAAATGGTTTCCATTGTTTCGTGGTATGTTACAGAAACAGTCTGACCATAAACCCATAACATGTACCTTTTCCAGGATCATAAAAATAACTGCAAAATTTCCATTTCTGTAATCACTTCTTCACTTGCTTTAAGAGGTTCCCTGCTTTTGATCTGGGCTGCTTCAATCTCCTACTGAGAGAGAGAGAGAGAGCAAGTTTGGTCCAATTGTGTGTGTGTGTGTGTGTGTGTGTGTGTGTAAGCTTGCAACATCTCAGCACTAGCTCCTGGTTTTTGACACTGTAACACCTGTGAGCTGTGCTGTAGAAAAATCACATGTGTCTTTGTGTTAAAACTTTAAAGCAGGAAGCCTTGGTATCCCCATGCCCATTTTATATAGGATGCCATGTAGACCAAGCCAGCCTTCAATTCCTGACCCTCCTCCTTCCATCTCCTAGGTGCTGGGATTGCAGGCTTGCGCCACCACACCTAGTGACCATGTCCTCTCTGCAGAGATGCCAGGGAGGACCTGGGTATATAAAGAGACCTGACATGTGCCGTTCATACTATGGAATGGGCACTGTGCTAGCTGGCTCAAGTACTATGAGACCCAGTATGTGGTTTGTTTGGGGCTCTTGTGAATGAAGAGAAGCCTTGGCTCATGTAGGATTATTCTGAGTATGTAAACTAAACACTCATTATTCTAAGGCCATTGGTGCCTAGATATGTTATGAGTCTGTCAGAGATATTGAAAGAACCATTTTTGTTTGTTTATTTGTTGTTTGGTTTTAGTTAAATAGTAATTCTTTGAAAAGAAAAGGGAGTCTTATCAGTGCCAATGTGGATCGGTTGTTTTTTTTTTTCTTTTTCCATCTTTATGTGTGTGAATGTGGGTGTCTGTGAGTGTGGGTGGTATACACGTCACAGTGTGGGCATGGTGTGCGTGTGTCACATGTGCAGTGTGACAGCATGCATGTGGAAGTCAGAGGACACTCTCAGGATCCTCACCTTACACTTTGTTTGAGACAGTCTCTCTATTCATCACTGCCTTGACCACCAAGCTCTCTGCCCTAAGACCTTCCAAGAATTCCCCTGCCTCTGCCTCCTGTCTCCCCCATAGGAACAGCACTGAGATCATTTGTTACCACATCCATCTTTATGTGGGTTCTGGGGATTCAAACTCAGCTCTTCAAATGTCCAATTCAAAGGCTTTACCCGCCAAGTGATCTACCTAGCCCTCCGCTTTAGTTTTAATAATAAAAAAAAGTAGTCACTTTTCACTCAGAATTAATTAGAGGACATGAGCATCGTCACTGTGAACAGGGGCCGTGGTGGGGTTCTCCAAGACAAACGCGTGAGGAGAAAAAACTCAGAGAAGAGAAGTAAGGTATTAAAGAGCAGCTCCTAGGTTCCCACGGCTTGTCTCCAGCATTGCATTCCTTAGCAAGTAAACTTTCACCTTCTTTCGTGGGAAATAGAAACGCTTTTAAAAAGCCACCCATCTGCCATTCTGATGCATACTGAGGTAACAGCTGTCTGTGTCAGTGAGAGCCACTCAGTGTGTCACAAGTCAACTAGGATGGGTCACGGCTCTGCTTGAAGTCATCCTACCCTGAAGCCTAGGCGATGATGTCACCTCTGCCTGGAAGTTGGCCACTTTTGTGCTGCGGGAGAGGGGAAGAAGGTAAATTCCCTTTTGATAATTAGGCCTTGGCTCTTAATGTTTCCTTCCCAGCTTCCTGCTTCAAGGTGGTCAGGACTCTTTGTCAGTGCCCAGCAGGAAGCCACTAAAGAACTCCCAGTGTGGGGGTGCACAGATCAGTGTTTAGACATCAAGAGGAAGTGAAGGGAGAAAGCAGTGGGAGATGCTTTCAGCTGCCCTCTGCCCACCTCAGAGCCTGCTGTGAAGGAACTGGAGGGTGAAATCATGATCCTCCCCCCACTCTGTAATTTAAAACCTGATCGCCAAAGTGGCCATGCTGCCTTAGGATCCACACAGTGGCAGAGTGGCTGGTCTCTCAGTACTAGGCTTTCCAGTCACCATCGGTCTCCCAGCCCCACCCCCCACTCTGCCCCAGTGTCTTCCTCTTTCCTGTAGGCTCCTTGGTGGAGAGAGACCTGTGTACTCTGCCTGCTCCACAACGCAAGGCTACACTAGCTGACTCAAAGGACCAATTCTTGGACACAGGAAACTATTAAGGCAGCCTTGATAGCATGCAGGTGGTGTGTGTGTGTGTGTGTGTGTGTGTGTGTGTGTGTGTGCGCGCGCGCGCGCGCATGATTTCTGTCCCAGTGGTTGAGAACATTCTCCACTGCTGACATGGAAGAGTCGGGGAGGTGGCTGAAATATGTACAGAGCTAGTCTGTTCATCTTCTTTGGCCACACTGAATTGGAATGGCTCTCCTCTGAGGTCGCCCAGCCCTTGGGAAGCTGCAGAGGGCATGCGTCCACAGGCAAAGGCCTTACTAGGTAGAAAACTAGACTGGAGGAGTTTAAAGGGATCGCTGGAGCCAGGCTATTATGAAATATAATGCCAGGGTGTACCCCTGAGAAATTATGCCCTACAACAGATCTGGTGTAAAAGAGGTTTACTGGGGAAGGGATAGAGGCAGACAAGTGGACAGGTAGACAGACAGATAGGGAAACAGGGAGACAAGGAGCAGAGAGAGAACAAGGGAAGAGAGAGGTACAGAGAGGAAGTGAGTGCAGAGAACAGAGAGAGGGAACAGCTCGAGCTGGGGTGGTTCTTTTATCTGCAGCACACACCTGTGCACCTGGTGGCAGCGGCAGGTGATGACATAAGCAGTTGCTAGGTCCCTGAGGGCAGACCAGTGGAACCGCCTATGGCTAACAGGAGCTTCTTAACTTTTCCCACTTACCTTCGCTCCCCCCCCCACTCCCCTCATACTCCCCCCTTCCCCCCTCCACTCCATCCCCAGCCAGAGGCATTTTTACACAGCCCCAAGTGTATAGGTATATGAAATAGGTATGTAAATCAAGTACTTACTGACAATGTAGCATAAAGAAGTCTTATTTCAAAATAGTTCTTAGATATATAGATAATTTTGTCATTTATTAACGACAAATGCATTTTGCATACTAATAGGATGTATGTGTTAGAATGCGATCTTGGCTGACTCTTTGACACTGCATAATGCAGAGCCTCCTTCATGTTTTTCTGACTTGATTGGTATTTTGACTTTATAACTGTCCATGGTGAGAATTCAACTTTACAAAAATACATAGTACAAACACATGGCACATATGTGGTTGGGGGCCATCTGATAAATTAGAAAATCTATCCTAGTCCCTAACCAAAATTCATTGAATGATTTTTTTTTTAATGAAATTAAATTTAGCAGCTCAAACAGTAATTTTTAAAATCAAACATTCTAATATGCTGTAGTCTAAAGACTATTATTGGTGTTTAAATGCTAAGAAATAATGACTGGAAAATACCTTCTTTATTTTTTCAGAATTAAATCATTATGTTTCAATCACAGCAGAAAAAGAAATTGTTTAGCAAAAACCCTGCAGTCCTTTGTACATAATAGTCCCAAATCTGAGCTGAAGTGTTTTGGGGCTCATCCATTGGCATTGCACAGCTGGACAGCATGCACGGTGTGGCACATTCAGAGCCAAGCCTGCGGTGACATCATGTGAGGAACACAGATTCACACTGCTCACACCACCCAGATTCATACAACCTCAGATTCATTACACATTAGATTTTCAGTTAATTTACAGTTGCTGTATATTCACAGACTTTATAGTGTTGTCAGATCTCCCCGCTCCCCCTCCCACTCCACCCCCTTGACCTACAGTTTAAAAAGATGGGGCCCAGAGGAACAGTGATGGGAAGGAAGAAGGAGGAGTCAGGATGGGAGGGAATGCCTCCGAGGCAGAAAGAAGAGACATAATCATAAACTGAGAAGATGGGAAGAGCTGCATTAGGCCAACCAGTCTCCTTTTAAATCCACAGTTGACTTGATTCTTGTGTTCATTCACTGCCCGTTGTGACCAAGTGTGGGTTGTCTTCAAAGCATTGACATGAACTTCCTGGCTCGTATGCTAAGGCCCTGACATGGGTTTTGTTGTATAACTTGCATATTGTCGACAGAGGATTTAGCCCAAGAGGGATGAAGACCAAGGTCTTTTAGAGATGAGAGTAAACAAGCGACATACCAGACTTGCACTTTACATGTGGTCATCTCCTTCCTCGCACTAGGGGTTTATTTTACCTGTCCCTTTTCAGGGGCCATTGTGTATGTGTGTGTGTGTGTGTGTGTGTGTGTGTGTGTGTGTTGCACATGTGCCATACTGCCCACATAGAGGTTGTTTACTGCTGTGGAACCAGGCTAGCTGGCCTGCAAGCTTCCGGGAAGCTTCCTAACTCTGCTTCCCTTTTCCCAGTGCTGGGATTACAGAAGTGCGCACTGCTGCATCTGGAACCTTGTGTGGGTTTCAGGGATCCTAACTCAGGTCATCCTGGCACAGGCTTGTATGTGCTTTACCCACTGAGCAGTCTCAGTCCCTTGGAGGGCCAATCCAACCTTGGAGAGTATTGTCAGGAGGCCTCTGTGCTGTGGTAATAATTTAAATAGATGCCGTTTGTGGTTCCTCACAAGCCTGGAATTGTAAGTCTGGGAATGATACTCATGGATCATGTGATACATGTGATCATGTGATCACTGGGGGGATGAAGGCTAAGGAGGAATCACAGCGGAAACAGGTTTGGGTGGGAACTTCACAAGAACACCTCCACTCTAAATCCACAACTTCATTTGGTCCGTGTATTTACTGGTTTCACACACGCAGATTCAGCCAATTGTGGACAAGAAATATTCCGGGGATGGGGCCAGGGAGTGTGTGTGTCTTCGCTCAACAAGTTCAGACTCTATTTTCCTTGTCATTGATTCCTAAATAATTCAGTGTAACACTTAACATGTACATTGCATTAGATATTATAAGTGCTCTAGAGATGATTTAAAGTATGCGAGAGAGTATATAGAGACTGCATGTAAATACAATACCATTTGTGTTAGAGGCTTTGGTATCTGTACAGTTTATTATCGAAGGTTCTGGAACTGAGTTCTGGATATCAGGAGACAACCGCACACATGAAGTAGCAGAGGGAAGGAAGGAAAGGAGACTCGCTACGAGAGCTTAATACTAAAGTGGACATGAGGAGAGAGGCTTACAAGGCAGTGTGCATGGGAGGGAGAAGGGAGGGTGCCAGCTTGATACGGAGGGAGGAAGCAATAGAGGGCGAGATGGGACCTGAGATTTGCTGAGAAAAGTTGGTAAATTAGGCAAAAGGAAGTGTGTGGATCTGTATGGATCCTTGAAAAGTAAGCTTGTAGTCTGATGGGGGGGACGGGGGGCAGGGCGCGCATGCCCCTGTGTGTGTGTGTGTGTGCCTGTGTGCATGTGTGTACGTGTGTGTGCCCGTGTGTGTGTGTGTGTGTGTGTGCATGTGTGTGAGAGTGTGTGTGTGTTTATAGAAAGAGAAGCTAGTAGCTTCAGGTGTAAGGAGAAAACTCGGTGAGAAATCATTATGAGAAATTCATGCCACCAGTGTTATCTGGTCTCAGTGGTAGCACACTCTCGAACCTGGGAGAAGTTCTACAGAAGGATTTGAGTGTTGCTCTGTGAAGCAGTGTTTCTTCTCATGGCGAAGGAAACACCGATGTATAGACCTACTCTCCCGTGTGGGGGGCTAAAGAAGATGTAAACTTTCTCTAAATCAAAGTGTAAAAGGCTTTTGACTAGTTGCCCTGTGTGTGTGTGTGTGTGTGTGTGTGTGTGTTCAAGACAGGTGTTCTTTGTGTAGCTAGCCTGGCCGTCCTGGAGCTGGACTGTAGACCAGGCTGGCCTCGAACTCAGAGACCCTGAGTGTGAGTGCTGGGATGTGTGCCACCACTGCCACCACCCAGCTTCAGTATTTGTCTTCTCTGGAACTTGTGTGAGCGCTGGTGCTACAGGTTTGCGTTTGCAAGAGTAGTGTTTGGGAGAGCAGGCATGCCTTTGACCTGGCGTATCTTAGCAGGGGACAGTGAGGTTGGCAGTGAGGTGGCAGCCAAAGTCATGACTTGGAAGCACGGTCCCACCATATGCAACCAGCTTTATGAACTGGACTCACCTAGGCTTTCTGAGCTCTCCAAAAGAGCAAAGCCACTACTGTCTGCTTTATGAGGGTGATGTGAAGGCAGCACTGAAACAATGGCATCTGGCATGTCACCCGGTCATCAATACTCAATAAATCTCAATTTCCCTTTGTCACCTGCAGTTGTAGAAAGGCACCCAGATAGGTGAGTGATGGGGTCCAAAAACATCATCGGGCCTGTTCCTGACTAGCCAGAAGAAAAGAGATGGCCATGTTTTTCCACACATGCTTTTACATAAAATTGAGTTGTTTGTTATTATTGTTGTTATTAAAGTGGTGAACTATGAATATTAGATGGACTCATTCATAAAACTTAATCACATGTTTAATGAAATACAAATGCTTAAGAGTCATAGGAATGGTGGTTTTTAAATCATACCAGCTTCTAATTTGACCCCTCCTCTTTACACATGAATAATAAGCAACTTCACTGGGCACTTGCTTGAAATCTTAGAATGTATTTATGATAACTTTGCTGAAGTTTCTGTATTTTTGATCATAATTTCCCAAGTTGTACCTCATCTGTAGTGATCAGACCCATTCTAACAGGTTCCTTAATGTCTAAACTTTTCAAAAACAAAAAGGAAATCCTGTGGTTTAATTTTTTTCTTTGAGAAATCCCATCATTTTTTTTCCTGTCAATCAGAGAAACTAATTTGCTTTCTCAAGCTTTGTCCATTCCTTCTCCTCAGATCCTGACCAGCTGACTGAAGGACACCATAGTTGGAACCAGCTGTCTCCCTCCTGGGGAGCAGTTATCTTAAGTTAATAAACCTGCTTCCAGGGACCAGAACGATTGTGAGAGCCAGAGGATCAGGGGCCTTGCTGTGAGATTGTCTTCTCAAGCATCAGAAGCTAATGTTGAGGTTTGGTCTGTTGCTCTGTGCTGTAATGTTACATTTGGTGTTGGAAGGTCTAGACCTCCAAGTGACTCCTCATATTTGCAAGCTTTTGTTATGCAAACCTTGTTGTTTTGATTTAAAACTAGTGGTTAAATAAAATTGGCTAGAGCCAGTTATTAGGGGGATTAGTGGTACTCCCTTTGGAGTGACCTGGTTGGAGAAGAGAGACTAGTAGAGGAGGAACAGGAAGGGGGGGCTCCATGAAAAGAGCTGAGCAATGAGCTCGTGCCTGGGAGAAACAGCAAGTATCTGGGGTGCATTGCTGGAGAAGTAACAGGCCAGCAGTTAGAAGAGCAGATTAGAGGTACCCCACCCCAGAAATTGTCACAGCCAAATAAAATAACCATAGTCTGAGTCTCACTTATTTGTGAACTAGTTGGGGATAAGCTTAAGGTGCTTATACTACAGCTAACTAATAAAAGCTCAACAGAATGACTGCCCAAACATGAGCTCAACAAGGAAGACACCAACAAACATGCCAAACTGGACAGGGAAAAGCCCACAAGGCCTCAGCCCTACACAAAGAACCACAGGCAACTGAGTAAAGCTGGGAGGGGGAGGGTGCCTAAGGGAGGAACACAACAATTAGGGTCCTGTGCCAACGGCCAGCCTGGAACACATGCATACAAGTAACATTATATGGATTCAACAGGTTATCTTTAGCAATTATTATTGCAGAGAGAGAGAAAGAGAGAGAGAGAGAGAAAGTCTTTTAAACTTTTGATCAACTGTGTAATTCACATATGATCCTAAATCTGTAAAGAACAAATTTGAACGTTTAAATCTTCTTTTCGGATGTGCACAGACTAGCAACCAAAGCAATCCTAATAAGAAAGCCAATTACAGTTACCTCTTTATAATTAATAAGATGTTCCCACATGGATTACTTAATTCAATACTTGCCATGAGTGGTCCCTGAACAATGATAGTAATCACACTTTTACAGCGAAACAAAACTGAGGCTTATAAAAATTAAGTAACCTATGAAATTCTGTCTCTCTAAGAGAAAGACTGGAATAAAATTCAAAACCTCGTTTCCACAGCCTGTTCTTTCTTCTCTCCAGTTCTCTTCTGAGCGCTCCTTTGAACGGCCTGCCAGCCTTATGGGGTTCAGCACAGCTGTCTTCTTCATCTGGGCCTCTACCAACTCATCGGGACAAAGTCCTTCCTCTTCTCACTAACAGAGCACTCTGTGTCTCTGATGTTTTGAGACGGAGTCTCATTATATATATATAAAACCTTGGCTGGCCTAGAACTCACTCTGTAGACCAAGTCGGCTTCAAACTCAGAGCAATCCTCCTGTGTCTGCGCTCCAAATACTAGAATTACAAATGTGTGCCTATGTACCTGGCTGATATATTTCTTAGCGCTTCAGGAATGACTGACACTTCAGGAATCTCGTCAATGACACCCGCAGTGTGGGATGAGCCAGTGAAGGGTTCAGAACTGTCAGCTAAGAGAAGAATGGAAGCTGAGATGGAGCTCTAAACCACAGACACAGCACATGGCTGACCATGGCAAGCACACCTGTCACGCAGTGGTCCCCTCTCTGCCTTTGTTGCTGTAGTTACTTTCTCCATGATGTTCTCTTACTGACCACAGTAGCTGTGGAGTTGGCAGATGGAAGTGACCCACTCTGCCCTTTTTGCTATCTGATTGCAGTATGAAAGGAGTGCCTCCTTTGTTCCTTTCGCCTCTCGAGGGTCTAGCTGATACATTGGCAGCTGGTTGGTTATTGGCCTAATCTCTCTCCTTTTATGGATTATCTTCTCACTGTGTCTTGTCCTTCCCCCATTTCCCTGACACTGGTGTTTAGTGCGAGCCGTAGTTTAGTTCTTGAAGGAGACGATGGTGGCTGTCTTGATTGTTGATTCTTGATGCAATCCCTGTAGGCCTGTGTTTCTTTTCTCAGTGGTCAGAAGACAGCGTTCATTTGAGTAGGATTCCCACAGAGCCTTTTATCACCCTGTGGCCTATGAGCTTGGAACTTACTGTGTATTAAATTGCTAATCAAAATGGAAACCAGCTAGCAAGATAATTAGAAAACACAAAACAGTTCCTGTCCAGGATGTGCAGCTTCAGAAGAGGCCATGGCCACATAGATTGATGTGTCTCTTTTGGAAAGTAATTTAGCAACATGTATCATAAATTAACATATGTTTACTCCTTTTTTGATGTGGCAGTTTCCTTCTGGGAATCCATTCAAAGCAAGTCATTCTAAAGTTAGAACTATCAACGCTGTGTGTGTCAGAGAGGGGATGGCACTCAGCGGTGTTCCAGACAAGTGACAGATTCACAAAATAAGCATTTATCCTCTCTGCATGGAAAGTGTGGAGACCAGTGTTCAGAGCTACTGGAGCAGATCCAGGGTCCAGGACCCTCTCTGATGATCTAGTAGCCTCCACTGGCCCAGGTCCTTGCATCCCTGTCACTGTAGGGTGGTAAGTTTATCGCCATTTCCTTGTTGCAGGTAGAAAGAAGAAAGCACAAGATGAATGAAATTTACCTAGAGAAATCCAGTGGATGCGTGTCTTCTCTACTGAAGGCAGAAAATAACAGGAAGTAGAAATTTGTATCAAATGTGTTTCCAGATTAATCAAAATTTGGATTTTGTCTATAGGTGAAATTAGGAGAATGAGTAGTGCAAAATCAGCTAGTAATGCCTTCCATCATAACCAACATATGCACCCTAGCAGAACGAAAAATAGAGTCATGCCCTTTGATCCAGAAAACATATGTACGTGAGGGTGTGTGTGTGTGTGTGTGTGTGTGTGTACATACATATGTATGGATATATGCACATGCACAGATAATACAGTGATCCAGCATGGACTACTACTGCATAACTACATGTGTTATGACTTGGTCAGAAAAACAGAAACTTCTTCAGATAGGAGACATGTTAATTTATGGAACTTCTCCACCCTTTGGAGAGCTGTGTGAGTGAGGTCAGGAAGGCCTCTGTCTTAATTTAGATCCTCTCAGTGCAGAACCTGTGGCAAGGATTAAGGGGCAAAGGCTTATTTGGAAGGTGTGCCCAGAGAACAGGAAGAGAATGAGCAAGAGGAGCGGCCAACAGAAAGATCCGTTTTGGAAGTTGTGTTGGAGAGGTAGAAGTTGGCTTCTGTCGGGATCTGCTGGGAAGCATGAGGTACCTCCTAGATTTGTCTTCACAAATTGTAGCAGGTAGAAGGTTTGACTTGCTGAGTGATGCCCCAGAGATATCCTCATGTGTTTCTCAGCAGTACATGTGTATGTTAGCCTGCCTAACTCTCATGGCTCCTGCAGTTTCAGAGGAGTCCTAAAACCCAGAGTGAAAATGTGTAGTTCACACCTGAGGTAGACAGCTGTAGGTCCAGTGGCCACTGTAGACCCAGTGGCCACTGTAGGCCTATGTGGTTATGGCTGAGAAAGGCTTTCAAAAGGGAAGAAAGCCTGAACCAGGACACAGAAGCATCTACCATAGAGTGTTTTAGAAAGCAGGGCATTGAAGAGAAGGGTTGTAAAGGAGGAGCTGCTAGCAGCCACGCCTCCAGATCTCTGGTGGGCTCTAGGGAGTCTGCGCGAAGCCTTCTATCTCCTGAGCTGCTACTGGAGAATAATGTCTTTGTTGCAGCTTTCCTGAGTCGTGAAAGATGTCTCCAGTTGTGAGATCCAATAGGAATCCTAAAAAAAAATAAAAAATAAAAAAATAAAAATAAAAAAAAAAAAACACTTCCAGGTCTCATGGTCCTGAAGTATCATGGAAACTCAGAAGGATGGGGTTAGCCTAAATAGCTGTCAGTGATACCCAGCCCATCAATATCTACTGAGGTCCTTATAAAAATACCTTCAATAATGAAATCACCTGCAGCTTACGCCAATGCAGGGAAGGGTACAGGTGTGTTGATGGTCAAAGCCACAACACTGCTATAGATAGATGACCAAACCTGCAGCTGCTTAGTCTCTTGGGCTCATAGCCTGGGGGACAAGGTCAGCACATGATGCAGGACCTCATGGGAATTACACATAAAAACAGATGAGCAGCAGGTGCTACCAGAAACAGTGTTTGTATGCTAAGAAGGTAGGATGCCCCTGGCTCCCATGATGCCTGAGGAAATAATCCCACTGGTAATAAAGGAACGGCGCCTGCTCCTGTTAGTAAGCAAGCTGCTTGACCATCAGGTCTTACCCACGGCGCAGAGACAGGAACGGAGCAACGCCTCTGTTCAAGCAGTGCAGAATAAGCCTTCGTGATAAGCAATCTTCTCTTGTTTGAGAAGAAACAAAAATATACTAATTTTGTCTTTAGATTGAAGATAAATGGCTCTCATTTCACATCTCATTTTGCGGTATTGCCTTCTTGCCTTTAAGACTTCCTGTCTTTCATAGCAAGCAAGGAACCTCAAAGCCTTACCTACCCCCATAGGATCCGTTTTTGGTATAGTACCCCCTCCGAAAGAAATAGAGAAACAGATAGGGAAATGCTTGAATGAATGAAAATGATTGGATGAGCGACACAGCCTGAGCGCATACGCAAGCATGTGGCGCGCATGCGCAGCCTAGGAAAGTTTTTAGCGCTTTGCTGCCTGAACTCCTTGGCTAACAAAATAATTATTGTCTCTGGCCAAATGGCCATCAGTCACCTGGTTCTTCCTTTTACCAGCTGTGCTGTCCATGGGTTCAACACCACCTGATCCCCAAATAAAAGATGAAGTCTCTTTTCGAATTTCAAACTCATTTCTCTCTGGGTAGTTGCGCAGCCATAGCCTTTAGTGGGAAGAATCAGAGTGTATTTAAAGTGAAATTACTTAAAATTTGGAGCTTGCATCCCCGGTTAAACTAGCTCCTGGTTTAAGTGGTCAGTAGCCGCCTGTAGCTTGTAGCTACTGTCTTGATGAATACAACTTCTGTAATATTTCCATGATCTCAGAAATTTCTACTGGACAGCCCCCTGTATCAGTCTTAGAGGAAGTC
The DNA here is from genome assembly GCA_019843965.1 of Rhynchomys soricoides. NCBI lineage: Eukaryota > Metazoa > Chordata > Mammalia > Rodentia > Muridae > Rhynchomys > Rhynchomys soricoides. Next base: position 7,558,106 of record JADRCH010000097.1, on the reverse strand, counting down.
ATCCAGGCATGTATTCAGACAGACACCAAACACCCACTTTGTTCCAGTATTCTGAGCACTAGATATCCCCCAATTGAAGAAAGAAACAAAAACTTTGCCTACCATGTACATTTTGATTTAAAAACTTATGTCTAGATGTCATTGTGTATCCGTGGATTAAGGAGAGACAGCTGTGGCAAATAGATGACTTGTTTTCTAACTTCCTGGCACATGCCCAGTCTGACTTGGGTGTAATTAGTTGTGGCCATTGTTTGTTTTGTCCAGCTTATAGATCCTATGTCAGCCACTGACTTGCACAGAAGAGATGGGTAACATGTTTGACTTCTCTTTCCATGTTGACTGCCCCTGTTAATCTTTTAGGTTCTGGATGAAAGGTTTCTTTGTAAGTAGTTGTTCTCAGATTTAACTATTTGGATCAGTTCCAGCAGCCTGTGTTTAGAATGTTAATTCAGTGCTGGGAGATGCTTCAGTGCATAAAGGCCTTTACAATCAAGCCTGATGACCTCATGTTTGTTTGCCTGCCACAAACCCTATGTTGTTAAGGTCTACCTTCTACTTGGAATTTCTCAAAGGGCAATAGCATCACTAGCTCAGGAAGTTGAACCATGGAAGCAGGTGACGTTTCTAAATTGGCCACTGGAAAGCAGACACTATGCTACATGCTTCCAACAAGATCCTTGAATACCTGCACTAACCCACGGGAGAACTGCTGGATCACAGCAGGGTGCAGCTGAAATGAGCATTGGAAATTGGTCTGTCTGTTCCAAAGTGGAGATGTAAATGACTTTTCCAAGGTCACAATTATATAATAAAACTCTGCCATACCATAATACTAAGGCAGAGAGGTTTGTGAATAGGGAGTTCCCTGCTTCAATTTACTGTGTATCTTGAAGGGCTTGAAGCTGATTGCTGGGAGCCCACTCTGAATTTTCTGATTCTGGCTCTAGGAAGAAGCTGATAATATGTATTTCTAGTAAATTTCTGGTGCCAGTGGTGTAAGGACTCTATCTTAAGAACCACTGGTATAAGCCATACTGTTACATTACTGTGATGTTAACAGCTTAAGGAGCGAGAACTGGTCTACCTATTAGCCATCAGGGGTTCTAAGGATCTATCAGAGGTATCCAGCTCAATCCAGGTCTAAACTAGGGTTTGGCACCACCTAGTGGCAGATGTCTAATGCTGTTTCTTCATGGATGGGGACAATTCTGAGGCCTGTAGCTGAGTTAAGCTCTTGGAATCTATTGGATAGTGAGTGACTCTCCAGCCATCTCCTGGTTTGCAAGCATTTCTTTTGTTACATTGGTTTGGAAAGACTGAATTTTGAGGCCCAGCAGCCATCTTTTAAACTAGCGGCTACTTCTGTATTTGCCGTTACCTCTTGAGCCTGTATCCCACCCTTCCCCAGCAGATAAGAGTGGTTCTGTCTCAGAAGCTGGAGAGGAAGATGCACTGTGTCCTAAAGTGTACTGTGGTGGGGTTGGTTTAGCTGCCTGTGGTAGAACTTACATAATGCACTCGTCTCTACACCTGTCATCGTCGTCTTCACAGTTGTCATTGTCGTTGTCCTACCTCTGGGCTTTTACATCCGTTTGAACTCCCAAGGCCTTAGCTTATGCTCCCCCACCTCTAAGACTCACCCTGCCCCTCTGTAGACATCAGTTTTTCATTCCTCCCAAGGGTCAGACATGCTTTTACCTAACTGTGCCACAGACCTCAGGACAGCTCGGTAGCATGCCCTATGCCTGTGCTACAGAGAGGAATCCCAAGGCTCCAGAACAGTGACATGTCATCTGATTTGTTGTAATTACCAGCAATATTAGCTGTCTAACATAGTCGAGGCACAGACAGCTGGGTTGTTGTTTTTTGCTTTTGTTTTTGTTTTTTAAATACTGGGCCCCGGGTATGGGAAATAAGCACTCTCTCGCTAAGCTATACTCCCCTCCCTCCTGGCCCTGTTTTGTTTTCCTGTTGAGACAGGGTCTGACTTTGTCACTCAGGTAGATGGACCTGGAACTTACTAACTAGCCCAGGCTAGCCTCAAACTTACAAACCTGTCTCTACCTCTGGAGTGCTGTGGCTACAGGCTTGAGCCACCATGTCCAGCTATCAAACGACTTTTTATAAGAGATTTTCTTCCCCTGATAAACTGCCAGTTCTCTGGGAGCCAAGGCACCATCTCACGTGTTCTTGTGCACAGCCCCGGGTCCCTGCTCCAGTGCAGCACTGTTACATCACAGGGCTCGGGATTTATGAGACCAGCCTCCTGTCGCCTTCTGCACACACGTCACCTTCCACCTGCATCTCTCCTTGCAGTTGGCTACGCTCCATGACAAGGAAAGTGTCTTTCCTGCACTCTGAGTGTAGCCCCTACTGTTACTCCAGCTAGCCTCAGCTAAGATTCCCCCACGGTACAGGGTGTGGGAAAAACTTATACCCCACCTCCGCAGCAAGTGATTCCAGTAGCTTCTGCTCCTTGCCCGACTCTAGTCTTTGCTGTTCCCCACACACCGTTCCTTCCCTGAGCCTCTACTCTCTCCCTTTTAGTCATCATCATTCCAAGCACCCTGTGAAGCATGGCACAACACTGAGAGAGGGCTTAATCAGAGTCAGAGGAGGGTGAGAAAGCACCTCAACACTGTGCATGCTCTACCTCAGATGAGGACTGTGGGAGAGACAGCAGATCTAAATATTTAAGAAACACTGAGTCACTCCCTCTCTGTGGTGAATGTGACTTGCAAATGTGCTTTCATTTATCGTCCCGCCTCCTCTCATAAAACTGCCACTTGCAGGAGAGAGAACAGCTCTGGCCTAGCTGTGCCTGAGTACTGTTGAGACTGAGGTAGGAATCTCATTCTTCCACCCAGTGGTATAGCGGTCCCTGGGGAGGTCCCTTTATTTGGGGGGGCCTCATTTTCTCTGTCCTAGGTTCAGTTCACTGTTAAGCCTGAATCTTAATCCTGAGAGCCCTTTTCCATTGCCCATCCCCAGAACCCAGGTATTCGAGTTCCTGAGGGAATAAGAATCTATTTTTAAAATAGATTCTGGGACTGGGGAGGTAATTCAATAAAGTGCAGGCTGTTCAAGTAATGAGGACCTGCATTAGATCCCCAGAACCCACATGAAATAGCTGGACATGATGGGATAGGCTTGTAATCCTAGCACTAGGGTGGCAGAGGAACTCTGGGGCCAGCCTGGTCTACTCTTGGCAAGTCCCAGTCCAGTGAGGCAACTTGTCTCCAAAACCAAGAGAGACTGATCCTAAGGCATGACAACCCAAAGTCGACCTCTCCAACATACACAAACATGTACATGCACACACACACACACACACACACACACACATGCAGAGAGACAGACAGACAGACACAGATAGAGACAGAGACAGAGAGACTAACTGACTGACAGCTACCTTTGGACCATCAGTCATGAAGGTCAGCTAGCTTGGGAAACCATTAGTCTAAATACTCCCAAATGATTTGTTTCCAACCTAGTCACCAGAGCAAGGTAGAATCATCAAAGTCATCATCCCAAGCTATTTAAGATCTTCTGAGTCGAGATCAAAGCTACTGCTTTATGATGCTTTTTGGAACAAGGCATAAAAATGAGGCGCGTCAGAAATACTGAAATGTTTTGACTCTGAACTTTCTGGTTAGATATAACTCTCTGTGCAGGTCTAACCCATGCTAATAACTCTATGCTCTGCAGGTGAGAGACGTTTAGTCTACATTGGCCCACACCTCTGCTGCCCACAATGTTATTTTGTTTTTCATTATAATTTTGATTTCAGCTATGCATCTCAGGAACTACATTCCTGTGGAATGATTTGATCTAAGTTATATATTCTGAAATATTGAACCAGAATCACAAATTAAAATTGTACTATCTGGAGAATGAAAAATGATTCTCTTAGTATTCAAGTGGTATTGGAAAAGCTAAGGGAAGAGAACAGAGGGTTTGAAGTTACCGCTCAGAAATGAAGTTGACCAAGGACTGTGATGTTGTGGACAATTTCATATACTAAAATGCACTGCCTCTTTAATGCATGACCAATGGGTTTCCATATTTTTTCCATATGTAAATGTTCTGTGGAATATTTAGCTTATCTCTTATAGCTTTGCCACCTTTTGGATGTGAAAACATCACTATAACTTTCTGGGACAAATGCCTACTGCCCAGAAGAAACATACACATTGTAGGTCCCAAAATTCAATTTCTGGAGATATTTTTCAGGCACCATAAAAGAAAAAAGAAAAATGAACAAGTTCACTATGGCTAAGAAGTAATCCTTCATAAGCACTGTGATCTAAATGACAGTGCATACTCTGTTGGTACTTGGCAGCTTTGCAGTATTACTTAATTTGCTGACCTCAATATCCCGTCTTTAATACCTAAACCGTAAAGAGGAAGCGTGATCTACATTCTTGGCCTCACACAAACTCCATCCTGTCTCATCAAAGGAGATAAATGCTCCTAACAGGCCTTGCTTGCCAGAAAAGGGTTCCCTTGTGAGTCTAGAAAACTTCAGATGTTGGTTCTGTGTGCTTATGTGTGTACACAGCAGGAAGGCATGCATATGGTCGTATGTGAACATGTGTACATGTAAATGCATATGCATAAGCATGAACGTGGAGGTCAGAGGTCATCAGTTATCATCCTCATATGTGACTCTGCCACTCTGCTCTGGCTTGGACACACAGCACGGCTGTCCTCTACCATAAGTGGATGCTAAGGATCCACATTCAGGCCCCCAGTCTTGTATGCAAGCACTGTAGAGCCCAGGCTATCTCCCCAGCCCACTCAGGTACCCTTTCTACCCTTAGTGACTTGGCCTGTGCGGAGAGCCCAGGGCACATATGCCCACATCTCTAACAGAGCTTGGATTACTTCATTCCCTTCTGTAGGCTTTTCCTTAGCAGGAGATGCATGGCTTGTTGATACAGCTCCTTGGTGAGGAAACTATACTGTACAGGGGGTGAGGGAAGGAAGGGGCTCTGTTGAAGTTCTCTTCCCCTAAGAGTGGGTGGCTGGCCCAGGGAGACTGTAGGAAATGCCCTTACGTTGCCTGACCTCAGACAGTGCTCCTCAGTTTGCCAAGACCTGGGGTATGGCTCCTGTGGTGTCGTCTGTCGTAGGAGAACCTGGACAAGCCAGAAATCACAGGGTTGGCCTTCATTTTGCTGAGCCCCCGTGAACTTAATTACTATCGTTGTCCAGGAGGTAGACAGCATCAAAAGGTCTGAACTTCAACTTCTCCTTGGAGTGTAGAGGTTTTGAAATGTTAGCTCTAAGGAGAAAGTTCTGTGTTGCTGTTAAGCCTTGGATCCATTCTTCTCTCCCTGTCCACCTATAAGTATCTGTAAGTTAACAGAATGGCATCCAATGTGGTTATGCTCTTGTGATTGGCCATGAGTTTGGAGGAATACGAAATGTTTCTTTTTTGTTTGTTTGTTTTGTTTTTTCGAGACAGGGTTTCTCTGTGCAGCCCTGGCTGTCCTGGAACTCACTCTGTAGACCAGGCTGGCCTTGAACTCAGAAATCCACCTGCCTCTGCCTCCCAAGTGCTGGGATTAAAGGCGTGCGCCACCACTGCCCGGCCACATAAAAGTACATAATATTGAACACAGGAGACCTACGTATTTCAAGGGGAAAAAATGATGCCTGTTTCTCTATGGGAATAAAGGATCTCCTGTGCTTAATATGTGAAGCAGCTGGCTAAGAAGAATTTGACTAAAAATACCACTATAACCCACACTCAGCCCTGTGGACACATGCATTCACCTGGGACTTAGGCTAAGTCTGAGAAACCTTCACCACTGCCTTCCTGGAGTAATTTGCTGCTCATGCTCCAAGGCATGTGGCCTCTGGGGTAGCTTGCAGAACAACCTGTTGTTTCTCTGGTTCCCTCCGTCCTCACATAACCAAAAGCAGCCATGCTTTCTGATCATCTCATGGCTTCAGGAGAGAGGGAAAAACCCACAATATGAGGCACAGTCAGTGTCCCACTCTGTTTGATATGATGAGTCCTCTGGTTTAAGAGCTAGCCCCATTTATAGATGAGAAAATTGAGGCCCAGAGAAGTAACTCTCTCAAGGTCACCCAACAATGTCAATTAAGTGGCAGGTGTCCCTCCCTGTGTGTCTCCAAGACACCCTTGTCCCTGGTGCTCTGTGTGAATTACTGTGTATTACAATGGCCTTAGCTTGTGATAAGTAATATCCACAGCAATAGTAGTCTCTTCATCGTCTGTCTCTTCAGCTGCTTTGGGGTAATATTGGTTATAAAAAAGACTTCTGTATAAATTACTTTTTGCCTGTTGTGACCAAAACACATGGCAAAAACAAGTCGGGAGGAACTACTTTGGCTTAGGGCGGTGGTTCTCGACCTTCCTAATGCAGTGGTCCTTTAACACAGTTCCTCGTGTTGTGGTGACCACCAACCATAATATTATTTCTCAATGCCACTTCATAACTGTAATTTTGCTACCATTATGAATTGTAAGGTAAATGTCCATGTTTTCTGGTGGTCTTCCGGAGATCACAACTCACTGCTTGAAAACTGCTGGCTTAGGGAGTCGGCTGATTACAGACAGAAAAGGGAGACCGAGGGGCTCTGTCCACAGCAGTGGGAATGTAAGACAGAAGCTGTTCACACTCAAGTGGCTGAAGTTAAGGGGAGGGCCGTGACCTTCAGAGACCCACCACTGGTGATTGACTTCTGCCTGCTAGACCATGCGTCCCAAAAGCTGTGGCAATGGCCTCCCAGAATAGATAGCACCCCCAACTGAGGACCAAGCATTCAAACCCCCAAGCCTGCCGGTGGGGCGGGGGAAGCAGGATCATGCATTCAAAGCATCACACTGTCTAATGAGCTTTTTATTAGAAATTAGAGACAGAGGATGTTTGTGTTTATGAAGAAAACAAATACTTCTGTTGGTGCAGGCAGAAATAATGGCACTAGGTGTACTTTTGACCTTCATTTGTAGGCAGCTAGCTCCATGGGTGATGCACTGTCCCATTCCATTTTAAGGTGAAATCAGCCCCCTCTTTCTCCACATAATTTTGGTCACTTTCTTAGGTAGTAATTGGGCTTTGAAAAGTTAATAATTTTTTTCAATTTTGATTTTATCTTTTGTGCATGAGTGTTTTACCTGCTGTATGCCTGTGGAACCCTTCATGCAGGTGCCTGTAGAGGGCAGAGGAGGGTGTCACATCACCTGGAACTGGAGTGACAGATGGTGGTTGGGAGCTGCCATGTAGGTGCTAGGAGTCGGTTCCCCTAGGTCCTCTAGAAGAATGGCTAATGCTCTTAACCACTGAGCTATCTCTCCAGCTTGACAGGTTGATAATTCTTTTTCAGGAGTTACAGCTAGTTATCTGCTGCTCTGGAGTCTTTTTAAAAAGGACACAGATACAATTATTAAATAAGATTAACAATCAGCGTATGCTCCTGAGAAAAACGTATAAATCCAGTTTAACTAGGACACTGGATTTAACAAAAGGTGTTTGAGGGAATGGCCTCAAAGCCTCTGGCTCACTTCTGACTCAGAAGCAAAATGGAGAGGTAGTTGGTGAGATTTCACCCGGTCAGTCACACCTTGCATTTCACTGTTTGGTGACAGTTGACAGCTCACATTAAACCTTTGCCAAAGCACAGAGATCAGGCCCTGGAATGGTGACTTTGCATGTGTGTCTAAATCTCTGCACCAAGCATATCCTGTACCATGTTTATTCTTTGTACAAAGAAGAAACCCATGCATTGGAAAAGCCAAGAACCTGTTAAAGGACCCATGGATGGGTGGTCTTGACACCTGGTGCCCATGTCCTCACCTGCAGACAGAGATATGCCCTTTTCTGGCTCTTTGGGTGCAAGTTATTGGTTCCTTTTGTCCCCACTCATAGGAACAAGGTTCAAAGGAAGGCTTATCTGCATGCCAGCTCTCCGTTGTCTTCCATGACGGCCCTCTTGGGTAAGTCTATTACCAGCTTTATCTGATCTGCCTTCTCCTACTGAGCCATTGCTCCTGTATAGTTCAAACTCCCCTACTGGCCCAGACATTACTGTCCCTTATTTTGGAAAACTTTTTGAAGCTCAACTAAAATACAGTCAGTTTTTATTATTCATGGTCATTATATCCTATAAAATGACCATGAACACTAAATTAGTGACTACGGAATCATTTCTCTTAAGGGAAATACAATAAGAGGTTCACACTAGCCTCTCCCATTCTTTGTCATCTGACTATTACATACCCTTGTTTTATGTGCGTTTCTGTCTAAAGGCATCTCATTTCATAGACTGTGGATTCGTTAACATTAAACTCAGAGCCAACAACACTATAGCATGAGCCTGGGCAGAGCTTGTGTGCTTTGTGTACTTTAACTGCTGGGCACATCCCAGCCTCCTGGAGCTTAGGAACACTAGGAGGAATGTCCGCGCTGTTCCTAGGAGTCTTTCGAACAGGAAAGTCAGCAAAACATGTGACACAGAACAAGTCTTGGAAAGGACACACGTGTGGTGTGAGAGCAGAAACAAAGTTGAATGTTGTCCTGACTGACCATCTACACTGTGTGCTTGTTGACTATAATTATCTGCAACTCAAAACACACAGAGCAGATGGAAGCTCTGGGGTGGGTATTGAATGCTTTGCTTGGTTTCGGGTCTCTATGGCTAGCACTGATTCTATGTAGACAGGTTACTATTGCTCGCTCATCTGATGGAAAAACAACCAGTTGTGACTTTCCTAAATTCTTCAGTCAGTTCTAAGTTCAGGTTTTGTTGTGGTGAGCTCTGGTGCCGTCCGTCTTCTCTGCTCTGCCCTCTGTACTCACCATAATCTTTTATAATCATTGCTGTACTCTCGGTGACTCTCGGGTCACCTCTCTCAGATCTCAGCTGTGAGAGGAGATGATCCAAGTGTTCTTGTGGCTCTAACTCATTTCCTTTAGCATGGTGTTCTCTAGTTCTACCCATTTGGTGGCAAATGACACCTTTTCATGATTGAATAATATCCCATTGTTCCTGTAAAGAAAATGAAGGATATTTTCTCTGTTTACCCATGTGTTAATGGGTACCTGGGATGATTCTGCATCTTAGGTATTATGTAAATACAAGTGTTCAAGTATGCCTTTGGAATGCTGATTTCATATCTCCATATACTTATACATATAGCTACATATATATACATATATAAGTATCCAGCTAGTTTATATATACATATATAATGTATACATGTACATACACACATATATGTGTATATTACACATACATTACATATGTATATACATTATATATGTGTATATATAAACTAGCTGGATCACATAGTAGGTCCATTTTTGTTTTTTTGAGAAACTACCATATTGTTTTCTATAACAATATTCATTTATATTCCTACCAGAAGCATATTAGTTCCTTTTCTCCACATCCACACCAGCATTTGTTACTTATTTTTTTAAACATAGTATCCATTTTAATTGGGCTAAGATAATATCTGACTGTATTTTGATTTGGATTTTCCTGATGGCCAATGATACTGAACACTTTTCATGTGTTTCTTGGCCATTTGTATTTCTTCTCTGAGAAGGGTCTGTTCCTACCATTTGCCCATTTATAACTGGATCACTCTGTCGGGTGACCAGTTGCCAGGCATTTTCTCCTATTCTACAGGATGTCCCCATCACTGTTGAGTTTCAAGCAGTGTAATGCAATGTCACTCCATTCCGTTTGCTTTCATTGCCTGTGCTGTGGGATCCTACAAAACTGTTGTCTCCAAACAGTGTCTTGCAACCTTCCTCTCTCTGTTTTAGCGTTTTTGGGGTTTGGGGTTTTACTTTCAGGTTGCTGCTGCATTTGAGTTGCTATTTATAAGTCATGAAATAAAGGGGTGCAGTTTCAATCCTGCACATGTGGATATCCAGTTTTCCAACAGTCTTGCTTTCCTGTGATATATATGTGCAGTGCCTTCCCCAAGGACTACTTGGCTGTAGAAATGTGGACTGAGTTCTGGGTTCACTACTCTCTTCCATTGGTCTGTGTGTCTCTTACTTGTTCCAGTGCCATGCTGTTTTATTTACTGTGGCTCTGTGGTAGATGCTAAAGTTAAGGATTATATTGTCTCCTCTTTTATTTGTTTTGCTCAAAACTGCTTTGACCATCCAGATCCTCTACATTTCTAGATAGATGAATTGTAGGATTCTCTCCTGCTGTATTGTGAAGAACACAATCACTGTTTCTGTGAGGACCGTGTGGAATCTGTCAGTCATTTTGGGTAGCATGGACATTGAACAAGTGTTAATTATTCAAATCTGTGAATATCAGCGATCTTCTAATTTAGTTGGTACGTCTTCTCTAATTTCTTTCATGAGAGGCTTTGTAATTTTCATCTTAAAGGTCTTTCAGTTCCTTATTTGGTCCTCTTCTTTGATAGATATTCTAAATGGGATTGCTTTCGTGATTTCTTTCTCAACATATATATTTTTAGTGCACGGGAAAGCTACCGGTTTTTATATGCTGATTATTATATCCTGCAATTTTGCTGAATGACTTCTAACACTCTTTTGAGAGAGGCTTAATTTATAGTCATATGTGCAGACAGGGAAATTTGACTTCTTTCCTTCTTACTTGTATGACTTCAGTTTTTGCTGCTCTCTTGTGTCTGAGCTTTCTAGCCTCGTATTTCATAAAAGTAACGAGAATGGATGCTTTCCTTCCTCCTGATCTTAAAGCAAATGCTTCGGCTCCCCCCATTCATGATGATCCTACCCTAGGTTTGCCATAGGTTTAGTATGTTAGGAACAATTCTTCTAGAATTAATCCATTCATGCCTCCATATCATGAAGGAGTTTTTAATTTTCTCAGACACTTTTTTGCGTGTCTTGAGATGGTTGTATGATTGTTAACCTTCATTTTTTGATTGATGGATTATGTTTGTAAATTTGCATATATTATAAACCATTCTTGCATCCTTGAGATAAAACCAACTTGATAGTGTACCTCAGTATCTCTGATTTTATTTGAGTGTGTTTTTTTTTTAATTTATTGTTTTAGGTAAAGACTTTATGTCTCGTTGTCTAAGCTGTGATCCTTTTGCTCTACTGGATGGTAACTGTGAGCTGGCAAAGAAAATCTCCTTAGTGCTAACCCTTGGCAGCTTTTGATTCCTCAGTGTTCGATGTGAATGGCAGCAGCAAGTGGGGCCTCTGGTGTTCCAGCTCTTGTAGATGCTGAGATGCCAGGACTCTTTTCCCAGCGAGTATTACAGCTCTGGAGGGCTGGGGTGGGGGTGGAAGTGTGCACTTGTAGAAAGTCAGGATTCCACAGTCAGACAGTGACTATCATTCCAGTGTCTGGGTTTAAGTATCAGGATAACCCAACCATAGACAATGGTTTCATGCAGCTTACAGAGCTGAAGATTCCCCAGGTGTTGACAGCAGCCAGTGCTATAGGTTTCAAACTCGCATTCCGAAACTATTGGTGATTGAAAATTGACAGCTTTCTGGAACTCTTTCAGCTAACAGGGTTTGCAGCTTCTCTTCTAAGGTCCATTTTGGCTTCCTAGCCTTTGACCTTAGCCCCTTGCCACCTAACCTTCTTCTTTCGTCCATTTTGCCTTGTCTTCCTGCCCTGATCATTGTTCCAGGCTGTCTCTTGTTGCTATAGCTACTGCTGAGTCTGCTGTCATTGTGACAGCTGCTTCTCTGAAGGATGCTCAGTGCCTCCACCTCTTCTGGGATTGTTAAAACCACTAGACACTGCCCAGCTCCTTAGCATTTGCACCTCTCCCTACTGGCCCCCTCTCTACTGCCCAACCTCTTTTATAGCTGTCAAGGGTCTACTGCCTGAGCCAGGGCGTGAATGATTCTAGAGCTCACAGACTCCAAGGATTGGACCTACAGTCTGAAGCCATAGACCTGACTTTGTTTATAGCAGTGGTTCTCAACTTGTGAGTTGTGACCCCTTTAGGAGTAGAATGATCCTATCACAGGAGTCATCTATGACCATTGGAATACACAGATATTTATATTATTATTCATAACAGTAGCAAAATCATATTTATAAAGTAGCCACAAAAAATAATTTTATGGTTGGGAGTTACCACAACATGAAAAACTTTTATTAAAGGGTCTCATCATTGGGAAGGTTGAAAACCACAGGTCTATAGTGACTGTCTCAGAACTGGAATAGTCAAAGTAGATTCTTCTTCTTTGTGTTTTTTTTACTGTAAAACCATTTAAGCCAGGCAGTGATGGCGCACACCATTAATCCCAGCACTTGGGAGGCAGAGGCAGGCGGATTTCTGAGTTCCAGGACAGCCAGGGCTACACAGAGAAACCCTGTCTCGAAAAGGCCAAAACAACAACAACAAAAAAAAACCATTTAATTTCTTAGGAGTTCACTCTAAAAACTAATCATTACCCTCAAGGCTTTTAAATTACCCCCCAAGGAGCCATACTGATACAGTTAATATTTCTTACCACTTGGCTAAAAAGTAGCTTTAGGTAGTGGTGAGATGGCCCAGAGGGCAAAGGTACTCACCACCAGGCCTGATGACCTGAGTTCAGTCTCCTGGATCCACATGGTGTCAGAAGGAATTAACTGCTGCAAGTTGTCCTCTGACCTCTGCACATACAGCTATGCCATAAGCAGGCACACACGCACGCACACATGCGCACGCACGCACACACGCACACGCACATATGCGCACACACGTACACACACACATACACGCACACACACATGCACGCACACACACACACACACATACACACACACACAAATAAAATGTGATCTATGTGATCTAATAAAGTAGCTTTTGATACAATCTAACTGTGACTTTCCATCTCTTCAAAGTAACACAACTGACCCAGTAGACTCAGTTTAAAAGCCATCATTAGAACTGAGTGACTTCAGGTACACCACAAAAATGAATATGCAAAATGTAGTCATTTTCCATGTCCAATTAGAGAATAAAACGGTGACAGGAAATACATCACAGTGGCAAAAGATACGTATAAAATGCCTACAGATTTTCTTGATGAGACAATAGGATGTAAAAAAAAAAAAAGAAAACCCATTGTGAAGCTCCATCAAAGGATGGATTTTTGAATAAAATGTTTGCCAGATGGTGTCTGTAGTTGGGATAGCCCTGTGTAACTCAGCATGGTCCCAAGTCTCTGAGATTTGCTGGCCCGATTGTTTCTTTAATAGCTCACTAATATCTTTATCCCTTATGTTGGAGGACATTGCGTTTCTAGTAATGACTAAGAGGCTTATGATCCCCTTGATCAAGATTAACCACAGTGATTTTCTGTTCTCTTATTACTTAATTATCTATATATCCATTTACTCCCCATTTACTAGATGTTTAGTGAGTGCTTACTAAGTACTCCACAGTTGCCCACTACCCATTGCTCTGGCTGGCGGCAGGGGGTGGCCTCTGGAAGTCACCGTTGGCTCAGTGATCTTTTGCCTCACGCTGCCCCTATGAAACATTAGTAGCAGTTAGCTATTTTATGCAAGATTTATCCTAAGGTTTCCAGGATGCTCTTCATGGATGAACAACATTGGAGAGGGCACGCAGATGAGCCTGTGAGTAAAGATAGTGTAAAACAGGAAGTAGAGGAAAGCTGACACTCATGGGGCCCCCGAGAGCCATTTCTCATCCATCCTTGGCTTTCAGCCTCACCTCCCTGCATATTTTTTACTGTCTCCCGTTTATCACAGCAGCCTCGCCGTTTCTGGACCTCCTTTGTAACCCATCTTGCCTAGCGCTAGTGTTCAGATGCTTAAGTCTCTTTATTTGGTTTTAACTAAAGGCAATTAAATTATCCCTGTCTTTTCTTCTCGCTCTGTCTCTTACTCTTTGGGGTGTGGGGTCTTTATTTGCTTAACTAAGGACATCATTAAGGTGTCACTTTCCTGGAAAGAGAACTTCCTACCCATTGGAACGCGCTCTGATACTCACGGCAATGCACTTTAACTTATTTTTCTTTCTCCTTACCACACTGGGATTTTGAAGATACCAAGGCTTTTCTAAGCAAACTAGAAGAGATCTCCAACTCCAATCCCCATATTCTCCTTTAATATAATCACTAATTTCTTTACTATAAACACCAATAAGGCGAATTTCAAAAAGAATAATAGAAAGTAACTGTACTGGTGGTCAAGCATACGCACCACTCCAGTGGCGAAATGAGAAAACAGAAATGAAGGTATCATCACGTCAGAAATTCATCTGAGAATAGAAAAAAAAAAAATAGAATGTAATGAATGCAATATAAAATGCCACAAGAAAAATACAGAGGAATATTTCTGTAACAAGAGGCCAGCAAAGGTCTTTCTGACCATGGGGGGGGGATGTGTGGAAGTGAGCTGGACTCTAGTTAAATCTGTTTCTGAATGCAGGATGTCCACATAGGAGTATAGTTCAATAGCATTATGCTAAGTGATGAGGCCAGACACAGATGCCATGCATTGTGTGATCCTGTTTATACAGACCATCCTGCAAAGGCAAATATAAAGGAACAGCCAGCACAGTAGAGCTCATCAGAAAGGCTCACAAATGGCTAATGAGTGACTTTATACAGTGATGGAATGTTCTGGAACATGTAGTGATGGTAAAGCAGTGTTTCTAATGCACTGCTTGAGACTTTCATACATGCATGCAATGTGGGCTGGTCAAACCCATCCCTGACTCCCTCTGTTGTAGCCCCTCCCTGTCCCTACCACCACTCCCCCCTCCTCCAGGCATTATACACCTCTTTAAATGCACACAGTCCACTTACTACTGCCAATATCGGCATATGTGTAAGCCCAGCCACTGGAGCATGGACTACCTGGGGATGGATTGTGACCCCTTTCCCGTATGTGCACCTGTTTGAGTTGGCTTGATCTTGTGCAGGTCTTGTGCATGCAGTCCCTGCCACTGTGTGCGATAGCCCTGTTACATCTCGAAAGCACTGGTTTTTGTCAGTCTTCCATTATCTCTGTTTCTTATGGTTCTGCCTCCTCTTCCACAATGGCCCCTGCAGGGAGAGGGTGTGATATTGCTTGCCCATTCTGGACTGAGCAGTCCGTGATCTTTTATTGTCTGCACATTGATCAGCTGTGAGTCTCTATATAGGTCACCACCTACTGCCAAAGGGAGCTTCTCTGATAAGGGTTCACCAGCTAGTTGTACACATTAAAAGCAGAATTGAACTCTGTGATGTACCAGTTATGTCTCAATCTTAGCAGATATTACGGCAAGTTAATTCTTCTACTTGGGGTGTTAGAATAAAATGAAAACCCACCATGTTGGTAGAGAATGGCCAAAGAATATCAATTCTAACTTTTTAAGATAAATGACTGCCACACACAGTAAGTACAAATTAAAGCACCAAGGATGGAATATTTGTTTACCTGAAAGCATGGAAAGAAATCCTAAGTTTCCATTCTTGGGTAGGATGTAGTATGAATGGTTCTTCCGTGATACTGGTCCTGAAGAGGACATTTATAGCTTCTCCAGAGCTTTACACTGTATCCTTGCATTTCTCACGTCTGGGAACTTCTCTTGAGTAAATATTTGCCACTTAAATAGCAGGTAGTAAGGTCCGGTTGACACAGCAGCATGCTTCTGCTGCTAGGGAGAAAAGTCTGAGGGCGTAGTACGTGAAACAAGACAGCCATGTGAAGAGCATGCACAAAGCCCAGAGAGATGCTCAGAGTCTGAGCAATTGCCTCATGCTGGCGGGATAATACAATTTAAGCCTTCTTGGTTATTCTTACCTATATTCCAGTACTTTCCAAATACTTCATAATAATATATTATAATAAAAAATTATTGATGTGTTTTCTTACTTTTCAATGTTGTTTATTCATTTTATTATCTTTGTTTGAAACAAGGTCCTGATATGTAGCTTAGGCTAGCCTTGAACTCACCCTCCTCCCTCCTGACTTCTGAGTGCCAGAATTACAGGTGGATACCCAGTTGATAAATTTGTTTTGTATCCTACATTTTCAAGTGTGAAAAAGCTCTCTGGTACTTGTTTGGGCTTAGTGAATCCCTCGGTAGGAATAAGCTTACACACAACAAAACTTCTGTTCTTCTCTAACGACTAGAGCAGCGGTTCTCAATCTTCCTAATGCTGGGGCCCTTTAATGCAGTTCTTCACGTTTGGTGACCCCAAACCATAAAATTATTTTTGTTGCTACTTCATGACTGTAGTTTTGCTACTATTATGAATCGTAATGTGAATATCTGTTTTCCAATGGTCTGAGGCAACCTCTGTAAAGGATTCTTCAACACCAAAGGGGTCTTAGCCCACAAGTTGAGAACCACTGGACTAGGGTCACAAGATCTATGAAAAGCCCTTGAAGCCAGGATGTTACTCGCTGCCCATAAGGGTTGTCTTCAGGTTGGGATAGGGGTGTAATATGGTTTGGGAATTTAATCAAAGGGTCAGTGGTAATTGTATAAAATGTAGTATTATAAATTAAACTGCTTTCTATTTCAAATCCAGCTATGTATGTACTCAGGTTCAAATGGAAATCTTCTAATCAGGAATTTATGTCTCCTGATGTAACAATGTCTTCTCCCATTTTCCTAGACAGAATCATGAATAAACTGGAGGACAAGCAGGACCAGATGATACCATGAAGAGAAGTTTACAGGCCCTCTATTGCCAACTGTTAAGTAAGTTCATGCTGCATTTATTCTTTACCTGGAACATGTCAAGCTTATCACTTATTGAGCTTCGGAATCTTTGCGGGAGAACACTGGGGTTAAGCCATTCTCCCTCTCCTTCATCTGCATAAGGCACCAGGCCTGAGGTTGCTCATGTCTTAGGCATTCATCATCTCTAGAGCCCATCATAATTCTCGTGGGACTTGGGTATCATTAATTCAAAGTGCACATAAAAAACATTACATGTTTGCTCCATGGTACAATATAAGGTATCACTGTATGACCTTTGTGTTGATTTCTCATGGGAAAGAAATGCTAGATGTGTCTTCTGAAGAAATGCTAGATGTGTCCATGTGTTGTCACATGGAACCCGATAGGCTTTGGGGACCAAATCGCCTTTGACTTGGAATGTTCTGTGTAGTAATGCAAGATTCTCAGATAGCGAGTGGTGTAAGTGTGGTTTCTTGGTTTTGTGGCAGCATATGTGCTGGACAATGACTTTCTCGTGTGCTTTTGGGATGTGGCATTAAGAACCATTGTGATGGTACTCAGGATGGACATTGCTACTGAGTGGAATGTAAAGACCAGCTCCACACTCGTATGCTCCAGATGACCCACTCGGCACAACGGACACTGGCCACTCTGAGTCAAAGCGAAACCTCTAAGTTGGAAACCTTGCAGACAGAGCCCATTGTGTCTGTCTAGCCTGGTGGGGAGCAGGTGGAAGATGGATCTTTCCTAGACCAAGTGGTGCTTTGACTTTTGCTAAAAGAATAAAATGAATCAAGCAAAAGTGATTGAGGTGCAAATCACTAGGCAGTCAGCCTGCAGAATTTCCGACTCAGGTTAGATTGTTGCAGCATGTGCAAAAAAACACTTTATCTACACAAGTCCGGGGCCAGGCATTGTAATTGGCTTATTTCTTCTGCCAAATTCTAATCCCCAAAACTCATAAGACTTGGTTAGCCTGCTGGAAAGTTGCCAAGCTTTACGGGACCCTCTTCTGTTCTTTTTATGTGTATTCTATGGGACTGGGGTTGCTTGCTGCTTGCTTTTTTTTTTTTTTTTTTTAAATGATAAGCTTATTTGTTAGAGAGGGGCTTTACAGATTGAAGAGGCCATGTTATAAATGATTAAGTCTACCTTGATGGAAAAGGAGACTATGAAAGATAAATAGTTCCCCAGACCCTACACACACACACATATGCTGCATCTCAAAGAAGGAGAGGTAGGCATCATTGCAGGAGAACCAGGACATGGCAAAATAGCATAGCAGATTTGAAAGGCAGAGAAATGTTTGAGGAATCGCCTGTGCTGACCGTATGTCCCAAGTCTGCATATATTTAAAGCCATGTATTATCTGAAAGGCCTTGGATAAATTACTCTATTCTTCATAGTTAGGCCTAACGTCTTACAGTTTCTGTTCTTCTAAACTGAGCACTAGAAAAGCAGGAGGGAGTTAGACATCACCTGGACAACTATAGGCATCAGTGGTCCTTGCTTGCAAGGATGCTGAGAGACTCAAATAGCATGATGAGGCAGCTCTTTAGTAGTTAGAAGGCAGGTCATAACCATCACTAAACCTCCCAAATTATTGGCATGCAGGATAACCCATATATGCTATTGGTATCCAGTTGTTAACTTACGCCTATATCAGCATCATCCATGAACAAAATGCCTGCCTTGTCAAAATCAACTGCATTATCAAAGTCAGAAGTTCTGCTGGGCATGATGGCTTTCACCTCTAATCCCAGCACTTGAGAGGCTGAGGCAGGGAGATGACAAATCTGAGGCCAGTCTGGGCTGATAGTGAGACCCTGTCAAAAGATAAAGAGGAAGGAGAAGGGGAGGGGGAGGGACAGGGGAAGATGGGAAGGAGAAAAAGGGGGACAGGGGGAAGGAGGGAGAGGGGGAAATGGAGAGACGGAGACACAGAGAGAGACTTTGACAAAAGAACATATCTAAAAAGACTGAATGGAAATGTTGATATGAAAACCTGGGTTTTTTTTTTGGTCAAAAACTGACTTGTTTCACTGAAAGTATTGCTAATATGCAATGATATGTGTATATGTGCACGTGTGTTTATAGGTGCTCTTGCCTGAGTGAGCATGTGCTTCTCTGTATGTGAACATTGTTGGGTGGGGTGTAGAGGTCAACTTCCGGCATCTTCCTACCCACTTGCTTGTTTAATACAAGATGTCTCACTGAACTTGGGGCTTGCCACTCCAGCTAGACTAGCCTACCAGAGAGTACCCAGGATCTTCCTGCCTCTGCCTCCACAGCTCTGGGGTTACAGGTGTGTGCTACCATGCCTGGCACCCTCATGTGTCTACAACAAGTAGTCCAGTCTAGAGCGTGGATCATAACGCGACTCCACAAATATTTAATTTTATGATCCCTCTCCATAAAAGACGTCATTGATATAAGATGCACCGTTATTTCATGAACCACTGAGACAAAAATGTTGCTTAAGCTTTCACATGCTGTCAGTTACTTCTTGCACTGAGGAAACTTGTGCCTGGGTAACATACGTAATTAATAGCTAGAGTGTGGCTTCAGGGTAATGTAGTCCTCCAGTGTGGCTACCTGGGTAATGTAGTCCTCCAGTGTGGCTACCTGGGTAATGTAGTCCTCCGGTCTTTACTGCTCATTTCTCCTCAAGGACCCAGTCTCAGCAAGCCCGTCTATAATCCAGGCTCCCACTGCTGCTGGGTCCTTTGAAAGCTAAGGAGAGGCTAGAGTCACTGAGACATCACAGACTGCTGTTGACCCATGTACTCTGTCTTCATGGTTTGTTTCTCCTGACAAACGAGGGGAAATTTTCCCTAAATTAAAGAGGGGAAACTGAAGTAAATTGTAACTGACAGAGTGTTTAGATCCAAACAACTCTTGCTTTTCCAGTGTTGCAGGCAATCCTGCAGCTCCTGGGGGGCGTCTTTGAGGTTAGGGTGACGGGAGCTTTCTTTCCCCCTCATTCTTTGTGTAGAGTATCTTCCTTGCCACTTGCACTGTGCGCTCCCAACCTCCATGGAATATGGCAGTGTCAGATTCTGGATAAAGAATGCACGAGTTCAGTCCTGGCCCTTCTAAATTATTGGAATGAATTTTCATTCAAAACATAGCAATTTGAGCGTACTTTCCGTGACTTAGCAGCTGTTGGGCTCTCTCCTGCAGGCTTTGCCCAGCAGCTGTGAGGTGGGACCATGTCAGAACTTGATGTTATATTTCTTCCTTACTTCACGCTGAGTGTTTGGTTGTTTGCTTGCTTGCTTTTTCAAATCAAAAATTGGAGGCTGGATTTTTTTTTTTTTCTTTCATGAAAAGGTTTGCAAATACTCTCTAGGGATAGAATAGGTCTTTGAATCTCTGAGGTTATTCACACACATTTGAAGCAGAAATGCTTTCAAATGTGGCCTTAGCCCAGAAAGTGTAGACATACAATCTTTAGAATGCCTTTTACGTTGCAAGTTGTGATTCTTTAATTTGTGCAGAAAGAATTCCTTTTTGCCAATTAAATCTTAATAAGATATTTCCATTGTACACGATGTCAGTAAAGACTGAAGAATAGCATTTCAAAGAAACTCAATCTTGTGGTTTTGAATATCCTTCATTATAGGATTGCCAGGGAATGTCTGTGAGGGAAATTGTGCTCATGTTTAGCAAACCTACTGGCTCTTACAAACAAATTCAGTTTTCTACTAAAATATACAAAAGGAGACAATGCAGAGCTAGGATGTAAAGGATGAACTCCGAGCTCCCCTTTCCTCTGACCAATTATGTAATTTCATAAGGTGATTCCTGGACTGTGATGCCAGATGACGAATCTAGTATCCACCCTGACAGTGTCCATGAGAGACAAAGGAGAGAGGAATAAAAAACACTCCAGTGTTGCGAAATGCCCTTCAGATGTGAGCTGTTGCAGCATTAGTAATTAGTAATATTTAGTAAATAACATTTACTTGCTTAGCAATCCTACTTTAAAGAAAAGAGCAGAATGGTCTACATTACTCTGCCCAAATGCTGGTGCAGGGGGATCCACTTCGCTTTACATGAAGTGCATGAACTGACCACTGTATGAATGTACTCCCTTGTTTGAAAGGACAGGTTAAAGTTCTGGGTAGGTTTTTTGTTATTGTTGTTGTTTTGTTTGTTTTCTGAAAAAGAGAAGGTTACGCAGTTTTTTTTGGATGTTTGGGGGGGAGTGGTGTTGTTTAACTAAAAATGGCACTTTTGTATCAATTTTGTATTAATTTATAATTAATCTTGGGATTTTTCAGAGACATGAGTCACTGGCGTTTCTAATGTATGGGAGATATTAGAGATTCTTCAGAGCAGAACCCAGGAAGCTTCTAAACCCAAGACCATGGCCTCTGCATCTAGTCTCCCCATCCCTCTCATCCCTGACTTCCTTGATTCCTTTTCACTGGCAACCCTTTTCCTTGTGGCTCCTCCTCCCTGGGGCAGTTCACCAGCCCCTCCCCTCCTGGAGCTAGTCCTCTGCCTGCTTCAGGTCTCCTGTCAGTGCCCCACAGGTGAACTTGGCTTCACCTAAACTGTAGCAGAGCGTTACCAGAGCTGTGGCTTGGGGAGTTACCTAAATAGCATACCAGAATCTTTTCCTGGGTACCCTCTAGAGTACACCCCTGGGTTCCTACTTGTAGTCCGAAGATAAATGAGGGGGAGGACTGAATGCTCTGAAGTGGAGCACCACACAGGTGTGGTAATGGCCAAGATTGCAGCCACTCTCCTGAAGATCTCTGTGAGGTGTGACCAGCCCCCCCACAACCTGAGCGAAAGCCAGAGTGACAGGACAGCTTTCCTGTCTGAATTTGTGGAGTCACCTAGTCATTACTAAGCAGTTCTCACCACAACCAAGGAGAATTCCTGGGGAGAAAGGATTTCCAGATAAATAGTTATCTCATTTCATTCATATGTTATGCTTGTTTGGACCAGAAGTCTGTTAAACAATTGAACTTAAAAAACTAAAATACAGGGAGAGATGGTTCAGTGCTTAAGAGCACTTACTGCTCTTCTGGAGGACCGGGGTTCAATTCCCAGCACCTACATGACAGCTCACAGCTGTCTGTAACTCCAGTTCCAGGGGACCTGATACCCTCACACAGACATACATGGAGGCAAAACATCAATGCACGTAGAAACAAACAAACACAGTAACTTGCTTAAATAGGCTAACTCTAGAGATTTCATCTGTAAAAAATTATCTGATATTTTACTTGGTCTGCTGTTGTCAGGGTACTCACTTTTCTTGTGGCAACTCTCATACAGAGCAGTGTAAGTCCTGAAAGAAGTCCATGGGTCAGCTTATTAAAAAGGTCTCGGGAATAGCCCACAAAGCTATAGAGGAGAGGTTCTGGAGAGGGCATGAAGCCCAGCAATAGTGGAGCTTGTCTGCCTTACAGGCTCTGATAGGAGACAGATAACACTTTGGGTAATCTCCTCTACAGAGGCAGAGCTGGAGTCTATATATTCCCGGGTACATCTGTCATCAGCTGAGTAAGACAAGGCTGTGCCAAGACTGTCAGAAGTTCAGGATGGCACCATAAGCACTGGGCCTTTCTTACCATTAGCATCACCTCTTGCCCTTCTCCCGTCTCTGAGAATAAATTTAGTAAGAAATCACATGTCAGCCAGGGCTTGGTGGGCAGAGGCAGGCAGAGCTCTGAGTTTAAAGCTGGTCTGGTCTACAGAGCAGGTTCCAGGACAGCTAGGAATATACAGAGAAACCCTGTTCTTGGAAAGAGACAGAGAGAGACAAAGACAAAGAGAGATCACTCGTATTTCATTGCTGAAACCTGTTCTCATCAGGTAGTCAGGCTGAAGGTTCCACCAGAGCAGTGGAGATGGCTGGTGACGGGTTAATGATTAAGCATTGTGCCATGCACCCCTTGGCCAGAGATGTAATTAAAATTGCTCCTTTATTAAATTGTAGTGATGAATGCGACTAGGTATTTTATTCTTTTATTCCTTCCCTGTGAGACCAACGTTTCTCTAGTGATGCCATCCCATATATGAGAAGAGACTCTTTTTGGCTGGTGATGTTAGGGACTGAACACAGGAACTTGCACATGCCTAGCAAGCATTCTACCTCCGAGCTATACACTTAGCATTATTAGCCGTGATTATTTCTATTATTATTTGTAGGGCTGGGAGTTGAACCAAAGCCCTTGCATGTGGCGGGCAGGTATTTGGAATCATCACCATCTTAGAATTTCTCCGCAGTCAATAGATACTTATAAGGTTCTAGAGCCAGTGAAATGGTAAAGGTGCTTGCTGCCAAGCTTGACGACCTGAGTTCAGTCCCTGGAACATACATGGTAGGAGAGAACACTCTCTCAGAAGTCCTCTATCTCCATGGGCATAACAGGCTCACACACACACACACACACACACACACACACACCAAATAAATGTGATAAAAATTAAATCATGAACTATGAAAACTAGAAAGTTGTTTTATTGATTTCTAAGGCAGGTTATGGTGTACCTATAAAGGAAGAGGGAAATAAATAGCTGTACAGATGCTCGCATGAGGAAATATTGATCCATCCGTATGTATCCAACAAGGAATCAAGAAGAAAACTTCAGTGCTCCATGACACTGAGTCAAATGGCTGTTAGGTCATTTATTTCTGGAAAAGCAAAGGACAGAAGAAAGGAAAGTGTTCAGAGGTGATGTTGTGAAATCTCTGCGGACATTAGTGGCCAGGGCCGGGCCCTTTTCTTTCATCTTCTGGAAGGAGCTTTAGCTTATATGGAAATCATATGCTCTCATAGCCAAAAGGAAAACCCTCTGGTAACAGCTACACCATTTAGCAAATAAAGATACTGTGTCCATCCTGATAAGAATGTCTATGTCCTCAGCCTAACTGATGTGAGGGAGAAAGCTAAGCTGCCTCCCAGGCAGAGTGCATGCTGGGAGTCCTGTCATCCCATTCCTGGCCAATGCTTAGTCACACCGACTTTCTTTCTGTTTACCAGTGCTTTATCTCTGTGTGGGGCTTTTGGAGCCAGTCATTCATCCAGCCTGGCATCCCTGTCCCCCCCCGTTCAGACTCTAGCCCCACAATCCACCATGCCACCATCTGGTCTCTCTGTCACATTTCCCTTAAGTTCTATATGACACTCCGTTATTTGATGCTTCTCTTGACTGGATCTGCTTATCACTTACATGTCCCTCTGGACTGTCAGCTAAAAGCCAGCACAAGCTATTTTCAGCCTACAAGAATTCCTGGCACTTGAATGTCCCCCACCACCACCCCCTAGACAGTGGCATTAGTAGTGAGATGCACTAGACAGAGGAGCAGTGAGCAGGCTGTTGGACGGTCAGAGAGAACTACACATGATTATATCACATGTCAACACAAGCCATGTGGCTCATTTAAATTTTTTCCAGTAGCTACATTTGAAAAAAAATAAATAAATGAAAAGAAATGAGTGGAGCCAATTCAGATAGCACATTCTGTTTACTACAGTGTGCTGTGTCCCCACGTGCTTCAGGTTCCAGAACTACAGCGACAAGAGAATGAAGAGAGGGTGGACATGTGGACAGACGCCCGAAGAGAAAAGCTGGGATTAGATCTGATGGAGAAGCCACAGCACCCAGGAAGCTCATGTTTATTACATGTAGGTGAATGGGGAGTAAGGTTATTGTTGAGAGCTGAAGGGAGCTGAATTGCATACAGACAACTAAGAGGATGGGGTTATTATATATGGCTGAACAAGGTTTAGCTAATCTTGGTAGAAGCTGTCTCTAGGGGAGCAGTCTTCAGGTCTTGAACATCTAGGAGGAAAAAGTGAGAAAGGTATGGTGGACATTTTCTGCACATACTGTGAGCATTTGCTCTAGAACCACAAGAAACCTTCATCATCCTTCTGACTTCCCCCGGGAAATGCTTTGCCACTCCCATGGGGCTGAGACGTTGGGGTCCTTGACAATGTCTGTACAGCCAACAATGCATATTCCCCCTGGACTTCACTCATTCTCTACACCAGAGCATCCAAAATATTATTTCTGTATGAGATCAATACTAAAAAAAAATGGCCAGTTATATTGCTACACACACACACACACACACACACACACACACACACACACACCCCACATGCGCATAGCAGTCCTTCGGAATTTCGTGGAGAGTTTACATTTATAGCA
The DNA here is from genome assembly GCA_019843965.1 of Rhynchomys soricoides. NCBI lineage: Eukaryota > Metazoa > Chordata > Mammalia > Rodentia > Muridae > Rhynchomys > Rhynchomys soricoides. Next base: position 7,533,271 of record JADRCH010000097.1, on the reverse strand, counting down.
TATATCAAATTTAAATACTAAATTTTTGTCAGAAGTATTTGGCATTTAGATGTCATAAAATTAGTAGTTACCAGGGGGCCCTGCTGAAGAGATGGCTCAAACAGCAAAATGCTTTGCCACTCAAGCACCAGGGCATGAAACTATTCCAGAATCTGTGAGGAATAAAAGCCAGGCATGGCGACCCATATTATAATCCCAGAGTTGGCAAAGTAGAGACAGGAAGATCCATCCTCTGGGCTTACTAGCTGGCCAGTCTAGATACAGTGAACTCCAAGTTCATTGAGAAAATCCTGTCTCCAAAAACAAGGTAGAGAGTGATAGAAGATGCTCAACATCAACTCCTGGCCCCCATGGGTGCACACACACAAGCACATACACACATACTCCCACACACTTGCATGTACACACACAAACATATGCATACATATGTTCTTATGCACAAGCCCATATGTGATACAAAATTACTAGTTGGAAAAGTAGAGTTTTGGCTATAATTTCCTATAACCAAATTAGTTATCAGTTTCACATTTTAAATGAATTAAAATTAAGGGAGATTTTAAAAGTTGGGTCCTCTGTTATGCTAGCAACATTTTGGGTCTATGTCAGTTGTTTCAGACTGTTGGTTGTGAAGGCCCCTCAGGTCCTCCTACCTTGTATCACTATATAAGGACAGAGAGCCACAAAGGCAGAACCCCTGGCCCTGTTTCTACAGCCTGTCAACTTGTCTGACACATGAAGAGAGAGGAGAGATTATTTTTAGACCTTGTGTGCTACATTGTTTCATCCTGGTTTATTCTGGAAAGGCAAAGGCCCTCACAAGGTCCATTGGTTACAGTCATCCAGGGCTAAGCACAAAACAGCCCTCTGGAAGCATCCTCCATGGCCTAGAAAAGATAAGGACCGGCAGGGGGCACAGGCCTGTTCCAGAGGCCTCACACCCACACCAAGGAGGCACAGGGGGCTTCTCTGTTCAGGAAGATAAATTTCTCAAGTCCCTACAAGGTCCTATCCTGAAGAGGCACATTCTTAAGGAGAGCACTTGGTAGGCTCAACCCCCTTCAATCAAAACCTCTTCATGTCAGCCTCTCCTGGTTTTCCTGCTACAAGCTCATTCCATTAACAACTCCAAAAAAATATTGTTTCATGATATGTGTATCCCTTGAGAGAAGAACAAGGGTCAGTGTTATGTTCTGATTCATCAATGTCACGGCCTTTTGTCATGGCTCTATGTTAATTACCAAATGATAGTTCTCCTCAGTTTACAGGCTTTAGCAGACTAACTCTAACTGCAATGTCCAGATATCCAGGGTGCCTGCCATAGACAGAAGCTGAAGCTTGATGTGGCAGAAGTTACCAAGAGTTGAACCTTCATAGAGAAAGCTCACAGGAAGAGAGCTCTTTCCCATTGGAATAAACTGTCAAGAATGGAATCCTTAGAAGAAAACCTTTTCTCTGTGACTCCTGGGTGGGTAGACCACCAGGTTCATTATCTTTTAGCATGCTGGGTTCTTTTTTTTTTGAAGACAGTTCTGTGCAGCCCTAGCTAGTTATTTCTCCTGTCTCAACTTCCTAGGAGCTAGAGTTACAGGCGTATACCTGTCTTCCTTGGGAGGAGGTAAAAGGCAGTGTCTTATATAGATTAGTCTGACATCACACTACAATGAGACTAACCTTGGACTCCTGATCAGCCTGCCTCTGTGTCTTTGTTAGGGTTCTATTGCTGTGAAGAAACACCGTGACCATGGCAACTCTTATAAAGACAAACATGTAATTGGGGCTGGCTTACAATTTCAGAGGTTTAGTCCATTATTATCATCATGACCAGAAAGAAGCATGGTGGCCCACAGACAGGCATGGTGCTGGAGAAGAAGCTGAGAGTTCTACATCTTGACCTGCAGGCACATGAAGAGACAGCGAGCCACTGAGCCTGGACCTGAGCTTCCGAGACCTTTTCAAAGCCCACCCCTAACCCCAGTGACACACTTCTTCAACACAAGCCACACCAACTCCAACAAGGCCACCCCTCAGAACCTGTGGAGGTCATTTTATGTCAAACCACCACTTTCTGGCTCCTGAATGCTGACATTATACCACATTCAGCTTCAACACACTTTTAATAAAGAACCTATTCTGTGTTTGATGTGATACTTGGAATGAAAATACATGAGGCCAGGTATAACTCAGAAACAGAATGCTTGCCTGTCATATGATAGGTCCTGGGGTCAATTTTCCAGCACTGAATGCATGGAGACATGTGCCCTGACCTGAGAGTTCCCAAGCTAGTGGAGAGAGAGGCTTCACAAAAGAACTGTAGTACAAACATTATTTAATGTTGCCCCTCCTCAGACAGAATGCCTGCTAGATAGCTTTGTGGAAACCTCTAAGATTATAAATGCAAGGTACACTTTCCACTCTCCAGAAGCCTACAATCAAGAGGACAGGTACAAATATGAAAGGAAAAGATACCAACTTATAATATATGGTAAAAAGATATCAGGCCTGTTCTAAGATCCCTTAAATTTAAAAAAAAAAAAAAGCAGCAACATATGGATCCAGTTTCTGATTCTTCAGTGTATTTTCTTTTTTTAAAATTGATTCCAGACTTGGGAAATGGCAAGTATTATTCCCCCAAACCAACATTATAAATGACCTTTCATACTTAGCAAGCTGTTTCCCATCCTATATACACTGACTCATGGTGACCCTGGTGATGGGTATCTCTGGTGAGAGATGTCACTTTAACACCATGTTATATTAAGGGAATGCAAGCCAGACATGGTGGCAAACACCTGCACTCCCAGCACTGAGGAGGTAGGTGCAAAGGACTCAAGAGTTCAGGGCTATCCTCAGCTACATACAGAGTTTGAGGCCAGTCTTCGATATCTGAGACCCTATGGCCATCATGCCCAAGCAGAGCTAGGAGGAGCCTAGACCCATGCTCTCCAAGTCCAGCTTCTTCCCCTAACCCCAAACCCACCCATGTTTATCACATCACAGCCCTTGCAATAGGATGGTTGCGCAGCTCCTGAAGAAAGAAAGCTACCTTTGGCAGCTCCAGCCAGTGAACTCCTCCAGCCTTCCTCCCACAATCTGCCTCAGCTTGTTTTAGCAGCCTGGTGTTTGTTCATGCTGTCCCTACTCCCACCAAACAGCAGGTTAGAAACATTGACTTTGAAGTTAGACCTTGGAGAGGCAATATTTGGGAGAGAATTATTGCAGCCTAAAGGCATCAGGCCATTTCTTTTGTAAGCTGATGCATGCTTAGCTTTTTTTTTGGTAATGGTTGTTATTTTTCGATTCATAAGCTCTAGTTGTGCCATCCTTATGTCTATATTTTTGGAAATCCTAAGTTATTATAGAAACTGTGAAAAAGCATGGAAAAAGAAATCTGGCTCCCAGTGTAACATCCACTTAATTATTTCTTGGATTAAATTTGCCTCCATCCAGCCCTCACCAGAGGTCACACCTGGTCCTGCTGCCGAATGAAGTCCTGTCCTTGTGAGGTGCTGAGGGAACTCCTGGATGATGGGAGAAGTTTCATGGCGTTTCTAGCTCTCCACCTCATCCAGTTTACTATTGAGACACAGCTAATACCCAGGATCAACCAGCTGAGTGACATTCAGGATGTGAAGTGCCCCTTTTTCCCCTACTTCAGATTTCCTCCTCATTTTCTTATTAGCAGGCCAGTCTTCAACAGACCTTAAAACTCACTGCAAGCTCAACTCAGGTTTTCCTGAGTCTCTCAAGATGTCTTCTTCCCCAAGGCGTCTGGTTTACCAATAAGCCCTCTGTTCTAAAGGCCTTCCTCCCACAGAATGTTCACCTAGAGGAATGACAGGAAAGCTGACTTGCCTTGACTCTTTGTGTATTGCCTAAGCTCAGACTCCACAACAGAGCTGATGTTACTGGCACAGAGGAAGGTTGGCTGTTCTAGACCCTCATGGACATCGTGGGTATGATGTCACCAGCAGCACTGTCTACAGCCAGGTTACTTTCCTTTTGCAGGGTTGTCTCAGTTAGAGTTTTATTGCTGCAAAGAGACACCATGACCAAGGCAACTCTTATAAAGGAATGTGGGCCTCCCTCATCTTCAGGGAGCTGTTGGCCACAGGCCGACAAGGACAAAGGGAGCAGAGTGAAAGGAATGTGGGCCTCCCTCATCTTCAGGGAGCTGTTGGCCACAGGCCCACAAGGACAGAGGGAGCAGAGTGAAAGGACAGGGACAGGGTTGGCTCACGAGTACAACGGAAATGGCAGACTTCTGGGCTCGGCTTCAGAGAGGCAGGTCAAGTTTATTAAGGGTAAATCAAGGGATATATAGTTTGGGGGAAGGGGTAGGGGTTTCTGGAGTGGGTCTGTACCATTGGCTGGAGTGTAGGGTATGAGGAGTTCTCATAATTTCACCAAGGCTATGTGACATTCCTCAGGTAGAGGGTGTGGGAGTCAAGCTCCCCAGATCAGGCAGAGAAGAGGAAACCCCTCTAAGAAAAGGGAGTCCTCCATCTTTCCCCGAGCTCAAGAGTTTTCCAGACATGGAGGGCTGTAGCCTTAAATAACAGGATCCAACAAAGGAAAACATTTAATTGGGGCTGGCTTACAGTTTTGGAGGTTCAGTCCATTATCCTTATGGCAGGAAGCATGGCAGCATGAAGGTAGACCTGGTGCTGGAGAAGGAGACAGGAGTTCTACATCTTGAGCCACAGGCAGCCAGGAAGAAACTGGAGTGTGTTTTACACTGGGCTTAGCTTGAGCATTTATATTAGACCTCAAAGCCCACCTCCACAGTAACACATCTCCTCCAACAAGGCCACACCTCCTAATAGGGCTACTCTGTATGGGCCAAGAATTTAAACACATGAGTCTGTGAGAGCCAAACCTATTCAAACCATCACAATGGTCTTAGCTCTTCCACATGCTCAGTGCCCTCCTTCCATGCCTATGGCACACAGCTCACTAGCCCTTTAGTGTACAGTATTTGAAAAGTGCAAGTGGTTTCTTCTCTTCTTTCCTTCCTTCTTTTTTCTTCTTCTTCTTCTTTTTTTTTTTTTCTATTTTTTAAAATTTGTTCCTCCAGGAGAAGGCTAAAGAGGTTCAGTGAAGAGAAAGGAAGTAATAATAAATATTTCACAAAGCTAGGCTTGCCGGCACACACCCGTAATCCCAGTGCTGAGGAAGCTGAGGCAGGAAGAGTATGCGTTTCAGGTCATAGCCATAACCTCTCTCAAAGCAAAGCAGAGAGTACACTGTTGTTGTAAACACGTGAGCAGATAGAGATGGTTTTGAACCATCCTCTTGTAGTTAGAGTTCATTGTAATATGGACAGTTTTACATCACTGTTTTCATTTGCTGTTCAATAAATGTACCATAATAGAGTAAGAGTCCTCAGAGACCCACTGAATAGTAGTCTGAAAGTACCAAGGGTTTGACATTTGAGGAATTGCACACATCTTGCAAAAATCCCTTGCTTGGCCCTTGAGGCTTTCTAGGCTTACTGCACAATTTGTCACATGTACAGGGTCTGAAACTCATCAATGTACATACGTATTTATATCAGAAAAACTCTGGAGCAAGAAGCCACACCTTAGAGATGTGTTTTCAAGTTCAGCAAAAGGCACCTATACTAATGAAATCTGCTACTGAGTTTTCTGTTGCCATGACTACTCTGTTGCCATGGCTACTCTGCTGCCATGCAAGATAGCCCTGAGCATCCTTTTCCTGCAACTGATGACATTTCAGACTATGGACTCAGCCATCAGAAGAACCATTTTCTTAAATTCTCTTTTGTTCTAAATACTTTTTCTTTTAAGGGATGAAGGACCCTTTAAACTGAATAATATTATGTGAGTGATTAATATGCATGCAGCAGAAAACTTTAGTAAGAAGACTAAATTTTAGTTTATGAAAAATACAGTAGCTATATATATTTAAGTCTCAAAAATATGCCTTCTCGGAGTATCAACACAGTAATCAAGAAATAGAAGCCACAGGCTCATGCGTGTATGTATGTAAGACTGTGTTGCATGGCAGGCTTCTAACACATTATACTTCTGCTGTTAGCCAATCCACTTGTGCAAACGGTTAGCGCTCTTCAGTAGCATTGAGGGTATGGTCAGACTACAGTATGCTTTGAGCCTTTCCATCTTCTGCAGAGTGTCCCAAATGCAAGTGGAATGCAGTACAGCATCATCCTGAACTCTACCTGCAAGGATTGTAGCCATCTTCTCAACCCTGACACACTTGGCTTCTCCGTTTTCTTCCTTTTTCTCTCTCATCTTGAAAGCAGGTTTATTTAGCTTAGAATCATTGGTTTAAACATCATAGAGCACCTTCCTGGGGCAAGAAGCCCTGGGCTTTTTGTTTGCTTGTTTACTTTGAGCACTGTGCAACCCTACTGGGTTTTAGTAGTGGGCTGGTAACTTTCCAGGATAGAAATCAGTGCACAGCCAGCAATTTCTATAACAATGAATCAGATCAGCCAAGATATGCATGCCTTCATTCAGCAAACACTCAAGTTGGCTTTCTAGGCTACATAGCCTGTATATTTAATACATATTAAACCCTGGGTGTGTCCTCATAAGTCCAAACAGATCGATTCTTAACCTCTGAGGGGATTGTTTTAAAAGTTATCTTTTTCCAAAGCAAAATGTCAAAGACATTTATAAGAACTTACTATGGAGCCTCAGCAAGAGGAGAGGGCCTCTTAAAGAGAATTGCATGCTAGACATGCTGGCACACTTTAACCCAAGGGTTAGAGAGGCAGAGGTAGGAGGGTCTCTGATGAGCTCAAGGCTACCCTGGTCTACACAGCAAGTCCTAGGCCAGACAGAGTGATGTAGGAAGACCATATTAAGAAAAAGAAATTTTAAAGTTTTTAAAGCTTCACACAGCCAACCAGTAGATATTTGTTTTGTTGTTGTTTGGCTTTTGTTTTGTTTTATTTTGTTTTTTTTCTTTTTTCTTTGTCAGTAGACCATTGACTGTAACAACACAAAGACCATCACAACCTAAAATAAGAACAATTCATTTCTTTCATTTAAAATAAAAGTTCAGTTTTACTTGTTTACAGTGTATGTGTGTGTACACATGTGCATGTGTGCACGTGTGTACATGTGTGCCACAGTGTGTTTGAAGGTCAGGGGACAACTATTGGTTGTCCTTTCCAATTGCCTTGTGGGATCCAGGGATTCAGCTTGGGTTGTCAGGCCTGTGCAGAAATGCCTCAACCTTCTGAGCTATCTCTCCAGCCCACAAAGGTTTATTTCTTACTCACAGTCCCGGTTCTGACTGCCTCTGAGGCATGCCCAGGAGCTGAAGCTTCTTCGTCTCATGGTCTTACCTTCATCAATTGGTGACAGAAAAGGACAAGATACTGCATTTGTTTCCTCCCTAGCCTTGAAGTGATATGCAGAAATATCTGCTCTACCATGTAGATCTGAGGGCATGGCCCCTCCAGATGCAGGAAGACCAAGGATGTCTGTAGCTTGGCACTTGATTTCCAAGAACAAATCTACTGAGAGGGAAACACAAATCATGAGTGAAAACCTAGTAATTTCTGTATTTTTTGAATTAATCATAAAACCCTAGCTAAAGAGAAAATAAGACAGGCTGTCAAGTGTCGAATTTGTCTGACAGCCTGTGGCATGAAGAGAAATTAAGATGGTGGACATGTCTCTCAGACACAGCAGTCTGGTTGCCATGGAGCTCCTAAGCACTTTGTCATTACAGTGGCTTCCTGTTACACAGTTCTGTAGCCATGACTGTCATCATTATCATGTCTCCTGGTGTGAGTGGGCATCCTAGAAATCCATGAATGAATGATCCAAAACACCTTAATTTCATGTTTTGACAGACTTATGGGGTAAATATTCCTCTCCTGCAGTAGAGAAGAAAATTGTGAGACATTTCGTCTCTGCTATGCTAGAATGGGGCAAGTGGAAAATGGAGGACGGATGGAAATGGGGCCCCTATTTGAAATTATCCACGTCACCTGCTGCATAATGCAGGGACACTGCTTACACCACAGGCTCTGGCAATGGGTCCTCCTGGAGTTACCTGTCTAGTCAAGAAGACCTGAATAGAAAAGCAGCAGCGTGCAGTGCTGGAACTGTAAGCTTGCTCAGTTGGTAACTTCCTTGTAGGTTTTGCTGATGTTAGTTAGCTGTGATCTATCCTTTTCTTGAAACCATCCGTGAGGAAGTCTTGCAACTGTTGGTGGCTCCTATAGAGAACTAGAAAGTCAAGAGCTGAGAGCATTGCAGGAAGAAGGAGAGACATAGACGGTGACAGGGGCACAGAATCCTGCCCTCTAGAGAGCTGTGTGTGTGGATGGGAGACCTCTCTGACCTCTAACCACTCATCTGAAAGATGGGGACTTAGACAAGATCTCTACATCCATCAGTGACTACAGAGAACCTCACTGAAGAAAATACAGCCGTGCCTAAGAAACATAGTTCTCTGGTAGCTCACTGGCAAAACAAACAAACAAACAAACAACCCAAATCATCTAATGCTGGATTCTAGTTCTGGCTGTGCTGGTGAACAACTGTTGGCCCTCCTACCTCACTGTGCTTCCCAGGATCCATTTACAAAGCTCTTTCATTTATGCACCGGCATTAATCAGGGTTTTGAGAGGGAAAGAGCCAACAGAATGAGTATCTATTAAAGGGGTTATCAGATTGTCTATGTCGTGCTATCTGGATGAATTTAAGGGAGGTTGAGAACCTGATAGCACCTCAGTCCACAGGGATGGATGTCTCAGTATCCCAATCTGATGCCAAAGGCCTACAAGAACCACTGGTCTTCAGTCCAGGCTGGAAGCTGAAGAACCTAGGCTCTGGCGTAGTAGCAGTGGCAGGCAGCCCAGCAGCAAGACAAATAAGTTAGGTGACCTCACTACTAAGATGTGAAGGCCTGCCAGCAAAAGCATTTCCCCTCAGGCCTCCTTATATCTGGGCCACTCTGAGAAGCCATTGCCTGCATTTAGGGTAAGGTCTTTGACTTCAATTAACCTAACCAAGAAAACACCCTGAGGGTATGCCCAGAGGCTCACTTACCCCATAGATGAGTCTCATATCTTCATATCACCAATGAAAAGAGCATCAGGTAACCTGCAAAGATGTTCCTTCTGCTTAAACAAGTTCTGTGCAAAAGCAAAAGCTTTGGCCTAGGTGTCATCAGATCTACACATTGGGCTTGTTTGAAAAAAAAAAAAAAATCAGAAACTAAGTGTAAGTAAAGGTAGCAGGAAGTGTTCTCCAGTTAGCTCCCTCAGTCCTCGCTGCTTAGACAACTCCTTACCTTTCCAAATGCAGCCAGAGTCTTACAGAAAACTGGAGATGGGCTTTGTAAAATCCACTCCGGCTGTAGGAAGAGTCTTCAGTGCCACTCATTAATTTCCCCTTCTGTTGTTGTTGACTAAGCCACTGCTGGTTGGCTGTTAGTCATCTTAAGAATGTGCTCTCACTGTCTAGTGTATGCTGCTCAGGTGTAGTCATTATGGATTGTTCATTTGTTTGTTTTTCTGGAAAGACAGGCCTGATCTCACAGAGCTTCTGGTAAGTTCTGCAGAGTGTAGCCCATCAGAAATGCGAAAGACTACATTTTAAAAGTGACTGTGGTAGCAATGGGAGTTGCATGCATGTCTGTGAGGGAAACTATGTCATTTTCAAATATACATAAAGTATATTTGATGAATATGTGCAGGTTAAATGTCTGTCCAGGAAAAGACAGTGCCTGTGATGACGGGAGGGGTGTGTGTGTGTGTGTGTGTGTGTGTGTGTGTGTGCGTGCACGCAGACCTATCAGTGGCTGTGTCTGTGACTTAGTCACAGCAAAAACTTCTGTTGAGCAGCTGTAGCCAAGGATAGACCTGCCCTCTTGTGGTAGGTTTTTAAAAAGTTCATGGTAAATATGCCACTTGAGTAACTCCGGAAAGGGACCTAATAGACACAGTTCCTGTGGCTAACCTGAGAACTGGCTATCATACATGAAGAAGCTGAAACTGATAAACCCAGCCAAGGTCCCAACCACATCAACATAAGCCACTTGAATCTACATTATCTTGAGAGCAGCCAGAAATGGGGCTTTTCTTGTTAGGGAGGCATCTCACATAAGCAGCCTCCAGATGGTTATGGGTGAACTTCAGCCATGTATGAGAGCTCACCAAAAAGTTACCTGATATGTAAAGAAACAGGCTGAGATGTGCATGAGTCAGCCAAATAGAAGTTTGACTGATTGGGGACAGAAAGACAAACAAACACCTTCAGATTTTGGAATTAATTACCAGGTGCTAAGCATGAATTAATTCGTATCTTTACAGTCCATAGGTGTCTAGTAAGCCACCCTGTGACTGAATGGCATAAATACTAATTTGTTTTGCTGTGGCTTTTGTAGGCTGGGAGGTCAGTGTACATGGAGAATGGTTTGCCATGTCTGAGACATCTGAGTCCTCAGCTGTGACCGGAGGCTGCTGCAGAACTCTGACCATTCAATGGGATCTCATGTGGCTCATGCTGCTATGACTGGGAACTCAGCTGGGCTAGCCAGACTTCACCATTTCACATCTGGTGGCTGGTCCCATTCTAGAAAGAGACTGCCTGTCATGTTAGGAGGAGGGGTTAAATAAAAGATAGAAATGAGAAGATTTTTTAAAAATTATCTAAACTGATCAGCCAGATTTGAAGGAAGGAAAGTCTTAAGTCAAAGAATAGTCAAACATATTGTAGTGGTGCACACCTTTAATCCCACTGCTTGGGAGACAGCTGCAGGAGGATCTCTGAGTTTGAGGGCAGCCTGGTCTACATAGCAAGTTCCAGGACAGTCAAGAAATACATAAAGATACACAGAGAAATCCTGTCTCAAAAGTAATCATTTCAGCAATGAAATTGACGAGTGTGAGAGTAAAACCTTTCCTTTATTTATCAGTATGACACTGTCTGGCCTGTGGGTTGATATAAAGCAAGCCTATAGCATACTGTACAATCACAGCATTGAAAATTGGAGGAATTGAGAAAATTCAGTCTTTTAAGTTCCTTGTATCATTCAAGAAGATGGGAAATGAATCAACTTTCTTAGACAAGGAAATGTTGCCACAAAGGAAACAAAATTACAAGGGAACCCACAAAATGGTAGAAATAAGCTTCATGAATTCCAAACTAGTAAAAATCTACATCAGAATAAGAATAGTAGAATTTTCAGAGTACACAGGAACATAAGAAGGGAGAAAATGGGGCAGAGAGAAAGTTGGGTAAATAGGACAAGGTAGAAATAATCCCAAGTATCAAAAAGTACAATAAATGTAAATGAACCAAACCAACCACTTAAGTGGCCTGCTACTCAAATTATGAAAGCATACCATAGAGCAAAGAGACCAGAAAAGGATGAGAGACAGAAGTTCCCAGTCTTACTGATGACCACAGTTGTAGTATTTGCAGCCAGGTAGGAGGGATGATTGAACATAATGTCTACAAAAGACATCATGTTTCTGTCTGTCACTCCTGATGTCAGAATGCCTACAAAAGAAACGACATATGCTTCTTACTTGTCTCTAGAGTAGAGGCAACTGGAAGTCATTATTGCTATCTCTTTTGAGGCTGTATCTCTTAATATTCATGACCTGAGGTCTCTACACAGTTCCTGTGTTATGCAGCCGGACTTCTTTTATGACTCAAGGTGTCACGCTCTGGTGAGGAATGACGTGCATGTGGGGTTACTGAAGGATTGACTGTAGACTCATAAACCATCCCAGAGTTGCAGGAGATGAGACAGCATCTCAATTCTTTGAGAATTTATCAAAGAGATTCATCTCCATTGCTATGGACAGATTACATTCTCATTCTGTCACCGAGAGTTTATAGCCAGCCTCTGAGTTGTTGCAAATATATTATTAATAATTTTTAGGAAAATGGGACCTCGTTACAGGGTTTCAGAGCATTGCTTGAACAGAGGAGCCTGGGTTCATAGTAACAGTGTTTCTGGCAACTTGATCTTCTTGAAACAAAATCTGAAAGAGTACCCTGTCTCTCCTTCCCATTCCTTGGCTCCACTCATTCTTTGTTCGATAATATATTGAAGCTTGCGTTGACAAATCAGGCTGGAGATAAAAACCTTGATCTGCCTCTGCCCTCCTCCTCTTTGAGAGCCATTATTGAATAAAGAGGCATCTGACATGAGATAGACATTAGTAATGGAATCGGTTTGTTGATCTAAACTGGGAACGTCAGTGCTGGGAAGCTGTAAATTGGGCGAAATGTGATTGCTGAGATAAGCCGAGGGACTTTGTCTGCAGGCAGTGCCCTTATACTAGGCACCCAGCACTGAGCAACACCCTCTTGTAGAAGTCAGTGGTCCCAGCGGCCTGTACCAGAACTCCATCATGAAGGAGGATCCAGTAAAGAAAGGATCCTCTCTCTGAGGAGCTTTCAAATCTTCCTGGGGACCATGTTGGGGAACATGATGGATTGAGCAGAAAGAGTGGGGTCTTGGGCCTCATGATCCCATAGTGGAAATCCATTCCTACTTAATATATAGTAAACATTTGTGTCCCCCTCCCAACTCACCTGATTAAAATTATTTTTTAAATTTTTTAAGATTTTATTTTTATTTTATGTATATTGGTGATTTGCCTGCATGCATGTCTGTGTGAAGGTGTTGGATCCCATGAAACTAGAGTTGCAGACAGTTGTGAGCTGCCATGTGGGTGCTGGGAATTGAACCCAGGTTCTCTGGAAGAGCAACTAGTGCTTTTAACCACGGAGCCACCTCTCCAGCCCCTCATCTGGTAAAATCTTAACCCCTGAGGGGATGTGATTAGGAAGAGGGCCTTTGAGATGTGAGTAAACTGTGAAGGTGGAGCAGTTGTCATACTGGGGTTAGTGCCTTTATTACAGGAGCCCCCAAAAGCTTCCTCAGCCCCTCCCACAGTGATGATGCAGCAAGAAGACAGTGTCTGCAGTCACTAGAGAAAGTTATCTGAGAATTAAACTCCTTTTCCTGCTTTACAGGCCTTCTTAGGACTCTTGGTTGGAATAAACTGTACCAGCAGTGTCAATAACAGGAGCTTGTTGGAAGCCATATGCTACAGAAGATCATGCATTTTCCATTCCTGATGCTACAGTCTCCTAGCTAGGAGATGTTTGATTCTCATCCTTCATTATTAAGTGAAAGGAAGCACACAGCTGGGATGCTAGTGAGGCAGTGAGTGTGAAGGTCTGCACAGCAGGGATGTGGGTGGCCGGTGCCCACATTGACTGTTCTCTCACCCCACTACCAGTCTCCTTTGGATACGTTCTGTTGAGGAATATGAGGATTTGCCGCAGGTGTGCAGTAATTTGGAGTCAACATTGTTGCCAGGGTTTGTTAGTGTTTGTTATTGTTTGGAGTCAACCCTTTGTACCAGGGTTTGTTAATTGTGCTAGTTACAGGGCAGGGCCTCACTGGGGTTGGGGGACCTTGTTGCTTCAGAAATTATTCTGAGGGAAAAGATATCCTCAGAGTTACTGTGAAGGGAGCATCTGCTGACCTCTGCTTCCATGTGTCTTGGGAGACATTAGACGAATCCACGTGTGAGACCGGGAGAAGGAAATTTCGCCCTTTGTGCTCTCTTGTGAGATGAAGGTAATTGATATCTGCAGTGTGGCAGGCTTGTTCACCCTTGAGTAAGCAGACGGTGGTATGTCCTGTTGCTTTCTTTCTTGGCTGTCTTCTGCTTAGTTTCTCCCTCATTTATTTTGTCTTCTTCTAAAGTAAGCAAAATAATGTCTTTCTTACGGCATTTCATGTCATTCGACATACATGTCATTTGATCTGGTATTTCCTCTGCCCTTTATCATAGCTTTTTCATACAGGATAGCAAGCCTACTCACATTTCTCAGTCTCCAGTGACACCTGCCTGCCACTTACTGCATCCCTGCGACTGAATCAAGGTCCTCACAAGTCAGTGCTGTGATGACTTTGAGCTCTGACAGGGTTGTTTTAATTCTGTTCTCGTGCTTCTGCGGCCTGGGGATGAGATGGCCATCCTTGCTTTCTGCAAACTGTACTTAAGGTGCTATGAAATCCCTCTAATGGAGTTCTAGAAGAATCACTCTCTTATAAAATACGTGAGACACCAGAAGAAGCTACTGAGAAGTGACAAGTCCTGATGTTCTGGATTCACCTCCCTCCTTGGCTCAGCGATGCTTAGAAAGCACAGGGTCATGCCTTTATTTTAGCAGGAGGGAGCACCATTCCTCCTGTGCAAATAAGGAAGCAGAGGCCCCGTGAGGTTAGATCAGATACTTGGAGTTAAGTTGGCTGCAAGTAAGCAGTAAAACTAGTCTTCACGCCTGGCCTCTGACTTCAAGCTCAGGACTCCTTCAGCTGTTCGACATCAGCACTTATGGGGATGGGTTACCAAAAAGAACATGTTCGAGAGTCTTGCAAGGAAAGAGCATGCCTGAGTCCTGATGTAGGATTTAGTGACCACATAGAAAAACACTGGTATAAGGAAATGTCACCAGTATCCAGAGAGTAGGTATGAGTTTTTGCAAACAATACAAGCCTCAGAGGAATGGGCTGACAAGAACTGACTCCTGTAAATGGTCCAGAAGACAAGGAGGTCCTGAGTTTCACTGAACACATGGGCTCCCACATAAGACCCTATGGCTCCTTGAGACAGCCCAGAAGAGAACCTGCTGAGCCTAGATTCAAGGAGACATAGAACTGATTTCATGGACATGACGGCTAAGTGAGGCTCCTGCCAAGCAGGACAGCACAGCAGCTTACCCACATGTATACACCTTGAGCTTGCTGTTGGGTGTCTGCCTTGTACCTAGTCCAGTTCATAAACCTGCATTCATTGTTGCTTGTAAACTATACCTACCTGCAACTTTTTAGCTCTTGCTTATATTTTTAGTAAGAATATGAAGCTCCTGCTACGTGCTCAACATTATTCTAGTGACTAAGATCAGTGAGAGCTCTGGAGCTTGTAAACTATCAGGGAACTAGAAAATAATAATGATAATAATAATAACAATATAATAATAATAATAATAATAATAATAATAATAATAATAATAATAAACAACTAGGAGAACCCTACTACAGAGAGAATTGATAAAATTCTCTCTTGTTTTATTGTGTGATCAGGAAAGGCATCCCAAAGCACATGGTTTCAAGCTGCAATATGAATGACAGAAAGATGCCAAAGATGAACAAAGAACATTCTGAGTAGAAGGACACCATGAACAAAGTGCCAGATGGGACATGCTTGGGTTTGCCAAGAAGAGAAAGAGGTGGTGTAGCTGAAACACAGTGAGACAATCTGGAACCACTGGGTATGCAGGACATGGCCAAGAGGGAGACATTTTGGCTTTAAATACAGATAATGAGAAGATACAATGGTTCGATTTCATTGCCAACTGGATTGGGTTGAGAAGACCTAGGGCATTAGCAGAGCATACATCTGGATGTGTCTATGAAGATGCTTTCAGAGTTAACTAAGGGAGGAAGACGTAGGATACACCTATGTCCTTGTAGAAATCTTTACAAACAGACCACCATAAAGTTACACCTGTCTGGATACCACAGGTTAAAGTCTGTAACAGACATGGCCACCATTTAATTTCTCAGTTGCTTATGTTCTGTCTACAGCATGAAAAGTTCAGACCGTTTTCCCGATGCATCACTCAGAGGAAAGCAGGGCATCTGGAACTCTGCAGCTGAGCAACTATGACTGTTCCTGTCACGTCCTCATCTCAGACTGACAGTCCAGGTGCAATAAATGCAGAAGTATAGAAAGCACCAGACTGGGGCTATGATTCCCACAAACACTGCAGACATCCTGGCTGTGTCTCCTGGCCACTGTGAGGCGAGCTATTCTGCTCCATCACACTCTCCCCACCATGATGGACTGAATGAAGCCTTCCAGAAGTGGGAGGAAAAGTGAATTCTATTTTCCTTTGGTTCTTTGTGTCAGGCATTTCATCACAGCTACGGAAAGTCTGACTCCTGTTGTAGTTATTAGAGAATTATAAACAGAGAAATAATACTTCAAAAATATAAGCGGCTACTTTGTACAACAATTATGTTGATTATAGAGGTTGAGAGTCATAGTGGCATTACCAGTTAGAAGGGGGTTAGAGTAATTACAGTAGTCAGGTATGGCAACTTGGACCAGTGTGGTAGCCATGGAGATGATACAGAGGCTCAGGAAACATTGTAGCCAACCCAAGCCCCCATGGGCAGTATTTGCTCATTCCTGGCTTGGATGTCAATGCTCACGTCATCAGGATAAAGGGAGGTGCCAGAAAGGTTTTAGGTCTAAAGTTCCCCATTAGCTATTCGTGGTGCTTGTCCCTAATTGAATTTATAGAGAAAGGGATGAGTAAACATTTGGAGAGCTCAGTGTGGCTGTAACAGCATCTGTGATCCTGGGGAAGTTAGAACAAAGGGGTAGTAAGAAATCATAAGGAAAAAATGAGATATCTCTTTCCCTCTCCCTTCCCCCCCCCCCCCCCCAGATCTGTTTTGTTAATGCATTCATTCATCAAATCTGTACTAGCTGCTGGATCTCTATGGACATCCGTTCCTGTCTCTAACAGATACAGTGGCCCTTTCTGAGCTGCCTCCACAGGAATAATCCAGACCATTTTCCAGCTATGTTCCAGAAACCATAGCAGACATCTCCACTCTTTACATGTCCACTCCTGAGACTTGCTAGTATCGAGTGGCAGAAACTATTTCTGGCTTCTGGGTGTGTGTAGGTACTCTATTCTTCCCTTTACTGAGATTCAGGATGCGTTAACTCATCACTGAATGTTGTCATTTTAAGAAACTGTTAATTCCAGTCAACACTGATAGAGGATAGAAGCTCAAACATTTCTAGTGAAGCCACAAATCAAGACACCACAGCAGCTTTCTTCAAGTGTCCTTCCAGAACCTTCTCTGCAACGTAGTAGCTCTCCTGTAATGTAACAGCTCCTACTTCAGGCAGCCAGTGCTCTCCCAGCCTTAGACCAGCTCAGTGCAGAGCTAGCATGGAGACACTTGACCTTATGGCTCAGATGCTGGCATGTCTGTGTTGTGTTCCAGCCCTGTCTCAGACCCTACCCTGATCATGCATGGCAGAGTTTTTCATATCAGAGGCCAAGCTCTACAAATAGATGTCCCCATCTTATTAGGTAATCCTTGCCTCTCACATCTGAGTAACTAAAACATCCTCTTCTCTACTCAGATCTCGTCCAGGTTACTCTGCAGCCTTTATTCAATGTAGCCTCACATCCTTATTGTGGAATTCTGCTCCTGTTACCTTATGAGCTAAAGGAGCAATTGTTCTATCTATGGGCCTAATCCTCCCTGTCCCTTATTTTTTTTTTTTCAAATGTCTTAAAATATTCACTTTTAATCTCATACTTAATACAGTCTCCATGGGCTCAGTGGAGCTCAGTTCCAGCATACTGCATCTGTTCTATATGCTGTCATGTTTTATTTAAGGGAAATTATTACAAAGTGGGGCATACACAAGCTTTGCGATTGTCGGGGAGGCTGCCCTCCAGGCAGATTCTTCTTCCTGCACTGCATCCTTCTCATGGTCTCCTCCCACTTTCGTTTACAGAGCATCTGTGTACCAGGCATCACCATAGTAACAGAAAAATTGTTCAGACAGAAATGGGAGACAGACAGCACTGAGCTTGCAGCTTCACTGGTGAACCCACCAATCAAGACACAGACTGAAGGAAGTGGGGGTCCTGTCCATAGTTTATCAAGTGTCTGTACTGATGAGAGTAGTCATAGCATGTGTAGATGGCTGAGAAGTCAATCCATCTGGTACTTAGTAAGCTCCCACTGTGTGCCAGATCCTACTGGGCGCCAGAAGTGCGGACAGAAAAGATAGCTGCTGCCTTCAAAGAACTTGCAGTCTAGGCTTTGTACCCTTTTTGTGCAGAAAAGGTTATTCTGAAAAGAAAAAAAGTAGCAAAATTTTCAAATAGAATCCTCTTCTACCTGACATCTGTTTTGAGAGGCTGTACCCTTGGGTTTTGAGAGTGATGTGACGTTTTTTCCTGAGTACCCTGCCATGAGACAAAAGTGGTGGCCTCCCTTTGAAATAAGCAGGGTTCAGAGGTGGAGAGTTCTCCATTGATCGAGCGTACAAGCAATGGTTCCTGACAAATTGTATACCAGTTGCTTTGTCCACCTGGGAAGATCCTGACCTGCTGGGGTGGCCCAGTGGAAGGAGTGAGCACAGGAGTTACAAGAGCTGGGCAGCCCATGTGATGAAGCTGGGCATGCTCAGGGCTTCTCGGAAGTGATCATCAAGAAACTGCAGTGGTAAATTAAAGGGAAGGACTTGGAATGATGGGTAAGAAACTTACTCCTTCCATTTTTTTCCACTAAGTGAGTAATGAGCAAGGAGCTTTTGTACCGTGGGCTGCAAAGTTACTACTTAAATATGCACCATGATTAGCTCTGCGTGGAGCTTGGCATTTTTATCCTGTGCTAATTACAGCAAGAACAGGGTGAGCCAGTCCAGGACTTGGAGAGTTGGACTTGTAAGTTTAACAACAAAATTGATTCCCTCTGTCTGTAAGCACCGTCTTCTTGCTCCTTGGCTACTGGACAGGCAAAAAGGAAGCATTTGGAATGGTAAGGAACGGCAAGTCTGATGACCAGAGTCTAAAGGGTTGAATTGGTTTTTAATTTGTCATTCCTCCCAGCCCCAGGAAGGGTGAGCTTTTAAATAATCAAGTGGTCCAGAATTCTCAATAGAAGAATGAAAATAAAGCTAATACCACCCACACCAGGAATTAAGTCTTCAGACAGCACTGAGCAGAGTTGGAGGGAAGTCAATCTGTCCTGCTGTCCTTCTGTAGACCACACCTGCCAGAATGTTTGTGATGGAATATACACTACAGAAGGCATATCCAGTTTATTCTTTTCTTCCTCTCCTCTCTCAGAGGAAGAGACAAAGACAACTGGACTAAGACAAACTGTTTTGGAGCCTTTACTTGTTTTGTCTGTGGGATGGTTCATTTCTCATTCTACAAAGAGGGTAATGGGTGTGTATCTCATAGAATCATGAATCTGAAGTAAGAAATTTGCAGAGTTGGATGTTCCCCTTTGGCAAAGCAGAGAATAGCCTCTCTGTAGGCTGGCCTTTGAGCTGTATCCCCAGTTGGTCTGCATTCCCTCAGCCATCCATATTCTCTCACATTGCCCATGAGCAGAAACCACCTTTGTAGCAGCTTGTCTGGTTAGACATTCATTCTACAGACTTGGAACTGTGATTTCCCCAGCAGGAAGCAAGCTAGCTTAGGACTGAACTATTGTCTACAAGTGATCCTACCGTTTTGTGGCAGAGATAACACCATTCCTTCTGCAGCATGCCATTATATTCTGTTCCTTTCAGAGATAAACTCATCACAAAAAAAAAGGAAGCAGTGACCTTCAAAGGTCCTCTCCTTGTCTCTTTGAATCACTGTGCCATAGGTCTAGATTGGTGGGAAAAAGATGAGG
Organism: Rhynchomys soricoides; assembly: GCA_019843965.1. NCBI lineage: Eukaryota > Metazoa > Chordata > Mammalia > Rodentia > Muridae > Rhynchomys > Rhynchomys soricoides. The sequence goes on along the minus strand of JADRCH010000097.1, from coordinate 7,513,777 downwards.
TGTCAGGTTTTCAAAGAGCCTACTACAGACAGACTCGGTCTGTATGGTCTTCCTCAAAGCAAGCGGAGATGAAGTTACCATTGTTGAGAGTGGGTAAGGTGATTGGATAGGCTGTGTGTGATTAAGTACAGATGTGTCATTCAGAAACATCAGTGCAGGAAACAGAAATCAAGCTAGGTATTTGGAGTGAAATGGATCATATGTAAGGAATTAGATGCTTCCAAAGCTGTTGGACACAGCAGGGCAGTAAAAGCACGGGGCTATGGAAGGTCCAAGGACACATCCCTACTGTAGCCTTCCAGAGGCCACAAATGCTTTCTCCTGATTCTAAGACCTACCACAGCTACCGGCACAGCCAGCCATGTCTATGCACCAGCAGCAGTAACCAAGATGCTACAGTTGCTTCATGGCTGCTTATTCTCCATCCGTATCTTCACGCCCTGCTCTGCCAGCCACAGTGGAAACAGGGCAGTGGCTTCTCACTCACCTTCCAGATCTCCCACAACCTGGAGCACACATCCTGAATGCACAGGACCACCTGAGAAACGGAACCCTAAGCTTTCTAGCTGCTCTGTCTAGAAGAAACTGTGATTGAAGCTGGGGAAACCCAGTTTTCGGTATTACTACAGCTGAAAAGGAAATAGCCAATGCCGGCCACATCTGTGTACTCACTGTGGCACTGGATAATTGGACATGAGGCAGCACTACCCTGCTTTCCAAGCTTCTGTTTCTTTGAGGCTCTTTTTACCAGTTGGTCTGTAATGGCATAAAAGACCACACTGAAGGAGCTGTTTTCCTGGGTCTCAGAGCTGACCTTTAGCTAACATTGCTGCCAAAGTTGGAATACAAACTGTGAACAGGTTACTCTTAGGATATTCAAGTTTACTTGGGAGTGTCCCTTATCACCCAGAGAAGTTTTTTTTTTTTTCTTACTAGTTCATAACTGATAGGATTGTGCTACCCAACATGGTATCCACTAGATATATATAATTATTTAAATTAGATTACAAATATTTACATAAAATTTAAATTGCCCTACAGCACCTGGTTGTCTAGTGGCCACCATTTTGGGCAGTGCTTATATAATAATTTCTGTCACTGATGTAAATTTTACTAGTTAAAATTATCTTAGTTTTTTTTTTTTCTGATTCCTTGATAAAATACCCTGATTTAAGGAGGAAAGAATGTGTTTTAGCACACAGCTCATTGTCTAGTGCATTATAGGAAAGTCAAGATAGCAAGAACCTGAAGCAGCTATCACATTACACCCACAGTCAAGAGTAGAAAACAATGAATTCGTGCATGCTAGTGTTGGCTCCCTTCACCCAGCCAAGAGAATGGTGCCACCCATAGTGGACGGGTCTTCTCACTTCAGTTAACATAATCAAGAAAATCCCTATGGACAGTCCCACAGGCCAACCTAATCTAGACAGTACCTCCCTGAAAACCCTTCCCAGATGATTCTTGGTTGGGTCAAGCTGACATTTGAAGCTAACCCCCACAGACACAAATACAACATCTGTATCCAGGAGAAGTTACAGGGATCTTCCTAACTGCCTTTGTAAGTTTTCTGAACTGTCGGTAGCGTACTGTTTTCAAATCCCAGTCCTCTTGCAGTTTGTCCCTGTTGTGGACTTCTCTATGACTTCCAAAGTTGTCCTTTGAGTGTGACAGGGTACATCAAGAGTAAGTCAGTGGCTTTTTAAACAGCGTCTGATGATTTTTAATCAAATACCTAGTCTACCTAAGGGAGCCGATTAGCACAATGCTGCTAAGAATCATTGCAGCCAGACAGAGGCGAGCAGGATCCTTTGATGACGTGTTCATTTTAAAATTCGCTCTTCCCAGACAGCTTTCTGTTCCTGCCTCTGACATTCCGTCTTTGGTGTTCCACCTTGAAGCTATAGAATATTTCATTTTTAAAAACTGTCCTTGGTGATTATGTCCTTGATGTACCCTTGGTGGTTTACCAGCGCTAATAGACGTGTGCCACCCTGTACGTGAGGCCTGGGCACATGTAATTACCTGTTAGAACTACAAGAATGTTAAGGTAGAGAGTTGGAGGTCAGCCTGGACCTTGTCTCAAACAAATAAACAAAAATTGTCCTTGACCTCCCAACTGTGACTGATAGAGAGCATGCCCGGGCCTGGGGGTAGTGGCAGCAGCCTGCACTGGCTGCCACTCACATAGCACTGATGGATGAGACCCAGGTGTTATTCCATTGGCTGAGGCTACAGCGCAGTGATTCAGAGTCTGGTCTACAGGAACTTCTGTGACACGGTGTTCTCGAGTTTACATCACACCGTTCTCTTCCCATCTCTGTCTGCTGTCCTTGGCAAGCAGAGGTGCAGCAAAGAGTACCCCAGGTGTAGGCTGCCAAGTAAAGAGCTGGGGTAGGGTGGCATCTGAAGGGAGCCTGGAAGTGGACTATCTGTGCTGCTTTCCCTCCTGACTTTATATAGGGCAGACGACAGGGAAAGTGCACACTGTATCAGTGAGCTTGTACAAACACCTTCTCCAGGATAGAATGAACAGTGTGTGTCTGTGAGACTGGGTCTTGCTATGGAGCTCAGACAGGCCTTGAATTCTTGGTCCTCCTGCATCTGCTTCCTAAATGCTAGGATTTTAGGCATGTCCCACAAGGCCTGGCTAAAGATTTAGCACTGTGCTTTGGGCTTCAGATTAAGGGAGGGAAGAGGAGGAAAGGGGAAGGAGAAGGAAGAGAAAGGCTGTCTCTGTCTGTCTGTCTATCTCTATCTGTCTGACTATTTGTCTCTGTCTGTCTGACTGTCTATTTGTCTGTCTGTCTGTCTGTGGGTCCACACATGCATTCTGGTGCCACAGAGGCCAGAAGAGGGCATCAGGTTTCATGGAGCTGGAGTTACAGGAGGTTGTGGGCCACCTGATAAAGGCGTTGGGCACAGAGCTGAAGTCCTCTGCGAGGGCAGCAAAGACTCTTAGCCACTGAGCCTTCTCCCCAGCCCCTTAGCTGTTTGTAAAAGTAGCTGCATATGAAATATTTCTGCACTTTCCAAAAAAAGCATAAAAGTTATCAATCATTATATTATTTGTTGTCTTTCTATAAACACCTATAAAATAAAAGCCTCTTAAAACTCAGTACTAGAAGGGGGGAAAATGGTTTTTACTAGTCATTATGTGTGCTCTCCCATATAGAAAGAACACAGTCTATTCAGATATGTTTTTACCTTGGCTCCAAGGATGCTCTAATAAATATATCCATTAGTCATTCCCCTAGCCTAGATTTTCTGGTATGATGTTCTTCTCTCAGGCAACCTAATCACCGCGTGTGTGCGAGCCCATGAGTGAGATGGGGCTAATCTTGTGACCAGAATCTCCACAAGTGATTCTGAAGTGTTGTCCTGACTAAGAGGCCCTGAAGTGAGTTAAGAAGTGCGTGCTGTAAACAAAACCTAGAAAGGAGGCTGGGAATGGACCTAGGCTATGGCCGACTTGGATGAGTTGGTGGGTTGAGCAGGCAGCAGCAGCAGCAGGTGTTTCCAAAGCATTCAGGATAAAGGATGGAGTGCTGCACTCCATGATCCCAGAGCAGCTGCCTTCATTCATTTCTTCATTCAGCACACAGTGGCACCTGCTGTGTGCCAGGTACCGTGACTGGCATACAGATGTCAAGCCGCTCTTCCTCCTGCCCGGTGGAACAGTCAGCACTAGATATTATAATAAACGGGAATGGAGATGTGGCCAGCACAGAATGACAACCTACCAAAGTGGCATTTGGCCAGATTTTGAGAGTGGAAGCCATTAGAGGCTCCCCAAGGAAATTGAACGGAAGGCTCATTCTCCAAGGATAATGAATAGGACTGGACATCCTGGCAGTCAGCACTGTGAGAAGCTGGGCTCTGTGTACAAGGCAGGTCCATTGTTGCTGTATAACAAATCACCCCAAACCTCGGTGTCTTAAGGTACTGTACATCCTACCCTCCCAAGGGTCAGGAACTCAGGGATGCCTCAGCTTAGTGGCTCTAATTCAGCATCTTACACACAGCAGCAGTTGAGGTGTCAGTAATGCCTGCCACTCTCAGAAGTCTTGATACCAGCTAGAGGGTCTACTTCTACAATGTCTCACTGGTCTAAGCATTGGCGGCAGGCCTTGGTTCCATACCATGGTGGTCTCTTCCTAGGCATACCCACATGACAGCTGGCTTCTCCTAGAGTGTATGATCCGGGAGGTGGCAACGTGAATGAAAGCCCAGACGTCTTATCGCCTCACAAGTCCACAGAATCCTACTAGCTACGCAGATCAGCCCTGTTCAGTAGGGGAGGAGACTATACGAGGGGTTGGAACACTGATCGTTAAGGAGACATGGAAGCTGGGTACCACACAGGCGTGTAAAGCTTGAAGTGGTCAGAAGAAGCAGGGCAGATGCAGAGCCCAGCTGTGATGCAACCTAGTGTCCAAGTGTGGGATCTTGGGCTTCATCTACGAGTTTTGGGGCCACTGCAGCAGTGGGGAGAGAATCAGTAGTACTAGATCCGGGCAGAAGAGGGAACGGTCTTAGAAAAGGAAGCTGAATGTCCAGCAGGGTAACGGGAGCCTCCCTCAAGCTGGTTGTGCAAACGTAGACCAAGGCCGCTCAAAATGTGGTTCTCAGACAGATGACTCTGGCATTGTCTGGGAGCTCACAGCTGTGCAGAATCCCGGGGGTGCTGAACCCAGTCTCAGTTCTGTGTGCCTGAATGTTTGAGACATGCCATTATAAGGTCTGCAGTGGACATGGCGGTGAGTATGGGAGCTAAGGAATCCGGAGCCTGAAGCTGACTCCTTAGTCATGCTTCCTCCACTTCAGAATGGGAATAGACCCTGAAAGTGTCTGTACTTGAACCTACAGAGTAGATGCCAAGGGGACTTGCACACTGATACTAATGATGCAGGATGGCTTTATAACAAGACCTCCTTTTTTATAATGAATTGTAACCATGGAAACAAATGATGCCCATGAGGGAAACCTACTGGATACTACTCCCCCACTGTGAAGACAGATAGGACTGTCCAAACAGCCTGTTTGTTTCATCTCAGAACCTAACTAACAGGGTACATGAGTTTCCAGAATGGGGGCCGTGAAGAACCCAATAGGAGCATAGAGAGGACTTTGGAAAACTGCAATTCCAAATGACCTTCCCAAGCATTATCTTTTCTGGAATCAGATGTGGGACTAATTAGCTCCTGGGCCTCTTACAGCACACGGCTGCCAGGGTATCCATTATTTGTGCTATGGCCAATAGGAGACCCGTCCAGCGGTTTTCTGCACTTTGGTACAATCACGTTGTGTGATGTCCTCTTGGTCTGCCAGAGGGAGAGTACCATCTGTCATCATGTTTCAAGGGTCAGTTTTTGCCTCACTCCCCACTTTGCAGTTAGAAAAATCATATAAATCAATTGTGGATCTCACAATTCAGCTAAGCCAATTCCACAAAGAAAAAGATAGGGGAAAGGGGGGAAGGGAGGAGATAGAAAGAGGAGGGAGGGAGAAAGGAAGGAAGGAAGGAGGAAGGAAGGATAGACTCAACTCTGAAACACTAACAAGCCTTGCACAGTGAGCTCGCTGTATGCACAGAGAAAGCAGAGGTTCCTCCCGACATCTTGGACTGCTTCTGTGGTACTGATTTAAGACGTAGCAGAGCCCGGGTGTCATTCTCCAGCCTTATGCTGCTCTCCCTGCTGCTAAAGGGGAGATACATCGAATAAACTCATCACAGAACACTGTGTGGTGGGCTCCAAGGGCTGCTGGAGATTAAATGGCTTCGTTGGGTTATGTCCAGAGAAGGAAGAACTGAGGGAAACGGGTCTTTCTCCTCTTTGGCCCTTCCCCACACTCCACGTTCCAGTCCCAGATGGTTTGATTCCCAGTGTGCCATTGCTTGTGTGTAGAGCCATTTGGGGTTGGCTTCTAGTGAAAGATAAAGTGTCCACTGCTACTCTCAGCTACCCATCCATGCTGGGCATGTCCCTGACCAGCAAATGTGAGGCTCCGGGGACAACTACTCGGCCTTCGGTGGTCAGTCTCTGAGATGCCTGTGTTTCTCTGGGCTTTTGAAGACCCTGTAGTTGAGTGGACAGAGGTTTTTTCCCCCCCATGGTATAGTACACATCCTAGATTTCAAGTACTCCCAAGTCAGCACTCTGCCACACTCTCAGGAGTGCTGAAGATAACCTTCCCTATCTTCACATGGAAATGAGTTCATAAGACAAAAGATGTTAAGTCACGGCTGAATTTTTAGGAGGTAAATTGTATCCTCTTCCTTTTCACGTCAGCTTAGTATGCATTATACATACTGAGTATAATGAAATATGCTCATTGGAAGTTTACAGTTGAGTCAAAGGGGAACTAAGGAGGAAGGGAATGAGTAGGAGGGATGAGGAGGGCCAAGAAAGTGTGATGCAGAAGAGAAAAGGAAACCCAATGATACCCCAGCATCACGGGTCTTCTCCCAAGTTTTTTAAAGACACCACACCATTGGGGGGGAAGGGATTTGGTGAAAGTGTAACAACAGTGTGCAATGAGCATGACTGTGAACAACTGCATTAACACATGGGTGGGCAAGGGAAACCCGACATATGTGCACCAACTTTAAACATTCTCTAAAATAATAATAAGTTTACTTCTGAAAAATTCTTTGAGGGAACAGATGGCTCAGTGGGTAAGACCACTCCCTGCTGTTCTAGAAGACCTGAGTTCTGTTCCCAATACTTTCATCAGGTATTTCACAACTGCCTGTAACTTCAGAGGTTCTGACGCCCTCTTCTGGCCTCTACAGGCACATGCACATATGTAGCGCACACACACCTACAGACATACACCCATGCATATAAAATAAAAATAATAAAAAGAAAATATGCAGGATTTTCTTTGAGAGTCAAGAGAATCAGATGTCCAAGAATTTGTATCAATCCCCACCCTGACCATCAGTCCCCACCCTGACCAGCTTTCAGGTCCCCCACCCTGCTCAGTTCCATCTCGTGTTACCGATCACTGTGTACAGGATGATGTAATTCCCTCATCTTCCCTCCAGGGGGCATAAGCCTTTAGTCATCAATGTGTACTGCTATATCCCTAGTGTGTACAGAGTATCAGACCTGTGGTAGGCACTCCATGTTAATACTAAACTAGATAGAAATGAAGATGGTAAGACTCCAAGTTAGTAAGTTGTACACACAATCAATAGGGACAGCTCTGGATCTTTTACCTTTCCTACCCTACCTTTTAGCTGCTGAAGCTGGGTTAGAGTCTGGGGTTATTAGTCCCATTTACAGAAGGTATTTTCTGAGTCCTGTCCAGAGTTAGATGGTATTTTGAGCATCTTCCATGTTTGAAAGGGTCTCAACAGTCAGAGGTGGCTGTGACCTGGTTTTCTTAGACATGGAGGCCAATTTCTGATGCATGGATTTCTCTCTGATTCTTATTAAACTATTTGAAGAACATTGCCCCATTTGTGCACCCAAATCAGCAGCCTGCTCTGTCAGGAAATGGGTCATAACCTTAGCCCAAGCTCTTTGCTGCACCCTGGGCAGGGAGATTCCTGGCAATTGTAAAATCTCTGAAGCTATCTTTTTGAAGGAATCATTACTTTGACCTTCAAACCATCTCTGGGTTTTTGTTGTTTGTTTGTTGTTGTTGTTGTTGTTGTTGTTTGACTCTTTGGGTTTTACTACTCTGGTTACTTTTGATAGCCAAAGAATTATCTTGAAGACCCCCAAGCCCTATTCCAACATCTGACCAGTCTTGCTATGCCCTCTCTCTGCCCAGACCCTTTTCCATCTCAAGGGGCCTCAGACAGTTGTAGAAAGAAGACAGAACTGAGTCACGGGTTGAAAGAGTAGGTGGAGAATTTTGTTCTAAGGGTGTTGGATTCTCAAGACAGGAAAGTGAAATGGGAGGTTATCTGGAGACAAGAAGGGAACCAGTGTGGGGCAGGGCATGGGAAAGGCTGTGGGGAAGGGATAAATTTGAATACATAGAATAACACATATGTGTGAAAATCGCATAATGAAACTCATTTCTGTATGCTAACTCAAAATTAATTTTTAAATGAAAAAAATGAACTTTACCCTAGAAGGCAAAGAATCAGGAAACAGGAATGGGAACCAAAGAAATAGTGAGGTTTGAAAACTCTACGAAAGCAAGTTGTCTGCAGACTTGAATTAACCACATCATACTGTCATTAGAAAATATTGATTTTTCTTTTTTGCCCACTGACTACTGTGTTCAAAACCTTTCCTACAAGACCCACAAACATTTCTATTAGCAGCCCCGTCATCTATTCAATAGGAAAATTTAAACCCCATGTTGCAGACGGAGTTGCTTGGAAATAATCTCCAACACGATGTTAAATCTCCAGAGAAAATTGCAAATGGTCTTTCTGCCTATTAGATGCTGCTCACCAGAGAGAGGGGGAAAGAGCAGGAAGTAACGTGAAGGTTCAGCTGGCTTTTGCAGGACTGCCCAGCTAGTGTGAGAGTTCAGGAAGTGTCTCATTTGCAGAGAGGAGTAGATTAACTGGCTCCTCTGACTCCCAGGGAGCCAGAGTGAACAGAGCTAGGTGTGACAGGCACAGATGGTCATGAGCTGGCCCCTCCAAATTATCCTGTCCCTTTCTAGTCAGCGGGTCAGCTTATTCCTGTCTAGGTGCATTCATGCTTCTGAGTTCCCCCTGCTGTGAAGCTCTGTGTTAGGCACTTAGTGAGCAGGAAAGAATCCTAAGGATTGCTGTTTTCAAAGGCCTTAGAAGTGAGGAGCTTAATCACAGCCATTGTTAAGATCAAATCACCTAGAAACTAGGTCCTGAGGCCCAAGACTTATCATCAGGAGCAAAGGACTTAACATCTGAACTCAGGGCTTCAGTTTCCCCAAAGGCCATTCAGACCCCAGATCTACAACACCAAACAGACTAGTCCCTCCCCTGGGATGTTTTCAGTCTTAATTAGACATCTGATTACTGTCTAATACTTAGGGCACTGGAGAGGCATGCTGGGTAACTCTGATCCAGCTTTGCAAGAACATCAGACTTTTTTTTCTTTTTCTAAAGAAGACTTGCTATGTCTATCCAATGGGGTGGGGGGAGATGATAAATGTTTTTCTTTTTTCATAGCAAATAGATACAGTGTCACCCTGACAAGTAGACTTTCTTTCCTTTGTAATTCAGAAGCCTTGGATTTTCCATAGCTTAAGAATTATAGCCATGGTTTTCTACCATTAGCCAATACCACCAAACCTACCTTCCCTTTTCTTCCTGGCCCTGCATTTACCAGTATGTGAACAGAAGACAGGGTGGGAGGTGCTCTTTACCTAGAAGCCCTCTCCTAGGCTCCAGAGCCTCTCCTGCACCTGTGTCTGAATGAGTCTTAGGACAATGCAAATCCTACACTGGGCTTTAACTTTTTACAAAGTGGACCATGTTAGACTCATTCAACTCACTGATTAGCAAAATGCCTTGTGTTTGGATGCTCTCCGATCCTTCCATTTATAATAGAGGCTAAATAACATCACCCCTTAATGACAAGAATGGTAGATGGCTCACTCCCAAGAGAAGAGAGAAGAAGGCTATGGGTCAGATGTGAAAGTAGATCCTTCCATCTTAGCCAATAGCTGATCTTCAAGGGCTTTACAGCCCATTTGCATCTGACAGTGACCTTCTAGGGATGACTTTCTTCTCTAAAAGAAACTGGGGCTGAGAAAAGGTTACCTTTTGAGACAAAATTCAAACCCAGCCACCAACTCCGTACCAAACTAATGGTTCCCAGACATCTGAATCAACTTACCCAGCAGGTACCTCCCAGCCTCCCCAGCTGTAAACACCCACTCACTTGATCCTGGCCATTCCAAGACAAGAATGAACATAGCTCCACTAACTGATATGGCTCATGTGATAATCTGAGCCTCCATCAAGGGTAGCAGAAGACACAGGACATGAATTTTTCCTTTGTGTAGGTCTGAGGAGTGTGTTTGGAGCCTAGAGGACAGCCTAAGGATTGTTTCTAAGTGGCCTCCACCTTGTTCTTTGAGATAAGGTCTCACACTCAACCTTGAGCTTGCTCATCAGGCTAGGCTTGCCGGAGAACATCCTTCTGAAGCTTTGGGCCCTTGTATCATTTTCCAACAGTGACAGACACACCCAAGCTCCTCTGAGGTGTGCTTTTCCCATCCCTCGCTCATTTCTAGGAGAGCTGATGAAGAAGGAGCCTACCTCAAAGTCTGCCTGAAATCCGGTACCCTGAACCTGCTCAGAGATAACACATAGAAATTGTGAATGAATAATCTTTTTGACTTGCTTCTCTGGTTCTTACCTTAATGTGCCAGAGACCATTGATTCCAAGGCGGTCCTTCATTTTCCTGCTTCTATTAGCAAGAACCACAAGCACTGTGTTAGACTCCAGTTTTAGAAGACATGGTGGCTCATAGAGAGGGGAAGTGGAAAAGTCAGTAAGCCAGGAGTCAGACAAGCACCCTGGGTTTACACCCATCTGCCCACATGCATCAGTCAGGTTCTCAACCAGTTTTCCTAGCCAGGAAGTAAATGCTTCTGCAGGTATTTTCCAAGCAATGAAATAAGAGTCACAGACATAATTTTTTAAATTTCTAATAGTCCCATCAAAAAATGGGTTAGGGCAGGTGAAGTTAATTTTAGCAGCTTATTAGGCTCAATGTATAGAAACCATTAACGTGTAACTAGCTAGTTCATTTTATTTTCTCACTGTAAGTTTTTAGAACCTGATGTGTATTTTATACTTACCACACATCAAACATGCCAAGTGGACACATCTCAAAGATTCATTGTGGCCACTTTTGGATCATGCCTATTCTGCTGGCCAGGAGAACCATAATTGATTTCTGGCTATTTTTTTTCTTCCATGAGCCCTTATTTGAAACTCACAAGGTCAGATGAGTAATTCAGAACTTTTCATATTTTAAAAGCAAATGCAGTATTTACATATTATGTGAGCCCCCCTTGTGGGGCAGGTTCTGGAACAACACTTTGTGATCAAACAAATAAATATTTTTGCAGCGAGAAATATGACAATATACACTGGGTGAGGTAAACAGAGGTAATAAATAGCACCATGTAGGCTGGCTGCCGCCGCCTAATGAGTTACAGAAAACTCAAAGCGTGTTGTTTTGCTTTTGTTTTTGTTTAAAGGATATTGCCTCTTTAAAATCTCAAATAAAGCATTGCAGGGTTGTACCATGAAAGTTGTATGGGCTTAGCTTTGGGGTGTAATTAGGTATTTTAGCAAAAATTGGCCCAGCATTAATACAGCAGTGCAGTTGTATACCGGCCCGTGGTGGGCGTTGATGTTGAGCCTTCTCCCTTATTTTGAACCTGAGCAGTCACAGCAGCTGAAGGGTGATCCAAGGGTTCGGACTTCCAGTCACCAGCTAAGACACAGGATGCCAGTTCACTAGAAATAGAACTGTAGTATTAGTTTGTCCCCTTCGAGTATGACTTTGGGTAAAGTAACCAAGCATTCAGCTATGCCTTGGTGTCCTTGATGGGCTCGCTGGGATGACTCTTCCATGCCAAAAGCTGTTCAGCTCATAGGACATGGCTGAACAGCCATGCAGGGCTCGATCACAGCCCACATGCAGGGCTCGAAAAGGAGAAAAGGAAAGAAGGTGTTTGCTGTCGTTCTACATCAGGTCTGCTCAGGACACTGCAGCACAACCTCAGCGGTTAAGGAGAAGGGAAACCTGCATTCTTTCACTCCGGAATCCACACAGTTAGTAAGGACAGGGGATTCAGCCCACATGTGGCATCCACAGTCCTCACATAGGGTGGGTCACTTCAGGGGACAATTTAATGAACCAAGGCTGATCTAACAGACATCCTCCGCTGCCCTAAAGCCCATAGGAATTGTTGTCACTAACCTTAGTCATACAGCTCTGATGTGGAAGCTTCAGAACCTTACCAAGGATTCCAGAAAGAAAGCCAGTGAGTGCTGTCTGTTGGTGATATCAGTTTTCATAGACAGGGTTCGGGAGTGCTGTGCGTTTGTTGACAGCACAGCTCCTTCTCCAAAAGACTCAGAAATTAAGAGGTACCTAGAGGAAGTGCTCTATTCCAAACCATCTGGCCCATCCAGATGAGCCTACATCTGTAGTGGGTCTCAGCTGCTCTAAGCTGCAGCCTTCCCAGCATCCCCTGCTGTACTCAGACACAGCGCATCTCAGTGTCACCAGAAGCTAGCCACATGTGAACAGTCTAAGAAGGGAACAGCCCTGTGGCCACTCAGTCCCAAGGACTTCTGTGATGGCCTCTATGCTTCAATGGTTTATGAAGTGCTGGGCCAGCAGCAGCCTGGCAACCATTCCAGATTACAGGAGATTAAGAAGACATAGCAAACCTCCCCGCACCATGTTAGCCTTGAACCCTGACTCAGAGAATAAGTTTCAGGAATGCCTATTCTGGACAGAGCTGGTAGGATTGGGATAGAGATTGAAAATGCTGTGCCTGTAAATCTTTCTGAGCATGGTGGTCCATGCCCTTAATCCCAGCACTTGGGAAACAAAGGCAGTTAGATCTCTGAGTTCGAGGCCAGCCTGGTCTACAAGAGTGAATTCCAGGACAGCCAGGGAACACAGAGAAACTCTGTCTCAAAAAACAAAATTCTCGACCATCATTGTACTGTAGTGATATAAGAAACCACCATTTTGCCAACTTCAGTGTGAAAGGTTTCCTTTAGCATCATAATACTTCAGAAAAAAGCTGTCCCACACATGTACACATAGTTGGGACAAAGTTACTTATTCATAAATATGTGAAAGGGGCACAGAAGTTATTTCAACTTTTTGTGAAAGAAATTTTTAATTTAAAAAGGAGGAGAAAAGGAGAGTGACCTGACAACACCCCAAACCAGGTGTTCCAGAGGGAGAGCCATAGGGAGCAGGAGGATCCATGTTGCCTCCCCAAGTCAGAATGGGACCTGAGGTGGCTGTAAGTCTCTCACGTTCAGACTTCACCGACTCATCCTCAGGGTATGGGTCTAGTGTGCATCTCTACATAAGAGTCTTTCAGCTGAGCCTCACTTCCATCATCCTGAACGTGGAATACTGTCACCTCAAAGTCTTCCTGATAGGATTGGTGTTGGTTCTTGCAAAGCACTAGACTAAGGCCATATCCCCCAAATCAAAAGTATTTGTGTTTCCATGGAAACACTGCACTACAGCTTGCTGGCCCAAGGGTCCTTTGTTTTCACTGGGCACAAGGAACCGCATATTCTGAACTGAGGCTCAGGCTCTGCCTTTTCCAAACCCCTCTTATCTCAACGTGCTTCGCCCACCCCCAAACAAAGCCTGATCATATAAGGACTCTGAGCAGTGTTCCCAAGCAGGATTGGCTTCCCAGTGGGCATAATCACTTTGGACCAAATCACAACATGTGCTTTGGAAAATCATTTTCTTCCCCAGCTGCCACACAGCACAAGAAGAAAGGTCAGGTTATCAGCTCAAAGGTTTACAAAGGATGAAATGAAGCACGGGACTCTGACCTTAAAATGAATGACCTGGAAAGACATGGGAGGTAAAAGTCGAGAGAAAAATCATCTGGGGCCGCAAGTGAACTGTAATGATGTGGGACTCAGATCAGAAGCCTTGGATGAAAATGCCTCTCCAAACCTGCCCGGTTATTTGTGAAATGGGAACCCTGATGCTTCATCCGGTCGGTGGACTGAACAAAATAGAAGGCTGTGGGTAGTAAGACCATCTAATCAGAGAGTCCCTGGACTCAGGGTAATTAAGCAGTGACCTCACCCCAGCCTGGAATCAGTCTGTGTTTGAACCTCCTTCCTGAGTGAGTCAGACGGCTGTAAAAGTTTGTGAAGTTCTGAGCTAAAGCAGCTCACCAGACTTGATTCTTAAAGCAATACCTCTGAGAGGCCCAGCCACCTACTCAGAGCAGGGACTTCCCAATGACAGATGAAGTAGTGACTGTTCCAGGTGTGGTCTGTTCAAGGTACAGACTGTGTCTTGCCTACATCTGGTGCCCTAACCCAGCTTCTGCCCCAGCACAGAGGTCTGAGCACATGGGGGGGGGGGGATGCACCATCTACAAATGGGTAACAGCTGTGCATTTGGGTATACCCATTAGTCCTAGAGTCTGGGTTGGCCTGAAAACCATAGTCTCCATCATAAGAGCACAGTGGTCTTAAGAGAATCAATGTAGGACTCAACCCAAGGTCAAGAGGAACTGGGACAGTCTGTCCATCACCCTTTGCTGCCAGAATGAAAAGCTGTCATGACCCCCCATGGTCCTATGTCCTTCTGTTGGTAAGAAAACAGCTTGTAGTTGTCAGTTGCCTGCACCTGCTTGACTTTGTAGTAGGCTGAGTCACTGTGTCAAAGGAAGGAGCTGAGGAGGCTATTACCTATGCTCCTAGCACTTAGCGCATTGTCTAGACCCGCTAAAGTGTCTGTTGACTGTGTGAACCAATGAAGCCTTCCACTGCAGTGCCTTATAGACAGACATTAAGCACTCAGCACATGCTTGTCGGCTGACTGCCTAGGACAAAGTGACTTTCCCATTAGGTACTTTTGGGCACAAAGCCTGTGAAAATGTTTCAGATGAACAACAACATGATCGATTGCAAATATTAAAAACAAACTGTAAAGTCAACCTAGTATGTATAATCAGCAGGCTGGAAACAGTGCTACCTCAGCTAGTCAAGTACTACTTGACCCTTAGGCTAATATATAAGTAATATTAAACCCAGGGTTACGGTTAGGGTTATGGAAATGTTCTCTGTTAAATGTAACATGGGGAAGCCTTTTGAGATTGGTGCATAGATCCCGGAAGGGCTCAGAGTGGAGCTAGTCATAGCAGCCAGGGGGAGGTCCTGTCTTCAAGAGTGGCAAAAGCAGGGAAGAATGGCGCTGCCATTTTGAAGGCAACAGGGAGGCTCACAGGTAAGACCCTAAGATGGTGGTAATGAAAGAAGGCAGCAAAAGTCACCAGGTGGAAAGCAGGTCCCTGTGTGGTTTTCCTGGCATATTACTTACGCTGTCTTTTGTAAAGAAGGAGTCTCTGCTCCTTGTGTTGCTTCCTTGTGTTGATTAGTGAAAGGCCCTGCATCCTAGGCACTTCTGTTTGTTTTTGTAATCACAGGCTGGGGAATCTTGAGGTGGGTTTCAAAGAGAGGAAGAGTGGGAATCAGACATTCATCCGCCCTTCCAGTTTCCTCTTTCCCTTTAAGGAGATTGTGTGTGTGTGTGTGTGTGTGTGTGTGTGTGTGTGTACACGTTCATGAGTGTGCATGGAGGTCAGAGGTCAATATCAGGCCTCTTCCTCAATCACTCTCCACCTTAATTTTGAGCTAGCATCTGTCAATTGAACCAGGAGCTCACCCATTAGCTAGCCAGAGAACTCCAGAGACCCACCTGTCTTTGCTGCCCTAGCATTGGGAACATGGGTCTCTGCTGCCACACCTGACTTTTTACTGGGGATCCAGACTCAGGTCTTCACGCTTGCTCACCATGAGCTTTAACCATTGGGCAATCTCTCCAACCCTGAGTATATAACTTCTGATCTTAATCTCTGCCCAGTTATAGGAGTAAAGTGAGTGATATCATTTAGCTCTCACAGCATAAAAACATAAAATGTTATAGCTTAAAAACCCCATCATTGCCATGGGCCTTCGTGTAAGGGGCAAGCCCTCAGAGTCAGCTCAACACACCCAGACACCAAGGTCTCAGCACAGAGGTAGATGCCTCTGGATCAGACAAAGGCAGACAGCAGCAGCAGCTGGGTTTTGAAGGAACGACTCCTTTAAGGAGAAGAAGGGAGTCTATGCTAGGGTGAGTTGGTAAGACCTGATTGGGCAGGTCAGCCAGTGGAGCCAAATAATGAATCTTGGTTGCTGGACCTTGGTGTTCAGTCTCAGGAAGGAGTCGGTGGCCAAGTAAGGGACTAGACCTTGGGAGCTCCTTTAGGAATGTTTTCTCTAAGGGTTTACCAAGGAAAGGGAAGGGAAAGGGCAGGACCTGTCTGCAATACTTAGGCCTGCTAGAGAGCCCCTCACTTCTGATTAAGACTAAATTCTCATGGATGTCTCTGGTCAAATTCAAAATGGGACCAAGGGGTAGCTGATCTGAGATGGCTTCACTTGAGATTCCCCTCATCTCTGACTCCATGGTCCCATATTCTCTAACAGACTGCTCATCCTTATTCACTTGGAAGCTTAACAGGCATCTAAGAGAAGAGACTGACCACACGAGACCTCTCGAAGTCCAGCCCCAGAGCCAGTACACTGTCCCTGCCTTTATGTTTTATTGGCCAAAGTAAGTCACAGGCCAGCCTATATTCAAGGGGTACAGAAAAGGCTTAGCTCCTGGTAGAAATGGCCTCCAGGGTGTGTTGGAGAAGACAAGAACACTATGAAAAGAAGAAGCCAATTTTACAGTCTACCCGCAGTCCCTCACAAGATTGTGTTCTTGAGTGGAAAGGGTAAGTGGTGTTTAAATTGCCAGTGTGGAGGAGGAGGCAGTGAGCATCAGAAAGCCCGCATGTTTAAGTGCAAGAACACGTGAGAGCCAAAGTCAGGCCATTGAACACTGAAGTGTGCAAAACTGATGTTGACAGGGAACTAAGTGTGTGTGTGTGTGTGTGTGTGTGTTGGAAGGGGGAGAAAGAGATTAATTTTCCAAGAGAGTTATGCTTCCTGGGCATGTAAGAGCAATAAAATTAGCCTTGTGGGAAGCACTGCAGACAGTGGTAAGCAGTCATCTTTTTCTGATGTTACCAATGACAGAGGCATTTAAACAAAATCTCCTGAGTCACATGGCTAAGAAAGAGATACACAGAGAGGCCCCCCCTTCCCTCCAGCAGAGGCATGAGGGCAGTCGGTATACTGCGTCGTGATGGGCAAGCATTCCACAGTAAGCAGCCAGTTCAAGATGACTAGTCTTGGCCCTTCCACTAATCAGCTCTGTGACGTTCCCAGGGCCACTTTCCCTCTCTGAGCTCTGATTGTCTGCTCTGCCAAGTGTGAGAGTGGCTTTGAACATGCCTACAATTTATTTCAATAGCATGACTCGGATTATGGGGCAGACACCCCCACCCAGCAAATGGTAGCTCATACCCCGAAAATGTACACTGGGGACGGTGCAGGAGGGTGGATATTTCAACATAGTCCGGGCTTCAGCTATGTTTTCTCCTGGTAGACTCACTTTTGCTGCTTTGCCTTCACGTAAGGAAGTAATTCATAGAATTAGGAGAGGTCTAGTAGGGTCTAAGAGACACTTTCCTGGGTTTTGTCCAGGTGTGGTTAAAGCTTCAGTTCTCCCTGCTGGATTCAGAGACTTGGGGTCACCTCTCGAGCACCCAAGCTCTTAGGGCAGCCATCTTCCTTGTAACCTGCCTCATCTCTGGTGCTGCATTAGTTACTTAGCATACACTGTGACAAAAATGCTTGACTTAGAAATAACGAAGAAGGAAAAAAAAAAAAAAAGCTGTTTTGGCTCCTGGTTTCAGAACGTCACAATCTACCATGATGGAGAAGGCAGAGGAAAGCCACTCAGTGCAAGGTGGACATGGCTGCTGTCTGGGTTAGGGTTTCTATTGTTGCAGTGAAACTCTATCACCACCAAAAAGCAAGTTGGGGAGGAAAGGATTTATTCAGCCTACACCTGCAAACCCATCGTCCCTCAATGGAGGAAGTCAGGAGGGAAGCTCAGGCAGGGCAGGAACTTGGAGGCAGGAGCTGATGCAGAGGCCATGGAGGGGTACTGCTTACTGGCTTGCTTCACATGACTTGTTCAGCCTGATTTCCTTGAGAGCTCAGAATCACCAGCCCAGCGATGGTGCCACCCACCTCAGGCTGGGCCCTCCTCCTCCATGGATCACTAGTTGAGAAAATGCCTTACAGCTGGATCTCATGGAGGCATTTTCTCAACTGAGGCTCCTTCCTCTCTGATGACTCTGGCTTGAGTCAAGTTGACACACAAAACCAGCCAGCACAGCTGCCAACCAGGAAAGCGGGCCCAAATCAGAAGTGGGAACAGTCTCCAATAGCTGGCTCTTGGTGACTTCCACCGCCAGGCCTGTGTCTCAAAGTGTTCAAGACAAGAGTCCATGAGGGATATTCCCGGTTCAACCCACGGCAGGTATATTGCAGTATTGTTTTATAATAATGGAAAGTGGGAGAAATGACCAAATAAAATGGTTACAGAGTCAGAGGCATTCTACATAGCAATTAGAAGGATCGAACTGGATCCATGTTAACACAGAGTAGTTTCCAAAAGAAAGAGATGAATGAGAAAGGCCAAGAAAAGGATCTGAAGATGGACCAGTAGTGGCAGTTGATTGATTGAGCGTTTCAGAAAGTAAAAGAGACTTTCAGCTCTTTCTATTTCTATTAGGGCTTAACAAAATGTAATCATTTGCACAATTTTTAAATGTAGTGGGATTTTTTTTCAGAGTAAGGTGCTGGGCTTATATATGCCCCATGACATTAGCAATTAAATAAAAGGTTTAATGAGACTCTCTCCTTCTTATATTAACAACCCAGCATCTTTGCAGGGAGGTTGGAGATAGCCCCCCACCACCACCTGTTCTGGGAGTATGGGGGAGACAGACAAAGATTGCAGGAAATCAACGCCCACCTATTCCTACCTGCACAGGGCCCTGAAGACCTCTACAGCTCAGGTCTTAATTACACCCACACTTGAGCTTCATCCTCACAGCTAATTCTGAGAAGTGACAGATTTCTCATAGACAGTGCAATTTAATTACAATTAGTTCTTACAGTTTAATTACAGGAAGATGCTTTCCCCCACTCCCACCCCCAACAGAATCTGGGCAAGCAGAAAGCTCACATGGCCATCAGCTTTCTTCCACAGTCTGCTTTTGAAAATGAAACACATAAGAAGCAGAGTCAGGGAACTCTTTCAAAACCAGCACCTCCTTCAAACCCCGCCCTAGGGGGTCACTGCAGATGAGTGTGCGTCTCATACCTTCAGGGCTTACAGTAACCGATGCTTAGAACCATTCCAATGAGATGCTATAGCTTCCCAAGATACAGAAAGAGAAAAGGTATGGGTGATGCCAAACCATGCTCCTGTATCTTTGAGAACTATAGTTCATCTGCCATAAATGTGGTGCCATCTCAGGAGCCAAAAGAAGAAAACCCCAGCAGCAGCCTCTGTGGATCAAACAGCGCAGGACAAAATGCCTGTGCGGTGTTCCCAGCCAGCCTGTGTGAACCAGCTGGATGCCAAGCTCGCAGACACATGTGCCTGCTGGCTCCTGTTCTAGATGGCTGAGTTGCAGGTCATTCTGATGATAGTGTTTGGACCAGTGGGCTGTGGAAAGAAGTAGCGTAGCGTCCAAAAGCTGGAATTAAGTCTCTTTCTCAGCCTCCCATTCGGTTTCCTCTGCTACTTGCTAGTGGCCAGAGAGGCAGCAGGCAGTCCTGAGTAGCCCACACCATGCCCAGCAGCCCTTGGCTCCTCTAGAGCTCCTCCCCAACCTGTCTCAACAATTACCGCTTCTTCTTCTCTGTAGTAGTGCAGATGTCCCAGAACCTAATTGGTTAACGAATAGAAAAGACCATGTCAGGGGCTCAGTAGAAACCAGTATAATTGTCCTCCCCCTCAACCAAACTAGCTTCCTGGGTCTGTCCTAAATTGTTCACCTTAATGTGTAATAGCACCCGTTCCTACTATTGTCCACGTCCATGTCCAAGTTCATGTCCGTGACTTAAGTTCAGATCCCCAACACCCATGTAAAAAGCTAAGCATGGACACATACACACACACACACACACACACACACACACACACACACGGACTCCTCATGCCTGAAAGAGACTTTATGAATATTGATGTACTTTTGATGAGAAGCGTAGCAAAGAATCAAGGTCATCTCTGATTGACGCATACAGCTTTCCCACATTTATGGATGAGACTTCCAGTGTCATCCATATGCCATTACCTGCATCGGCCTCAGGTTACAGCAAAGCAGCTGTGAGGAGCTCTCTTGGACCCTGTGGCCCTGAGCTTGACTGTGCACCCAGTGATGGTACAGGTAGCCACTGCCCCCAAATCTATTAGGAGTTGGATCCTGTTTCTTTTCATCTTTTGTTTCCTTCTCCAATCCAGTGTCTTCCTCAGACTGGCATCTAGCCAATTCTACCCTTAAGTATCCTGTGTCTTGTACAACAGCCGAATGCTATGTTCCTTTTCAGTTAAACACAAGGAGAGCAATTGGACATGTAAGCAGGTTAGTCTCCTTGTGGCTGCTTCTAAAATTGCAGGTGGCTGCTCAGAAGGCCCATAATTTTTTTTTTTTTAATAATCCACCACTCCAGTTGGTTATATGGGGTGAGTGAATCATTCCCCCCAAAACTTCCTCTTTATGAAGCCCCTTTAAGAAAGAGTCAAGGCTGGCTGTATCCAGGACTATGAGTGACCTTGTGATCCCATTAACCCAATAAAGACTGTAAACAAAGCGCTCTGGAGTAGCCAGCTGTTTGACACAATAGTGTGTGTGTATTTGCTCCCTGAACAAGCTATTGACAAATGAGATTTGACTGGGTCCCTGTCCTCTGGAAGTTGCCATGGAGGTTAATAGAGTCACTTCCAGCTAGCTCATTCTATTTGTCAGAATAGTTTCCTTGGCTGCTTTGTATGGAACCACTGATCGTCTGTGAAGAGGGGGAATGAGGAAATTGTAACATAATTCGTGGCAGATGACAGTAAAATGAACACTATAGAGAGGATATGTGGATTAGGTTTCAAAGCAGCTGCCCAATCCCACACATGCCCCTACCTAAAAGAAACAGATGTTCATTAGAGATGGTTTAATTGGAAAGTTTGCCCTTGAGCGAAATAAAATTCCCAAGAACTTAGTTTAGGCTTTCATTCAGATCATCCGCCCAAGCACGCTCCAAACCAAAATATACAGGACGATAATTCATTTCACCTTGTTGGACATGGATAATCACTTTGATTTGAAAGCAAGCAAGCTCAAGAAAGTTGAACAGAGAGTTCTGCTGCCATGCCACAAAAGTCACAAGTGTGTTAAATGTCCCCACCAGCATCCCCAGGGAGTGTTGGCTGGGTCTAAGATGAGGGCCACTGGCCCACAGGCTTCCATGATAGAAGCAATTTTAGTTACATTTTACTCAAGCCCCGGGAGGGGAGGGGGACATTTATGAAATTCTTAGTAGGAAACAACGTTGATTTCCAGTCCCTATACTTACTTGTAAACCTTACTCAGCAGCGTAGGCTGGTACCTGTGTCCTTCACACTCACACATGATTCACAATGGTTCAGGGACTCTGGATCTCCCCCACCCTAAACAGATCCTTCCAGGCCCTTCCACAGTCATGCTACAACAGATGATCTCTATCCCGATACACTTAATTAAGTAGAACTCTGTGACATATGAAGAGCCAGGAGGTAAGAGAGAGATTTGTACCCAAAGGAATCAGATTAAACTTGATGTGGCTTGCCTGAGTTCCAGGACAGCCAGGGCTACACAGAGAAACCCTGTCTCGAAAAAACTAACTAACTAACTAACTAAATAAATAAATAAAATAAAAATGTTGGTGTCATCTCTCCTTGAAGGTGAATATATAAAGGTTTCTTAGGGAGAAAATGTTTGCTAAATATAGTCTTCCCTCTGTAACCATCCACAAGTTTCTTATCAGGGGATTTAGTCAACCACAGATTAAGAATGAAGAACGACAATTCCAACCAACCAGACACCCCAGAGCTCCCAGAGACTAAGCCACCAACCAAGGAGTACACATGGCTCCAGCTGCATAAGTAGCAGAGGATGGCCTTGTCAAGCATCAACGGGAGGAGAGGCCCTTGGTCCTATGAAGGCTCGATAGATGCCCCAGTGTAGGGGAATCAAGGGCAGGGAGGCGGGAGTGGGTGGGTGGGTGGGGGGACACCCTTATAGAAGCAGGGGGAGGGGAGAGGATAAGGGGTTTCTGGGAGGGGAAGACCAGGAAAGGGGATAACATTTGAAATGTAAATAAAGAAAATATCCAATTTTTTTAAAAAGAAGCTCTAAAATATAAATAAATAAATAAATAATAAGAAGTTAGGTTCCTCCAGGAATTTAGTGACGGTTACACGTTGAGTCACACCAGTCTAGCAGGAATAAACTTTTTAAAAATTTAAAAAGAGAATATTTGTAGAAAACTTAAACATCTGTTCTGTGTACAGACTTTCTTACTGTTTCTTAGGCAGCGTAGGATAACAACCATTTACACTGTATTCAATATCGTACCCAACTCAGGAGATTTAAAACATCATGAGGATATTCATGAATTATATGCAAATGCTACTGCATCTCATGTAATGGACTTGAGCATCCTTGGATGCTGGTGAGGGAGAGAGTCAAGACCCAGTCCTCCAAGGACCCTTGGACTCAGTGTATCAGTGCATGCATCTGAGCCAGCCCCATTCCCCATGAGCACAAGCCACTCCCTTTTGTTAGAGAACATGAACTTGAAACACACCACATTCTACCTGCATCCCCAGCGGAGGCCCTTAATACACATACTATACACATCAGGCACAGGTCTCTTCCTGTTTAAAATGCTTAACTTGTATTAACTTCCTTAATCTCTATATAAACTAATAGTGATTTTTATGCGGTACAAATGTTCACAGAGCCAGTGACATGGCTCAGGGGGTAAAGGAAGTTACTGCCAGATCTGAAGACCTAAGCTCAAGCCCTAGGACCCACATAATAGAGAGAGAGAATTGAGTCCTGAAAATCTACGTCCAACCTCCACAAGCACACCGTGGCCCCATACTAAAATTCACTTCTCCACAAATGACGAACAATTGTTTTGTTCCAGGCATTGTACTAGACAGGGCACAGCAGTAAAATAGACACCAGGTCCTTTCCTGAGGAGGCTGCCTGTGGTATAGTAGACAGTAGACAAGGTTAACAAGAAACATGTAGATCAGTGATTGTCACTAAAAGGAGAACAGAGGTCTATGTAGAAGATAGGAAATGGGCAAGAGCAACATGTCAGCTTTTGTTACTATGACAAAATACCAGAGTATGATGGTTTGAATGAGATTGGCTCCCATTTGAATGCTCTGTCATCAGGAAGTGAAACTGACTGAGAAAGATTAGAAGGATTAGGAGGTGTGGCCTTGTTGCAGAGGGTGTGGCCTGTGGGAGAAGGTGTGGCCTGTGGGAGAAGGTGTTGGTCTTATTGGAGGAGGTGTGGCCTTGCTGGAGGGGGTGTGGCCTGTGGGAGAAGGTGTGGTCTTATTGGAGGAGGTGCCTTTTTTGTTGGTGGTGGTGGTGTGTCACTGAGAATGTACTTGGATGATCTAAAAGCCCTACTCTCCGCTCCAGGACCACACAGGTCTGTCTCTTTGCCACTATAATGATCCTAGACTAATCCTCTAAAACTGTAAGCAAGCCCCCAATTAAGTGCTTTCTTTCTAAGAGTTTCTTTCTTCGTGGTATCTCTTCACAGAGATAGAACAGTAACTAAGACACTGAACTAGTCAAGTCATAAGGAAGAGAGACTTGGCCCAGAGGTTTTCAGCCATGTTTGATTGGCTTCATTGCTCTGGACCTGTGGTGAGGCAGAGCATCATGGTGAGGAAAGTCCAATGGACAAAGCTGCTTATTTCATAGCAGTTAAAAAGCAAAAAGAGAAACAGGAAAAGGTCTGGGTTCTAGTATATTCTTCAAGGACACACCACCAATGAGCTAACTTCCTCTCACTAAGCCCCACCTACTGAAATTCCACCATGAATTTGGTACTGACCCCAATGAATAGGTCATTAACACTTAGGTCTTTGGGAGCAATCTAAGATCCAAAGTGTAATAGGCAGGGAGGTGACATTTCAGACATGGTAAATGAGGAAGAGCACATTAAGATGGCTGCCTGTCAACCATTTGGTTATCTCTTGATGGAAACAAACCCGATTGCTTGGTTGTTACTTAGTTAAAGTAAAATGAAACCAGTCAGAACCAGCCTTGGCATGAGGTAACAACAGCAACCCAAAGGTAGAAGCAGTGTGTAGCACTTAATGCAAAGGAAAATGCCCTGGGATTCCCTCACTATCTATACCCTTTGAACCTTGAACTTACAGTAGCTAAGAACAAAGGTGACAGAAAAGCCTGACAGCCCAGCACTGTACCTCAGCTGCAGTGGGAAATGAAGAAGGACCTGGGAATCTCATGCAAATAAGAAACCATGTTATCGTAAGCAGAAATGCTGAATGACCCCAGCTAGAATGCTTAGAACCAGAAACAGAGCCCACACTGCACTAACGCCAGCTGTTCGCATAATAACAACTGAGTGATATCTTGCTTCTCTGTGTGATGGTTTATGAGATGAGAGTTGAGGGCTATAAGGGGATTTTTTTTTTTTTATTTCAATTGAGTCATGTGTAACACTAGGGCATCAACACTGAAAATGCTCATAGCCAGTAGAACTATCCGTCAAAATAAGCAGCAGAACATTTTCCTTGTGGCACCCTTTCAAAAACACTTGTAAATGGAATTTACCCGTGGAAAACAAAGTTTAAATTACCCATCACTGAAACTCTTATGTAAAGCTGCAGCCTTGTGGAACTCTGGGTTCCCATGAGCTTCAACGGAGAGAAAACTGAAAGGTACGTCCGTGGAGAGCTTCTCATGTGTGCTTGTGCCTCAGCTTCTTTGTCCCTAATGAAGCCATCGAGTTCATTCCCACTGCCACCCAGAAGCAGGTTCCTCACCTTATCTGGAGTAGCTTCAGCTCCTTGCCTGTCAGCATATGCTCTCTCAGCTCAGGATTCATAACCAACTATGGCTAAGATCACCCACCCCAGCAAGCTCAGGAACAATCTCAAGGTAAATCGTCCCCTGTGGAGGTATTTGACAGAGCAAACTCTGAAGTAGCCTCCCACCCCGACTATCTGAACCCCACCCTCATTGACAACAGAAATCTACGTTTAGCACCCTTCAGATGAAGATCATGAATATGTATTTTGATGGGTACCTTGATGACATGGGGGTCTTGAAGTAAACTGAAACTCACCAAGCCCACAAAGAGAACTGTGGTTAGGTTACACATGGGCTGTGAGGTGTCTTTATGAGAGCAGGGACAGTATAAATGTGTTCTCAGGGCTGGAGAGATGGCTCAGTGATATCTGGTTCACAGTACCAGGTGGGTGTTAACCATCTGTAACTCCCTCAAGGGATCCATCACCCTCTTCTGACCTCCTGACCTCCACAGATACCTGTACAAATATGATTCCCATACAGACAAGATGGCACACTTTTATACATAAATAAAAATAAATGTTCTTAGTATTTTCATCTTCAAACCTAGGCCTCAGTAAGCTTCCTACAGCTTTGTTGTTTCAGCTAACCCAAGGAAAGGAAGGTCCTTGCTCAGACCTCAGTAGATTTACCATCCTGGTCTGGGTCCATTCAGAGCTTTCCCTTTATTCTCACCACACCCAGCTCTTGTTTGTTCCTTGCTTTGGTACTGATTGTCAGCATAAGAAAAATAAACATCAGGGCTGGAACTCAGAACGCCACTGCTTAAAACATGACCAGCAGGACTAAGCCACCCCCAGAATGCTCTGCGATTGGCAGTGGGTTTGTAGGGCTTTGCTTTTTAGCCTGGCTCCTTAGGGAGCTCTAGAGACAGTCCTGACATTTTCCCCCAGCATTGTTCCTACACTTTAAGGTGCCAAGGCTGCCTCATTCTTTTCTGTAGCTCCCTTCCTGTGGAATTCTGTTCTTACTGTGAATTTGATCAAGAGAAGTTTTGCAGGAGCTCTGAGCTTGGGATAGTCAGTGCTTGGAGTGCCAGTTCATGTACTCTTTCTTACTTCAAGTGACTCCATGCGACATCCTGACTCTATGTCTCAAATTCTGGTCCTATTAACTGATATCAATAGCCTGATTCACTTCCTATAGCCAGGAATAATGTGTGGGATCTTTGACACCTTAATAAGAGTATCATATACCACAGGTGGTGATGGGTGTTTTGTTTTGTTTTGTTTTGTTTTGTTTAAGAACAACAGGAAACAGGGCCTTCTGTACTTCAACCTTGTACTCTGCTGCTTTTTCTTTCTTTTTTTTATTGGATATTTTATTTATTTACATTTCAAACGTTATCCCCTTTCCCAGTTTCCCCTCCGGAACTCTCCTATCCCATCCCCCCTCCCCCTGCTCCTATGAGGGTGCTCCTCCACCCACCTATCCACTTCCACCTCACCACTCTGGCATACCCCTGCACTGGGGCATCAAGCCTTCACAGGACCAAGGGCCTCCCCTCCCATTGATACCAGTCCTCTATTGCATATGTGGCTGGAGCCATGGGTCGCTCCATGTGTACTCTTTGGTTGGTGGTTTAGTCCCTGGGAGCTCTGAGGATTCTGGTTGGTTGATATTGTTGTTCTTCCTATGGGGTTGCAAACCCCTTCAGCTCCTTCAGTCCTTTCTCTAACTCTTCCATTGGGGACCCTGTGCTCAGTCCAATGGTTGGTTGTGAGCATCCACATTTTAAATTGTCAGACTCTGGCAGAACCTCTCAGGAGACAGCTATATCAGGCTCCTGTCAGCAAACACTTGTTGGCATCTGCAATAGTGTCTGGGTTTGGTGTCTGTATATGGGATGGATCACCAGGTGGGGCAGTCTCTGGATGGCCTTTCCTTCAGTCTCTGCTCCACACTTTGCCCCCGTATTTTCTCCTGTGAATATTTTGTTCCCCCTTCTATGCTGCTTTTTCTAAGGCACAGAGAAGAATCAGTATACCAGTGGGCACCTTTCAGAAAATGTTAGCACATGATTGAGTTTACATATAAACCATCTGTATTCATCAGAGCATCTAGCCTGCCATTGTCTTCAGCAGTGAGACCCACACATGAAGACACAGAGTCAATTGTGCCTGCCTTCAGATTTCTCTCTTTGAATCTACTACTTCACATTCCTCAAAGGCAGAAGCCTTCTTTGTGTCTGTCGCCTAACACAGGGCTTGGTACATGGGGAGCTCTTGACAAATGTTCACTATTAAATGAACAAGGTTGGATACCGGCCAGCACTGGATCAGATGCAGAGTTCAGGCCAAAGATGAACACAGTACCCATCCACTTGGAATTGGAATGGATCTTAAGGATTCATCTTACCAACTTCCTGTGTTTAGTCAGAGCCAATTTTTAAGCACCTAACAAATTAGGACTCTTTATTTTTAGCTCCTGAGTTGGCGGTGGAACGATTTCGCTAGCTAACCCAACAGCGTGAGCATCCTAGGTACAACCTGCGTCCAGCTCCTCTCTCTGCTCTTGCAGGAGTCGAATGTGCCTGGATTTGGGGTCAAGGGATTTTGTGTTACTGAAGACTAACCTTATTAGCAATATCTGGTCTGCTTCAAATGAGACTGCAGGGACTGTCGGCTCAGACTGTAGGAGAAAAGCTACAAGATGGTGAATTTTAGAACCACTTTCAGTGACAGCTGGTGATGTGGAAATCAGATTCCACACACTGGGAGAGAAGCTGCAGGCTGGAATACTGCCATCTTTTGCCAAAGATAGACCTGAGCAGTGTGTGGAAGGTCTCAAATGTATTGTGTTTGAATATTAACTTCCCACTCTCTGAAGTGTTTGGTCCTCTATGCCTTATGTGTATTGAATGAATTTAATTTACTAGAATTGCTTTGTAGGATAATAAGCATTTGTATTTCTCCTCTTTACACAAAGCGTATCTTCTGACAGAAAAAAATAAGGAGTAGTATTGAACATAAGGAAGAAAGCTTTATTGTCCAAGAAAAAATGTTCCTTTGAGCTGTCTGGAGTATATAGTAACATTGCTCTAAAATTCTTTCAATGTCTGTCTCATGGGGACGCCATGATTTTAAAAAAGAAAAATGGAGCCATTTTGAATTCGTTACTTTGCTTATTAAAAGATAGCAAATTGGAGCCATGGAAGATTTCAAGACACAAAACCCATGGCTGTATGTCGCAGACATCGCCCAGTGATGGCTCACCTCAAGTTTTTTCTACTTCCTTCAAGTATGATCATTCCCGATTTAATTTAAATACCTCTATAAAGATTGCCTGTGGAGATGGGAGGTGGCCTTCCTGTGATAATTCTCTTATCTGCAGAAGGGTAGACTCAATTTCAGTCCCACGGAACAGGGAGATGTATTTTTACTGCTTTCCTTATTTTGTAAATTTCTAATATCATCGATAGAGACTAATTAAAACTTACTGTTTTAATCTATTAAATGGCCACTACAAAGACAGTGATGTCCTGGACATGGCCAGTGAGCCCATTGCCTTTAACAAAGATGGCTGATTCACAATTGAGCTAGTTTGGGTTGATGAGGGGACCAGTCTGTGCTTCTAATCAGGCAATGTCTAGTTCGTGGGCGGCAGCAGAAGGGGATGTGGAAGGGGAGGAGGGCAGGAATGTTCCATTTAGCTAATGTATCCCTGTCCTATTGGTTGTCTTGCCATCAGTATAATTTAGAGTCTAATGGCCTGGAGCCTGCGCGCAGAATCAGGCAGGCAGGAGGAGAGCAACATAGCTTCAGATGGGTGTGCCCTGAGCAGTGTCTGATCTAGGTTCTAACACCACCGTTCCATCATGTAACCATGGGCCAGTTAGGTAGCTGCTTGGCTCCACATTTCCTTATTTGTACACAGAAATGAAGATAACTCTTGTGTCAACCTGGAAAGCAGTGAGCATGAAATGAAGTGATATCCGGAAAGATTTCTGTGAGCTACCTTGCCCAATGTCAGCATTCCTGTGATCTAGACAGTTCCCTTCCTTCCCTTGTCAGGTGGAGAGCAGAAGTGAGCTGCGATTTGCCCCTAAAGCAGTCTCTTGTGTAACTAATCCTTGGCTCCAGGACATCCCAGTCACTACTTACAGGTTTCCTCTTCCCCCTTGTAGAGAAGCAGGGTCCCCACAGGCTGCTAAGCAACTGGATTCCATACACCTTGTCTCATCCGTTGCACAGGACAAAGCCATTACAAGCCAGCGGCTATGATGTGGGGTAAAGCACATCAAATCTGCAGCTGAGAAGAAAGCCAGATGGGCTGGGTTCACCAAGGCTCCCTGGGTAAAAACACCATACAGTCAACAGAGGTCAGCATGCTGTGTACAATGGAATGGGTAAAAACACCATACAGTCAACAGAGGTCAGCATGCTGTGTACAATGGAATCTCCTGAAGTAAAATAAAAAATCTAGCAAAACTTGGAATTAAAAGTCTGCTTTTGCCCTTGCAAAAGTTGGCCCTTGCCCTAAATTCTCATTGTCTCTTCATTCTTGCACTTCTTGGAAAGGCTGATGTGTTTGTCCACATTTAATTTTCATTTCAAACATTAACAAAATTCTTCTTTTTCTTGCTTTTCTCTTATTGTTTTATATTTTAAAGAGAATGTTAAAATATCAAAGATACCTTTTTAAAACAAACTAAGCTATAGTAATAAAAAAAATACATTAAATCTGGGAAAGCGGGTGGGCCAGGATTTAAATTGCAGAGTCTCTACCCCCAAAGCCCTTGCTTCGTTGAGTTCGTTAAATGTAAAATAATCATTGCATCATTTAATTAGGAATTATATACAGGAGGCAGGGTGCTTAGAGCCCTCATGAGGAATTATATTAGTGCAGAAGGGAATCATTGTGTGTGTGTGTGTGTGTGTGTGTGTGTGTGTGTGTGTGTTTCCAGAATATAAGGTACCAAGGAGCTGGGCTCACCAGGAAGTATTATATAAATATGAAGATATTAATACCAGGTTGCTGGAGAACAAGTGTGGTTGTACCCACCCCAGTACATAGGCGTGGGCCGGCCGTGTCCTTGGGCTAGAGAGCGGGACATCTGTCTTCGAGTCCAAACATTTGTGGTGTTGACCATTCCGGAGCGAATTAAAAATGGGTGATGTTGAAAAAGGCAAGAAGATTTTTGTTCAGAAGTGTGCCCAGTGCCACACTGTGGAAAAGGGAGGCAAGCTTAAGACTGGACCAAACCTCCATGGTCTGTCTGGGCAGAAGACAGGTCAGGCTGCTGGATTCTCTCACACAATGCCAAGAACAAAGGCATCACCTGGGGAGAGGATGCCCTGATGAAGTATTTGGAGAATCCCCAAAAGTACATCCCTGGAACAAAAATGATCTTCGCTGGAATCAAGAAGAAGGCGAAAGGGCAGACCTAATAGCTTATCTTAAAAAGGCTTCTAATGAGTAATTCCTCTGCCTTATTTATTACAAAACAAATGTCCCATGGCTTTTATATATACCATAATGTAATTCATACACCAAATTCAGATCATGAGTGGCTAACAATGTTTTTGTTGGACAGTCCTGATTTAAGTAAAACTGACTTGTTGTTAAAAAACAACAACATCAACAACAACAATAACAAAAAAAAACAACCAACCAAACAAACAAACCAGGCTGCTAGGTTCCCCAAAAGGAAACTACTGAAAAGGAATTACCTGGTGTTTTCATTTTACGAGCCTTGTATTTATCCAGTCCTCATGAGAAAAGAACAGGTTATAGGTTTAGAGGAGGCACATGGCTAGAGCCATGGCAAACCGTGTGTCCAGAGCTGGTGGGATAGGGCAGCGAGTGACTTAGAGCCATTAGTGGCCAGTTAAGCTGAGAGTCCAGAGGCAGCAACCCCAAAGGGTGTGTTCAGGATGACTATGGCAACAGGATCTAACTGCATGAGTCTGAGTGACTGAAGTGTCAGTCTCCTCTTTCAGTGGGAGGGAGAATAGCAAGAGTGAACCCCCAAGATGGTGGTTCATCCCTTAGACATATCTATCAGCTACCCCCACTTCCTCAATAGGGCTACTCCGTGTGATCCAGACAGAAGGTCTGCATAGCAGCTTGATTTCACAGGTCTTCTCTCTCACTGAAGGGGGTCAGGACAGTATCAGTGTGTTCTTAAATGTGTGCTCATCCACTAATAAAGCTCATTAGACTTGCAGCTCACTGGAATTTAATTTAGGGTGTTTCATTTGTGTCCCCACTGTGGTTGCCAGGACAGATGTGCTTGGCTCAGATGTACTTCCCTGTGACTAAGACAGATGTCAAATATGAGATCACGCTGGACCTGTGCCAGCATGTTTACCAGTGACATTAGACTGCCAGCTTCCTTTCATTTGACTGAGGTTTTCATTTTTGTAGTTAAAGAGAGGGACAGAACTTGTGAGAGAATAAACGAAAATGGATTTGGGTAAAGGTAGAGAGGAAAACAGCAAGTGGTGGAGATGCCAAAGGCAGCATTGGTCAGCACTCTCTAAAGGAACAGACTGAGAGAAGGAGTCTATGCGTATGAAGGGGATTTATTAAAATGGCTTACAGGCAGTGGTCCTGCTAATCCAACAATGGCTGCCTTCTGGTGGAAAGTCCAGGAATCCCGTAGTCGTTCACAAGGCTGGCTGTCCCAGCTGGTCTTCAGTAACCGCTGGAATCCGGAAGAAGTCGACTCTAAAGCCAGTGCAGGAATGGAGACTTGCAGGCAAGGAGCGGAAGTTTCTTTCATCTCTTTTATACAGGTGGCCACCAGAATGTGTGAGACAGATTTAGGGTGGGTCTTCCTAGTCTTTAAATGATCCAGTTAAATAAAAATCACTCATGGGTGTACCCAGCTGCTTAGATTTTTAGTTAATTCCAGATGTAGTTGACAGCCAAGAATAGCCATCTCCAAGGCAAAAATAATCTAGCTAATGTGTGTGATTCCCATGTGTAAGTTAGTTCTCTGTATGAAAATCCAAAGTCCCACTGCAGAATTCCTTCATAAGTTCCAGGGGCTTTGTCAAAATCCCCTGGGAAACTCAGAATCAGTCCCCCCATCGGGAAGCTTCTGAGGGCTACTGGTCGGTCACTCTGTGGATTTTTTTTTTTTCGTGTAATATGGGTGATTTACCTGCATGTATGTCTGTACACCATGTGCATGTAAAGGCCATGGAGGCTGGGGTATCCTCTGAACTAGTTGTGAGCCACCATATGAGTGCTGGGAAACAAACCTCAGTGCTCAGGAAGAGGAGCCATTGTTCTTCGCTACTGAGCCGTCTCTCTAGCCCCTCTGTGTGCTCTTTCCAATGATGAATTCTACAAAGAAGGTGAATGAGGTGGATAAGCAAGGAGGAAGACCACAAGAACACAGAGCTCACAGATGACTGGATCCAGAGTTCCCAGTCTCCTGGCAAGACTGCTGAGACTCAAGAACAGAAGAGAGCCGGGCAGTGGTGGTGGCGCACGCCTTTAATCCCAGCACTTGGGAGGCAGAGGCAGGTGGATTTCTGAGTTCCAAGACAGCCTGGTCTACCGAGTGAGTTCCAGGACAGCCAGGGCTACACAGAGAAACCCTGTCTCGAAAAACCAAAAAAAAAAAAAAAAAAAAGAACAGAGGAGAGGACAACTGGCTTGAAGTAGGGACGAGGATCCGTGCTGACTGTGATCTCCCCTTTTCTTCACAGAAGTTACTTATTTCACTGCCTGGACACCATTCCCTGGCAATGCTACTTAAGTAGCTTGCTGCTTTTTGTTATTTGAACTTCTAATGAAGCCTTCTGAAGTATCCTCACAATGGATGTCCTATACATGTGAGGACACTCACTTTCCCATGTTTACAGTTCCCAGAGAACTGCCTCCCCACTCCTTGTTTTGAACTGACAGAAGGGGTTGATAGTCCTTGTGAATCCTCACTGGAAAAGCCTGAAGCTTAGTGTGGATAAGGACATTTCTCATGAGGGTGTTAGTGTTTGGTCTCTAACCACTGTGCCCAAGAAATAATAAGGGTAACTAATAAAGCTCTCAGGTATAGTGGAGATTTAAGGCTAATGACAGATCTCCCAGAGCTCAGTCAGCACCCCCATCCCCCACCCCAGCTCACCTGGCAGCCAGAAAACCACTCGAAACAAAACAACAAAAAATATATTTTTAAAAAATTTATTTCAGGGAGATATGAAAAGAGAAATACTTCTTAGCCTCTCTCCTTCAGCCTGAGTATTGTCAAGCCACAGGCAGGTGTTTTGGAAGCTAGGTCCTACTCTCCAGAGTGTCTTTTGATAGCCTTTGCCTGTCAGTATTGGCAAGGCCCAAGGAAATTGTCTTGAGTCATACACATAGTCCTTCTGGGACAGTTTGTCCTGTTGCTGTGATAAAATACCCAACCAGCTTATGGAGGGGAGGGTTTATTTCAGCTCAGAGGTTCAGGATACAGTCTGTCTTATGAAGTCAAGATGGCAGGAGAACTTGAGGCAGCAGGCACACTGCATCTAGTCAGGAAATAGTCTGTTCTCAGGGTGCTCCTCCCACCTGGATGAACCTAATCTATATCTAGATAATCTCTCATGGGCATACTCAGAGACCTGTCTTCTAGGTGACCCTGGATCCAGTCAAGTTAGCAGTGTTAACTATCGCAGTTCAGAAGCTTCTGAACATGATGCCCCTTCTCTCTTGGTTCATGACATTAGCCAAGTGCTGTTTAAGGGGTAGGTTTTTGGTTGTTGTTGCTGTCTTTGTTGTTGTTGTCGTTGTTTTGGGTTTTAGGGTGTCTGTTTGGTTTTTGGATGGCATTGTGGCAAACCTGGAGGTCTTAGTGGCTCACAGAGCATTTCTCTGCTTTTGCTCACATCTTACTTAGGTCCACCCTTCCTCCTTACCCAGGATGAGAGCACAGGATATAAAACTGAAGACAGCTTTCATTTGGGAGAGCCAGGCCAACATACCACTTAAGCTCAATCCATGCTTTTCTGGGGGTGTCCCTGTCCACGGTCATCCTCATTACACATCTGTTCTCCATCTTCCCTAATAGCATATGTAATTATCATATCCCATTAGCAGGTTTTATTAAAAGTCTTCCCGCCACATGGCAGCAATGACTCTGAAAACCAGCAGTGAGAAGGTGCTATGTCATAGTGAGAAGAGACAGAAATACTCGCTTTCGCCTCCAACGCAGTGAGGCAGAGGCCATGATGGGGTTTATTAAAAGCTCAGTCAGGAGCAACCCACCTCTCCGGTCTGCACTTGTTCATTAGCTCACAGGATCCTTTATAAAGCCATTGAAATCCTTAACAGTGTTCTAATGGGACTGGTAGAATAGCTCAGTCTATCAAGCACACACATAGCAAGCATGAGGACCTTAGGCTGATCCACATAAAATCCAGGTGGAAGGGCAGGCACCTGACATTCACTGGAGAAGTAGAGACAGAAGGATCCCTGAGAGTCACCGGCCAACTAGTTAGCAAGCTCCAGCCAAAGAGAGACTCTGTTTCAAAAAAAGTAGATGATGTTTTTAAGGATGACACCCAAGGTCGTTCTTTGGCCTTCATACATGTTACCCTCCCACCCCACATTTATACTAAAAAATATGTGTGATTTTGAGAAGCAGGGAAGATTTGCCCTTCCCAGGGTTAAGCTGGTTCCTAAATATTAAATTTGCCTATGAGCATACCCTTAGCACCTGAACTAGTCAGTCCTGAGTCTATATCCACTTTAATAATACACAGTACATACCTAAGTTAATAAAAACAGATTAAAATCTCAGGCCTACTTGCAGTCTAGTTGATGGGATTGCCTATTAACATATATCCAGGCCTGGCAAAGTGGAGTTTGTAGACAAAGAGGGAAATTGGGGGTGTGTCCAGAAGAATCACCATTGCACTGTTAGTCCTGTCTGCTGACGTGTTTTAATTTTGTGTGGTACATGATACATGCAAACAAGGAAATGCCTGTGGTGAAGTAATGAAATCATACAGAGCTCTAGAAGTAGGAGGTACCACAGGCCACTTAGGAAGCACCAGGGTTGATCAGGAGAAAGTGAGTGTCAGAGTTTTTATTGAGGCTTTTATAGGAAGGAATTGGGGAAGCTATATAAACCAGGGAGACAGGTATTATGAAAACATCAGTGGGCTCTAAGCAATAAAGATGGTCTGGGCTGCTGGTACCTGGCTTTGGGGTAACTGCAGAGGCTGAGGGATAGTGTCCCATACTACACATGCTGAGAAAGGAGCTGGGTATAGAGTATAAACTAAGGATTGATTCGTTTAGATGCTAAGTATGTGTTCATAGTCATGTATGCTGTCTAGGAAGCTCACCCAAGTTCAGGAGCCCTAGATGTGAGCACAAGAATAGAGAAAGATGATCCGACACAATGAATGCAGTACACTCAAGCAAAACTGTCGTGTTGGAGACCTGTTTCTGAAGCTGGTTTTCACTAAGTGTGTAGGAGTCTTAAAGAGCAGCATTAGAAGAATGTCCCTCTTCTTGTCCCCTTGATGCAAGGCACATGGCAAGCCAGCCTATATAATCTGTGCTGACCCCAAGTTGAGGCGCCTCACCTTCAGAGAACCATTCATCTTTTAAGATTTATTCTCAGGACCTAAAGAACACAGAAGTGCTTTACATCATAGCAGCATGCAGTCCACAAAGCAGAGACTTGAAAAATAACTCCACACAGTGCAGGACTCCAACCAGTCCTTTCTGTTAGAAATGCATTTTCCTCGGCTCACCTCCCAAGCGTCCCGGGTTCAAGAGCATCGCAC
Source organism: Rhynchomys soricoides (assembly GCA_019843965.1). NCBI lineage: Eukaryota > Metazoa > Chordata > Mammalia > Rodentia > Muridae > Rhynchomys > Rhynchomys soricoides. The sequence goes on along the minus strand of JADRCH010000097.1, from coordinate 7,478,263 downwards.
CATGCTGTTTCCATGCCATTTCCTGTCATGCACAGTGAGCATCACCCAGAAACCTTTGTGTGAGAATACTGCATGGAGCCATTGGCTAATTAGTCTCGTTAATGAGAATAAACATTTACAGAACCTTCCTTTGTATTTGTAAGATGGCTTACAAGCACCGGCTGGCTCGCTTGTTAATAATTACTTCGGGGGATTCTTAACAATGCATATTTAGGAAAGGAATTTGATGGTTTGAAGGGGATTATGAAAGAAGACAATTGAGCATTAATTTCATAGTCTCAGCAAGCCTACGCAGCTAACTTCATCAGTTTCATTGTCTGTGATGCCACAACCTGATGTTCAGAGCCTGGCAGGAGCGCATGTTGGGCGGGATCTGCCTTGTCCATTCTCGTGTGGTCCTTTGGCGTCTTTATTCACATTTAGCAGGAAAGCCTACTCAGAAAGTAGCCTTTGAGTCCAGCAGTCCCCGAGATAGGAGAATTTGGCTCTGCTCTGCCTCTACATCAGATGACAGATGACCTCCAGAATGTCGCTGCATCCACGGTCTCTGTAATCTCAGCTGGGAGATGCTGAGAAAGGAGATAGACAGTCCTAAGGGGCCTGGGTCTTACCTGGGATGAACACACTCGAGAACTTGCCACTTTCATTGTCTGAGGTTCCAGGGTGGGATTTTAGGCATCAATATGCTTATTCCGCAAAAACCCAAAGTGACACACATGTTGGTGGGACCGTGAGAATAGGTCTTCCCATATACTGAATTCTGAATTTTCATGTCCTTAGAAGCCAGGAGAGAAACACGTTTTCAAAAGCACTAGTTAGAAACCTAAATTTTCTGATCTACGTTTTGTATTACGTACATGTTAATGTAGCTCACACCGCCAGGATGTTTGTGTATCCGGTGTACACCACATAATCACCATGATTGCTTTCAAGTGTGAGATGTAGCAGGCCACAAACATTCCTCATTTCTGTCCTTGGTGGACCTCCCAAGTCTGCCACGGACTTCAGCTTCCTGCCTGGCTTTCGACTGTCTCTTGGTAACTTTCTCTGAATTTCCAGGAAATATAGTCAGAACTAAGAGTATTTCAGAATAAAACCGTAGGGGGGGGGGGGGGATCTTTACACAGCACTAACTTCCGAGTTTATATAGAGAGTCTTCAAGGCCAGTAATGGTAATCTAGAGTGCTAGAATAGTCACTGTGTGTGTTCATGTATAATTTTGAATTGTCATCTCCAAAGCACATCTCATAGATTAAAATAATAATCACGGTTTTAGACATTTTTATTATGCTGTATTAGATATATCTATATAGTGGCTTTATCATGACATTTTCATGCATGTATACAATGTGTTTTTATGATACTCACCCCTCATTACCCATGACCGTCTCTTGTCCCCTTCCTCTTCCAAACCCTTCTCAAATAGTCCCGCTTTGACTTTATTTTCATGTGACACCCTCCGTCATACATCAGCATTGCCAGTCAGGGTTCCCGCAGGGAACAGCCATCTGTTCAGAAGAGGCAAGTGGGCAGGTTTTGGACCTCTGTGAGGGAGTGTTTCATAATGGTGACACATCCCATGGACAGTAAATCTGACGGAAGACTTCCATAAACAATGTTTTTCTGGTACCTCCCTAAACATTTCGCCGTGGGTAGAAAATATGCAAAACTGAGTCATATGTCAAATCCATGCCCTCTGAAAGTAGCTTCTAAATGTCCTAAAATCGAGAAACTAAAGGAAGCAGATATTTCCCCTGCTCATTCTTAACACAGTTACCGTCTTAGTGTGAAAGCCTGTCTTAGCTGTAAAATATGCACCTTCCCTTAAAATGATTACTGTTAAATGACTGACCCAGTGCGGGTTGATGAAGACCCCTTGAAGTCGTGTGGCGTGTCACCTTGTTAGCCTTTCTGCTAACATATGCAACAGCAAATCAATTCTATTTTAGCTTATTGTTTTGATGTGCTCTTATGTGTTAGAACGAAAGAGAACAGCTGGGTGAAAATGGGGCCACCGTTTTCTTCTTGCTTCAGGAGAAAATTGGAGCACTGTTTTCTGTCTGTGGAGTTTGTAACTTTATAACCATAAGTGACATGGGGCTTTTTGCCAGCTTCATGTTACATAACCCAACGATGCCATGTGGAAGCTCTCACCTCCAGAAGGTCTCACAGTATGAGATGTGGCTCTTTCTAGCCACATGAGCGTGGCTTCACCATGCTAGCAACTACAGAGCCCAGATCTGAGAAATGGGAACATTCAGCCAATTTTTGTTTGCCAAAGTGGCTGTCTATAATGACAGTGAGAGGAAAGGAGACAGAAAAATGCAGAGTTTATAAAAACAACTAATGCACTGGCCAGTTCATGCCCTTTCGGCTGTCTCATTTCAGAGCCGCAGCTGATAGATATTCAGCCGCTGTCATACAGTAACCTCCAGACATCTATTGGGTTTCCCTCCTAAACCTGTTCATATTAACTTTATAACCAACCTCATTAAAGTATAAATTACATACCATCCAAACTTCCCCTTGCAGGTATACAGAGACACAGCAGCTCCCATCCTCCCCTCCCCCACCTGCTGGAAAACACTGATCTCTCCAAGCCTCTGAGTCTTGGTATTTTAAACACCTCATGTAGCTAGGTAGGATCACACGGTATTTACCCTGCCCACACTGATATTTGTGGTGTGTTAACATTTAATTATTTCTAAACCATTTGAGAATGAATTCCATGTCCCATGCCTTTTGCCTTCAGATACTTGAATCTACATTTCATAAGTAGGCATTCTCCGTCAGGTAAACATAATGACTTAGTAATGCCACTAGATCTAACTGTCAGGATGTTTTCGGCTAACCTGTTTTCCCTGTTCTAATTTTATCAAGGAGAATGCCCCTCATAGCACGTTCCCCTCCTGAGCAGGCTCCAGCTCAAGGGCACATAATTCCCTTAGTTGACCGGAACCCTTAACCAACAACACTTTTTTGCCTTCTGTAACATTGACAATTCTAAAATCTTAGCTTCGAAATATATTTAGAAAATCTCAACATTCAGGTTTTAGAAATAATTATATCAAAGTGTTCTTTTCTTTGTCTTTGTCTGCCATTTCCTCCTGATTCTGTCTGTGTTGGGTTTCCTGAATGGTACACCCCATGGGAGATGGCATGTCTTCCTTGGACACATGACATCCGTCTGTTCCTCGCGGATGGTCCTCTTCAGCACCCAACTAAGGTCATCTCAATTCTCCCTTGTATAACTAACGCTTTCCCCTTGGAGCTAGTAAACATTCAGCTTTCTTTGTGGACAGACATATTTAATTTTTTTTTTTTTTCCTGTAACCCCGTGGAGCCAACCGTGCCTCTGCTTACAGCACTACAAATAAGAGCTACCCCCTGTGAAGACAGCATTTATAATGACATTAAAGGCGCAGACCTTCAATGTGTATTTAAGCCTTTTCCCTGCTGCACGGATGATTAGCATTACAGAAAGCTGCTAGCAGTCGGAGGGCAGTTTCCCTACCCACTGTAATCTAATAGAAGATTAACTCCTCTCCGACTTTCTATTAATATCTGTGGTCGAAGGCTTCCCTGACTTGATTCCTGTCATCCCTGTTCATGCATAAATGGATGGGGCTGTGCTCCTAACGGAATGTTTAAGGTTTAGTTTTTTTCCTATGTCGTTCTACCAACGAGCTCTTCAGAAGAAATGGCTAAGACTTTATTGAAAGGGTAATACTCGGGAAAATGGAATACATTTAATCAGGAAAATGAGACTGACAGATCCAAGATGTGTCCCAGCTCCCACCCAGCTAATAGAGAATGACAGCTTTGTGGTTCAAACTCTGGAAATGCTAATTGGACACACAACCAGACGGGATGGGAACTGGCCTTCATAAGCACGGCTCCGTTATTGGGGTGATCTCGGTGATAGCGTGAAAACTCTAAGACACCTCTCAGTTTTAGTCTGATGCTTTTCTAAGTACATGTGTACTTTGAGAAACAGCAGGCACACAGCCTGTCTCCGACACGGTCCCTCATTCTCCTTAGTCTCCACTGTCACCAAGGTAGCCAGACAGCTATATCACCAAGGTTGGCAGACAGCTGCACTGCACACGCTATACCACTTCTTCGCCTAGTCTCAGAGGTCAGTGGCTGACACATATTCAATTGTTTTTATAAAGCCCAGTCCTCAGCCCAACACCAAAGCCTGCGGCTATTGGGATAGAGAGACAAAGATATGACTGCAATCATTATGAGAATAAGCTCTCCGACCGCCTTACTTCCTGCCCATGGAGATACTTGGCACCATGATATTCTTGCTGTATAATCTTGAAGTTGTTTAGCCTTGCTGTGCCTCAGTTTCCCCACTGTCATATGGGAATCTTGTCCATAGATTGAGGGAACCAAATGACAATATAGTACTGACCAAGTACTTATAACAATACCTGATATACAGGAAGTGCTTACTGAGAGTTCAGTACTTTCCTTACTTGGTGTCCTGCTTAAGTAAGCGGAGGCATCGATTAATCCCCTGTGTTGATGGATGAAGGAAGGTAAAGCCAGCCATTTAGTGAGTTATCTTTGCTGACATAGTAATTGATGGGGATCTACATCACAGAAGAACCTCTCAGAGCCGTAGAGTCTTGCTTCATGTTCCTGGGGTAGGTCTTGTCTCATTCCAGTCTTTTCATCATGAGGAATGGTTTTGAGGTGTAGAAATAAATCCCTTGGGACCCCCAACTTGAACATACGAAGTGAGACTGGACCAAACTCTGTCCATGGAAAACAAACAAACAAACAAAAACACTTGGGTCTCTTCATTTTGAAGAGCCCACCAGTGCTTGGTCTACTGGTAACTGCCAGAAACAGCTTTGATGAGTCAGTCCAGATGGGAGCATGAATGAGTCACACAGCCTTCTCCCTCCCTGCCTCTCCCAGGGTCACAGCTTCCCCCAGGAATCTCACCCATGCACTGGTTGCACCAAACTCAAGCACTGCTGTAGCTTCAGCCAAAGGGGGAAGGGGTTGCATCTGAAATAAAGACCCAAGAAGCTGCAGTGAGACCAGTCTCATAACTTAAAATCCTGAAGAAATGAACATTGGTTTGAAAAATGATTTTTTTTCCACAATACATGTTGATGTGCAATTGAACAGGATGCACAGGGGTACCTCTCATCTGTGCACACACGTACTCTATAGCTCTGCTCAGCACAGATCCCCAGAGCAGGTTCTCTGTACTGTGAAAATCCAGAACCCCTTCAAGCTTTTCATACAGCCAAAGGAGAGGGAGAATAAATACAGAGACAAGTACAGCTTTCAATCATCAGTTATGCTCCATGGGTTTTACTGTGTTCCTGGGCATTCCATTAGTCACACAAAACAAGGAAAATAAGAAGCATACACATGAAGAGGTAAAGGGGGCTTTCAGTTGGCTCTTCTTTCCATTATTTATTTATCCCTGTTTACCAGAGCTTAATCACCATAGAAATTAAAGAGACTGCACTTTCAAAGTACCTATTTAAGGAAAAAATAGATGTGTGCCAGTTATAAAAGTACATACTGAAGAGCCTCCACCTTTAGATCATCCCTGAGGGAGCTGTGGCTCTAGGTTGACTTTTGTTCCAGTGAGAATGCTGAGCCCTAAGTGATATCGTGATGCCTAGTTCTTAACTAAAGAGGCCTGACACTTAGAAACAGAGGACCTTGCCATCACAGGATAATGGATGGAGGTAGGAAAGAGAGTAGCACCTCTGGAATGTCTGGAAGATAAACCTGGGTCAGCATCTTCCTCCTGTCCTTACAGGACCCAGCTGGCAAGGTCCTTGGGGGATGGAGAATCAGGCCTGCTGGAATAGACATACTTGGTTCTAGATGTTTAGTGTGCAAGATCCCAGAGAGAACAAAAAAAGCAATATGGGAGAAATGCTCAATCATAAGCTAGCAGGCTGTCTAGGGTAACTGTCAAAAATAAAGGCTGAAAAAGCTGGATTCTGAGTCAGAAGACAGCCAACAAGGGGCTCAAGGTGTAGGTGGGAAAACACTCTCTGTGTGGGAAGAAGGGATCTAGATTGGCATCTTAGCATAAATCAGGAGAGAAATGACCCTGAAAAAGCCATCATGGCCAGGGAGAGAGTGTTTATAGATCCCCAACAGAATGGGGATTTATTCCAGCTATGTTGGTATGAGTGACTGGAAAAGATTCAAAGATCCTGGGCTAGCAAACTTCAGGGCATGGCTGTTAGCCATCTGGATCAAGTAGTCAGTGAATTTCCAAATGCGTAGCCGTGACTATTGATGTAATGGATTTTTAAAACCCATAGTCTTCCCTTTATTCAGGCCTCTCAAGGTGATTATTACTAAAGAATCATAAACAGTCTCACAAAAGAAGGAGGACTTTTATTTTTTGTTTTTTTTTTTGGGTTTTTTTGGTTTTGTTTTGTTTTGTTTGCCAAGTCTTGAATATGAGTTTTATAAAAGAACTAAGATTTTCTTCTTGTGCTTTCAGATGTATACATTGCATGGATATTCTATAGAACAACAGATTTAAAAACAGACCATGAATTCTACACAGGAGCTGAACATTAGACCAGTTTTTGAACAAGCAGGGCAAAACCCTGAAGAGCATTAACAAATAGCAACAGCTTGTGACCTTTAGTGTCATCTTGATGAGAGGTATCACTTGAGGTGGGTGAAAGAGTCAGTTAATCTAATTCAGCACAGCAGCCAGTGTGCACACACTGAGGTAGAAGCTGGGGACTCAGCTGTGAGCAGCATAACAGACCAAGTCCTTAGCATCTGTAGGACTGACATGTAAAGACAAACAAATAGGAGCTGACAGTTTGATTGAAGGGTGGTACTTCAGCACGGGAAGGGGAGAAGCGCAGACAGAGCCCAGAGTGAGTGGCAGCGGACATTTCTGACCACCATCCGCCCGCCCAATGAATCAACTGGACTGTGAGGTTTCCCTCATGAACGTAGGAGACAGGGTTTCTCTGTGTAGCCCTGGCTGCCCTGGAACTCACTCAGTAGACCAGGCTGGCCTTGAACTCACAGGGATCCTCCTGCCTCTGCCTCCTAAGTGCTGGGATTCAAGGCTTAGGACACCACTTCCAGCTTCACAAACACCCTCTTAAAGCTGTGACCAATGGTGGCACTCTGGTACCAGACACAAGGGAAATTAAGAAACAAATTGTATTTTAGACTTAAAAAGTGACTCAGAAGCAGTGTTCTTTTGTGCCAATTACTACCTTAAACTACCCAGCAGGGGCACTGTGCCCTGGGGTGGTGACCTGTGACACACCACACTGGTTCTTTCAGCCTTGGTGAAGAGACAGAGGAGAGATGAGGTGGGGGTGAAGGATGTTGCACACTAGTTTGTAACGGCCCCTTTAAGAGCTTTTCTTAGAATCCACCATCTGTTGTGTGCCATCGTCTTCAAAACCCATGATACAGAGTAGGAAATCGGGAAATAACTAAAAATCTTGCTAAAAGTCATGCTGTTAGTTGTAATCCAAGGAGTTGAAGCCAGCTCTGACTCCAAAATCTATATCTACTATACTTAGACGTATAAATACGGCCTCTTTTACCCCAGAAAATCTCTCCTAGATGAGGTATGCTCAATTAAATGCAGAACCTAGGACACTGTATCAGATAAAATGACCTAGTATTTTGGGCGAGTAAATTGCAGGAAAAAGAAAGAAAGGGGAGAGAAAATATCCTATCAATTAAAAATTATTTAGAGGCAACAAATTTTAATGGATAGACTTTATTTAGATCCTTGTTCAAAAAAAGCATAGATAGATAGATAGATAGATAGATAGAATACAGATGATAGATACCCGGTTGATTGACTGACTGATTGATGGATGGATTGATTGATTGGCTGATTGATTGAGAGAAGAAAGAAGGAAGGATTGATCGGATCAAGGAATTTGCATACTCACAAAGTATTTAGTAAGCTAGCTAGAATTATAAATTTATTTTTCATTATCTTCCATGTGTAATACTACAGTGACCAGGTCTTTGAAGAAAGTCCTCTCAAGATACATACTAACATATTTCTGGAATATGTATGCTGTTTGGGATTAATTGAGCCCTAAAGGACTGGAAAGAGTAAAGGAGCTGCACATGTCCTCCCTGCTGTTGCTGAGCTTTGCTTCCCAGTTTTATATATGCTAAAAAAAAAAACTTTCTACAATAAAATATAAAACCAAACCAAGGAAAACTTCTGCCATGAGCTGCCTGAGAAACTAGCTGCTCTGACCACCTGTATCCCCTACTCCCCTGCAGTAGAACACAGTTGGGATGCTCTGCCCAAGTGCATGTCAGTTCCATCGCTGTCCTGGTTTACAGACCTGACATAGGACATTGGACTTCTGTCCATGGGAGACTCCTGTCCTGGCTCTCCAGCCTTGATAGAAACAGCCCCAGGGGGCCAGCACACCCAAGAACCCAGGAAACTGTTCCATGTAGGGAAAAAGTGATTTTGAAAAGGCTGGAAATCTGCCAATTCATAATCCTGAGCAAAGCTTTCTATCTTGATAGCTTGGGTGGGTGGTTGCAATGACCAGGAGGAATTGCATAAACAATCAGATCCATCCCAAAGATCTGGGCTCCCAGGGGTATTGATCTGTTAAGATCCAGCAGTGAATCAGTGAATCCAGCAGGCCTCTCTCTCTCTCTCTCTCTCTCTCTCTCTCTCTCTCTCTCTCTCTCTCTGTGTGTGTGTGTGGTGTGTATAGAAGCCAGAGGTCAACATGAGGTATCCTCCTCTATATTCTGGTAGATCCCATCTGACTTCACCTCTAGGATTAGAGATGTGCACTGTGATGCCCAGCTTTTTACATAGGTGCTGGGGATGAGGAGCCCAGATCTTGATGCTCATGAGGCAGGCACTTTGAGCTCTCTCCCCAGCCTTCAGCCTCCCTTTCACTTGCTTTGCTTGCTTCTTGTGTATTTCCATAGCCAGAGTAAAAGTTACAAGAGTTTCCCCACAGCCTGCAGGCACTCAAGGGCAGGAGGTTTAGAAAGAAAGAAAGAAAGAAAGAAAGAAAGAAAGAAAGAAAGAAAGAAAGAAAGAAAGAAAGAGAGAGAAGGGAGGGAGGAAGGAAAGAAAACACCCACTGCAAAGCAAAGGTCCGTGGCCCTCCTCATGCACCCACCCCAAAGAACTACACTGTGTGCTACCCACCTCCTTGCTGATTAAACATCCTGCCAAGCTGAAGATGATTAGGACTTCCCAGGGAGGCTAGTGGACAGTGTAGGAGGATTCATTCTGCCTGGGGAGAGCAAATGGAAAGTTCCCTCCATTGCATGGAACTTGGGGGGGAGGGGGTGCCATGGGGGTGCATCTAAGCAATGAATCCTCCTGCCTTTTCTTCCTCTGTACCTCACAGTTTTGCTTTGGGGAGGGAATAAAAAAAGTCACTGCAAACTTGAGGAACGAGGGTATTAAAGTTCCGTCATCACCTCCAGCTTGTCACCTTCCAGAGATGCACTGGGTCAGCTTCCTTCCCCAAGACAACCTTGCAATAAGTCAGTTGCCTTTAGATAATGTTTGCTTTCTGCCAGCCTCCTCCCTGCCTTCCTTGCTGGGCCTCACAGTGTGAGGCAGTCTCTGTTGCCATGGAGAACAGCTTCTGGAGGGAGCAGAGCTAGGAAGAGCCTTTGGGCTAAGTGTTGGTCCTCCGAGGAAAAGGTTAAGTGGGGGGCGGGGGAGAACCAGAAGAGATGCAGAAGAAAAAAACAGCAACCAAGAAGAGAGACAGAAAGTAGAGAGAGATGAGAGAGAGAGTGCAGAAGAGACAGATTAGATGAGAGAAATGAGGGAGAGACCAAGAAACAAAAACAAAACAAACAAAAAAGCCTTATTTAATGAATGAGTGATAGTATTTCTGGGGGTGAATCTTTCTAGAAAGGAGATCTTAGCCACCAAGACCAACTGGCTTTGAGGCAACATGTGTCAGAGAGAGTATGCCCTGTGTCTCTTCACCTATTTTGGATGTGTGTCTGGGCTGTGGAGAGGGAGTGGTTGGTTTTGCTAGCTTTTGCTAAACATGCCATGTCTTCCTTCCATATTCCACCTCATCCTGCTTCTTAGACCTTGCGATGTCAGCTCGTCTGTCCAGATCAAACCTGTTTTGGGGTATTCAATCACCTAAGTGAACAGATAGCCTCCTATGACAGTATCAGGCTAAGGGGAAGAAAAGGTCCCTTAAAAACATGTCAAATAGGATATTCGAGATTTAACTCAAAAGGAAACATAAGGGGTGGGTGTTGATGACATAACATGTCATGAAGGTGGGTAAAGGTGGAGCTTAAAGTAGAATTGTGTGGTGCTCAGAATTTACCACCAAACAATACAGGGAAGGGAAGATTGAGGAGTGAACATGGTAGCCCCCAGGACTTGGAAGATTTGCAGTGTTACTCTTCTGCCTACTTTTAAATAGCTTGTGCATAATAAAGTTTAATTTAAAAACAATTGACGGCCAGTGAGATGGTTAAGGCATTGGTGACCTGGGTTTGATCCGGAGGCCCCACATAGTGAAAGAATAGAACAGACTCCCGGAAGTTGTCCTGTGATTCCAACGTGCACACACACATGAAAACATAAGTGTAATATTTTTTAAAGACAATCGTACATATGTCTCTTGACCTTTACATATGGATGGAGTCTGGGGAAAGAGACATTGAGCTGAATGGAATGAGTCAGCAGACACAGACCCCGATGGTAGATAGGAAGACATTTAGGTGGAGATCCTCGGTGTTGAGAGGAAGCAAGCGCCCAGAGTATGGATCATGTCCACACTTCCTAGGTCCTCCCTTTGCTGGTGTTATGGGCCAATTCAACCTCCTAATAGAAGAAAAGGAACTAGACAAATGACTCTGTACCTAAAACCAACAACAATAGCCAGAGCAGGCTGCAGCATCTGAGTTGCTCTGGGTGAATGAGAAAATGAGATAAAAAGAGGAGGACATAACTACTCCTAAAGTATGGAGAAGACAAGGGAGAACGCAGGCAGAAGGAAGAGTCCAGGCTGAACACGCCCAGCAGACTAAACGGACCAGGAGAGGAGAGTGTGCGGAAGAGGGAGCAATAGCGGTGGCACGGACCATGTGAGCAAGAGCCGGGTAGCCAAATGGCTGAGTTATATAGAAATCAGGTGGGGAAGGGAAGTGGGACCCTAATCCCTGAGAGGGAGAGGTTTGGGGTAGGCAGCAGAATGAGAAGTACTGGGAGGAGCCACAGGTACTGAGGGATTCAGGGAGAGTTGGCCAGTACCCCCTTCAGTATGTTAATAAGCACCTTAGCCATTCATCCTGGGTTTCTGAGACTTAACACTGGGGCGCAGAAGGCACCTGGAATCCATCCGTAACAACTCTATCTGTGCTATCTATAACCAAGCTGCATGGACACAGGGTCCCGAAGGACCCATACTGATAATAGCTTCTTTCTTTCCTGTTTTCCCCAAGCATGGCTTCCCCTGTGTCCATGATACACACAATTCCCTGGGGACCTGCCTAATTAAAACTCGAGAACTTGAAAGCCATCTTATTAATATTCATCAAGGGAATTCTAATGATGGTGGATGGGGAAGTGAGAACCAGAAAGATAGACCCAAACGTTGGTTCGTGGCAAAATAATAATAATAATACATTCTAAAACTTAGACCTGGATTTCCTGGCTAGAGACTAAGTTGTGGAATGCCCTAGATCATGGTTAGGAGCCTTCAGGTGGGCAAATGTGTCTCATGCTGCTGAAAGGGACATTCCTCGTGGGAGGGCAGAGTATGACAGTGATTTCTCTTAGAAGTCTGAAGAAGAAGCAGACTTAGACTAGAGGTCCCAGTGGGAGGGGCTCTGCTGGAATGAGATCCTGGATGTCTGGAGAATATCTGACTACTGCATCAGCTATAATAAAAACTGACATTAGAGAACTTGCAGGTGCTGAGTTCAAGTTTGTTCCCACCTCGGGTGCTGACTTTAAAGGCTGGTTAATGTCTTCCCTGTGCAGGAAGTCCTAGAGGGATTGGAATGTGCAGCAATAAACACCAACAGAGGAAAGTAAGCAGAAGAGCCCTCCTCAGATGGGGCCCTCACAGATGGGTGGATAAAATAATGTTGAACAGGCTCCTTTAGAGACTCTGGTAGCCAGCCTTACTGGGAAATGTGAATGGCCCCCGAGGCAGATGCAAGCCTATTTCAAGACCTTTCTTAGGTGAGAAAGAAAAACCAGTGTGCCTTAAAGCCATTCTGATGGATCCAACATCAGCCTCCCAGGCTCTCTCTGCCCTCTCTCTGTTATTCACATTGCACAGCAGGCCCCTGTAACCAGGAAAGCAGATGACCCATTACAGCCACTTTGGCAAACTGCTGCAGGAGAGAAAGCAAGAGAGTCTGCTGCCCCCTGCTGCGCTCCATCATATCCCCGATTCTCTGTCATAGTGTCCAGCCATCTCCTCGGTCCCTGAACCTGATTCTTCTCATCCCTACGGAAGGCCAGGGATGAAAGGCTGCCCACAGTACAATGCCAGTGTCTGTGGATGTTAAACCTCTCCATGCTGGGTGAATTCTTTTGAACCTGTGACTTCTTGTGTTTTTGGTAGTTATTTTAAGAACTTTTAGATCTACCCTTTCAAAACCAGTACCCACTGGTTCCTCTGAAACTTTAATTTGGGGCTAGGGAGAAAATTCAGCTAATAAAGTGCTCGCCATGCAATTGTGAAGATTGGTGTTTGATCCTATCACCCACATCAAAAAATCATGTTCATGTATGCTTAGAACCAAAGTGCTGGAGACAAGTGAGTTCCTGGGGTTCCCTGACACTCTAGCCTAATTAGTGATCTCCAGGCCAGTGAGAGCCTGGCTTCAAAAACAAGATGGATGGTACGCCCAAATTGCTCTGTTGCACACAGGTGCATGAACACACTTGAGCTTCCACATGCAAAAATTAATTTTCGTGGGTCAAATATTCAGCTTGCCAGTCATAGTAGCTGCATTGTTTAATCATGGGCAAGCTAGTGAACACAAATACAGAACATACCCATTGTCATGGAAAGTTCAGTGCCCACCCTACTCCTGTTCCAAGGATCAGCAGACCCAGGCTTTGTTCCTGTCCACCTCCTGTTGCTGTAAAAACCGAGTTTCCCTGGAAGCCTGACACACCCATTCTCTCATGTGTATCTGTGCTTTCCCACTCTGCCAGCCGAGTTCAGTGGAAAGACAGAACCATCTGGCCCTCAAGGTCTGAAATAGTTACTATGTAGACTACGCAGTTTCCCAGCCCTCTTTTAAGTTCTTTTCTGAAAGAATGCACAGCTTCAGACAAATGTTACAGTTTTAGGGATTAAGTGATACAGTGCTCCTGCCCACGTAGCACGGGTTACAAACACCTTTTTGCTTCTCTCTAGAACCTTCAGACACCAGCCTGAGGTGATCAGCATCTACAAGCGCTAGGTTTATATTGTACTCGTCTTGAGATGCTAATAGCTCTTCGGAGCAGAGGGTCACTCAGCATCCCTAGTAAGTCTCTGAGGGTCACTTATAGACCTTCTTTCACTTAAGGATAAGGTCATTGCATCGACTTTGTACAAGCCAGAGCCTGGGGTCTCCCCACCCAGGTGTCCCCGATTTTACCTTTTCTTCTAAATGTCCGGATTAGATAGTTGTTGTTTTGCTGTCAAAACATAGCAAGAGGAAGTTGTCAGAATCCTGGTTCCCATCCTATCTGATGTTTCTTACTTGTTCTAAGAACACCTTCCTTTATTCTTCAGCCAGCCAGCCTCCACACTCCCTTCCCCCCTCCCCCACCCTACACACACACACACACACACACACACTCAGTCTCTCTTAGAGGGCTGTGACCTCCAGGTGTGGCTCACATCCTTGAAGGCTTGTGCTGAACCTCACACTGACTGAAACAGAACTTGTCTGTGCATGTGTGCTGTTTTCCTGTGTTTCTCAGTCACAGGAGTATGTGGTATGGTGTGAATAACCAGTGTAAGGAAGGGAAGAAAAATTAATCAGGAGATTGGCAGGGACTGCTATACACTGGTACCTGCTCATGCATGAGTGCCTACACACACACACACACACACACACACACACACACACACACACACATGCACACACCCTCATAGGGTTACTATTGCTATAATTAAACACCATGACCAAAAGCAACTTGGGGAGGAAAAGGTTTATTTGGTTTACTATCCCGAATCACAGTCTACTGATGGAAGGTTAAGACAGAAACTCAAACAGGACAGAAACCAGGAGGCAGGAGCTTATGCAGAGGCCATGGGGAAGTGCCACTTACTGGCCTGCTCCTCATGGCTTACTCGGCCTGCCTTCTGCTTTCTTATACAGCCACCAGCCCAGGGGTGGCACTACCAATAATGTCTGGGCCCACCCCCATCAATCCCTAATTAGGAAAATGCCCTAGTCTTCCGTACAGCCTGATCTCCAGAGGCATTTTCTCAGTTGAGGCTTCCTTTTCTAAGATGACTATAGCCTGTGTCAGGTCAGCATAAAAACTAGCCAGCACACAAAGTTTAGCATAAACACCTGGTTTAAGTATCCAAGAGGACAGATACCCCACTAAAGCCATGGGCAGAAGACAGCACAGTGCTATCTTGAGACCCCAACAGTAACACAGAGGTGGTACTGTATAGACATGGTCTTCAAACTTTGCTGTTAAATTTTACCCATGTGTGGTAGTAGACACCTATAATTCCAGCATCCAGGAGACCTGAGACAGGAAGATCTTGGGTTCATGGGCCAACTTTCATCCGCCTTAGGATGGAAGGAAGGGAAAGGAAGAGGCTTTTAGATTATGACTTCCATCTTCTTCCAGAAGAACCTAGCCTGACAAGGGATTTGTCTCTACTAAGAGACTTTTGACTGATATAAATCTTCCCCTTTAGAAACACAGCACCCATAAGGCCCATGAACATCCTCATTCATTCAATCTGTCAATCATTCTACTTTTAATTTATTAAGTATCTGCTATTTCTAGGTACTATTCTAGATGTTGGGAATACATTCACAAAATAAAAAATGCAGCTGTTCTTTTGATACTTGCATTCTAGGAAAGACAGAAATGGTTGACAGTGCCATTTTTTAAAACTATTTTATTGGACTCAAATACCTCTACCTCTCCTCCAGCCCTTATTCTACCCTAATCCCTTCTAACCCACCAACACTAGGTAAGAGAGAAAGAAGGTTAGAGGGAAAAGGGGGTGTGGACCTCTATGAGCTATTTCCTGCTGAGTACGGCGTTGGGTTCCTTAAATTCCTTGAAGCAAGTCCAATCTCCCTTGTCAAGATAGCTCCAACTTCTCATCTCTTTGCTCTTGAACAGTTGACAAACTGCAGTAGCAGGGGGCGTAGCAGCCTTCTCAGAGCCCCCCTCAGGGCTCTTTCATTCATCCCTCTCCAGAGTCCCCAGAGTGAAACTATCTGCAGCTGGCAAAGATCACGCCCCTGCTAATGCATAAGACAAATCATAATCACCTGCTGTGAAGCAGCCTCTTATCCCACAACTGGGATTAAAACAAAAACATATTCACAAAACATAGCTGGGTTTTTAAGAAACCAAAATTCTCTCTACAAATGGTAGATACACAGTATAAGCATGTAACAGTATAAGTGATGTTAAATACTATGGAAACACCAGGGTATAGCTTGATGTAGGCACATGATCATCTATGGGATGGTTATGGAAGGCCTGTCTAATAGACAACAGAAACCCAATATCAAGTGAGGTAGGAGGTAAAGGTAGCTCAAGTTTAACCAGGAGAAGGAGCCTACATGGTGTGTTGGATGCAGCAGAGAAGTCATTGGAGTTGAAACTGACTGAGAGATCAGGATAGACAGGACAGGGGGGAAGACAATGGATATTGTTAAAACTTGGGCTATTGCACAAATTTGTAATTCCTGCCCTTGGGAAGTGGAGGCAGAAAGGTCAGGAGGTCAGGGTCATCATTGGCTACAAAGCAAATTTAAGGCTAGCCTGGACTACATGAAGCTCCAAAACACAACAAAAGAGATGGACTCGAAGAGGGTTTTGAGCATGAACGTAACATGTATTTATTTGGGGAAGGAGCATGAACAAGTAAACATGTTCATGAGCGTATGCATGCATGTGGGGGTCAGAGGTCAATGTAAGGTATATTCCTCAATCACTCTCCACTTTATGTGTATGGATGTATTGGGGGGGGGGTGTACACACAGGTGTATGAATGCAGGTGTTTGAGTAACACCACAGCATGTATGTGTCGAGTTCAGAGAACAACCTAGGGTATCTATCAGTCTACACCTTCTATCTTGTCTGACACATGGCTTCTCTGTAATCTTGATACTTGACACACAGGCTAGCTGGCCCATGGACTTCTGAGTATTCTCTTTACTCCCTACTTCCCAGTAGGAACACTGGGAGTGTAGATGCTTATGCAGTGTGTCTCGCTTTTTCATGGATTCTGGGGAATTAGACTCAAGTCCTCACACTTTGGTGGCAAGCGCCCTTTCCCACTGAGGTCTCCTCCCTGGCCCCTCTACCTTTTTTTTTGTTTTTTTTTTTCTTTTTGAGGCAGGGCCTCTCACTTACCTGAGGCTCACCAATTCAGCTAAACTGGCTGGCCTGTGACATCCAGGGATCTTCCTGTCTCTGGATGTGATCCAAGTGCCTCTCCCAGCCTTGGGATTACAGGTGTGCATTGCTGCAGCTGGCTTTTTACATGGGTGCTGGAGATCCAAAATCAAGTCGTCAGGCTTCACAGACTGAGCTACCTTCCAGTACACTGAACATCAGATGTTAACTCTGGAAATGGCCTTAGAGCTTGGTCACATTTAGCAGGTCAGAATAGTGAGGTAGAAAGCTGGTTGTGGTAGACCACAGCTGTAATCCCAGCACTCAGGAAGCTGAGGCTAGAAGATCACAAGTTGAGGGCCAGCCTGGGCTGCAGAGTACTATATCCAGTACTATAGCACAAATCTACCTGATTATCACCCTAGGATGAGCTTTGAACATCATCCCAACCAAGAGGACAGTGACTCCATGATGAAGGCACACAGCAGTATTTCTGAGACTGGCTTTGGTAATGCTTTATAATCCCAGCACTTGGGAGGCTAAATCAGGATGATTATGAGTACAAAGCCAGACTGAGCTACATTGTAAGACCCTATCTCAGAAAAGGGATAATATTTGTACCCTGAAGGTTGTCATAACCAAATAGAGGACATACTTTAACATATGTAAATAATTTCAATGCCCTAAATGAGACCCATTAGGCAAAACAACAACCCTATGAGTTTGGCTATTCATAGAAGTCAGGAACACTGGTGAAATCTGAGCTGAGCTTTTAAAGTCATGTGTGGACTTTCCGTGTCACTGTGCCCAAAGGAAAGGAGTCAATACAAACTCACTGCTAGGATCAGCTGGAGACTGGAGGTAAGAGATGCTTCCAAAATCACGGTCTTGTGGGACAGTTCTTAGTGTCATTCTTTCCCACCTCTTGGAACTGGTCCAAGACTCTGTGGCAGGGATCTGCTCACTATTTTAAGTCTAAAGGAGAAGTCGTCAAATATGAACATTGTAACCAAAGTTCCTTATGGCAACTAAATAAAAAATTAAATCCACTAATTTCTGGTTTTTCCTTGGACATTTTTCTTTTTAAGAAACATTTTAGGCTTAACTAATTCATAGTGTTCCCGGCACCAGGACTAGCTAGAAAGTCCAATTAGTAGAATAATGAAGAACAATTGGTGTTTTGCTGGGAGTTTTTCAGAATGCATTTTTAAAATAAGAACCAACTGTTTAGAAACAAATCAGGATGGCCAGCTCATGTTGGTAAATTTCCTTTTTACAGGCAATTAGTAGGAAGATAATAGACTCCAAATTCCATGTTTGGCATAAATAGAGAAGCATAATTATAATAGAACAAAACAGCACATATAATCAAAAAACAAGAGGGATAAATATCTGGACGTGAGGGCTCATACCTGTAATATCAGCACCAGAGAGGCCTGAGTTAGGAGAGGGCTCCAAGTTCAAGCCAGCCTGGGCTAAGTAGTTCCAGAACAGCCTGTACTACAGGCTGAGATCCTGTCTTGGGGGAAAAGCATGACTAAATCAACAAAATAAAAAGAATGAACTAATGTGAGTGGGGTCACAGCTAATAGCATTTATGTCTGTGAGTAGGAATAAAGGCTTGTGTTTGGTGATAAAGACTTCCATTTAATACATCCAAATATTAATCAAAAAAGCAAATTTTAGAAGTTTCATTGAGGAAAAAAATCTTAATTACAAAAAGTATTATTTTATGAATGGTGTGGTCCATAATGAGTGTATAATGTTCTACAGAACAACACAAGAAGCCGAGAATCTAAAACCTATTATAACCTAAGAAAAAGGTAGGCAAAGATAGACAAGTAACTATAAAACGCAGATCTCTGTCACCAGTAACTTACGGAGACCAAAATAAAGTCAAATTTAAATAAGCTTGATGAGGTTCATTTTATAACTATAAACCAACCTTTCTTCCCTAGAGGGGACATATGATGAAAACTTTAAGACACCAAAGAAACAAATTGAAAAAGATACTCACTCGACAATGGAAAGTCCTTCATGCTTTTGAATTGGCAGAATTAATATTGTGAAAATTCTTGTGGTATCCCAAGTAGTCAATAAAGTCAATGTAAATTTCTATCAAAATTACAATGACTGGAACTAAGCATCCAAATGTATAACAGAATGTGGATTAAATAGAATATAGTATGGCGCATAGATCTAATTGAAACCCTGTTAGATGAATGGAAAGGACACTACAGCGTCCACGCTAGCCTTGAATTTTTGATCCTCTTGCTCTGCCTCCTCCTGCTGGGATTTACAGGCACGCAGCACCATACCCAGTAGTGAGGGGATTTGAACCAAGAAAAGAGGAGCGTAACCACAGCCACATAATCTAAGAAGCTGGAACACACACTGAGAAGGACTAGCTTCCATGCCAACCTGGTAACTTCACATGCTGATATGGGACTTGGGTATAGAAGCAATCCCAGCTGGCAATACAGAATGTTCCAGGCTCAGGAATTAAACATAATTCCAAGAACCTCTAAAAATGGGTCTGGGGCCAGAGGGTTGGTTGAACGGTTGTTAGGAGAAGTCTGGTCTTCAGAGCTTTCCTATTACAGAGGAGGCAAGGGCCATCCTTTACGTGGTGTCTAAGATCTTTGTGTCTCAGAGAACTGAACAAGACACAGAAACGCAGTAGAAGAATTATAGATGTATTAAGGATGAAAGTGAATGCAGAAAAGTATACCGTACAGAGCAGGGGCAGCTGGAGCAGGCCTGGCTCAGGAGCTCCTTCCCACACCCAGTGTCCCCATCTAGGATATAGTAAATACAGAGGAAAGGGGGAGGGGTTCCCTGAAGGGGCGGATCTTTCCTTGACTGACATGACTGGCATCTCTAAGGTATATGACGTTATGTTTACTGTGCATGGGCCATCCCATGATCCTTTGTAATACATGTAGGATGTAGTCCATATACATCACTACTTCAATAGAGGGGTTTGTACAATTCAAGGGTTTGCTTTTGGATTGCTAAGTCACAGAGTTACCTTCCTGTGACTCACAGTTTGATCCTACCTTTGGGCTCCTTCCCACCTCCCATACAGCAGAGAGTCTATATTCTGCTGCCCATAGAGAAGACTGAAGGTCCACTCTACAAGTGATTAATGGCAGGTACCACATGCAGAAGTCAGGTAACAAAGAGTTCACACATTATTAATATCAATTATGGAATAAAATTATAGACTGCTAAGACCTGATCCCTTCCTCAGCTTGCTATTAGAATACCCACAGCCACTACGCCAGGTCCTCAACCTGTCCCTGGCAGGAGACCCAGAGGAGAGGCATAATGCCATTGACACCCAGGGTTCTTCATATTGTCTAATTACAAAGCCTGTGTGTTCTTCACTTTTGTGTGCTTGTGTGTCTTCCAAATCAGAGGGAGTCAGAAAGCAGCAGGGCCTGACATGATGGCTCAGTGGATAGAGCTGCTTGCGTCTGAACCTGATGACCTGAGTTTGGTCGCTAGGACCCACATTGTGGAAGAAAAAAAACTGACTCCCACAAATTGTCCTCTGACTCCACCTGTGTTCCATGGCATCTATGCGCCCCCACATATACACAAAAATAAAAACTTAGGTCGTGACTATTGGTTTTATAGACATGGAGATGTGACTGGGAAGAAAAAGCAGTGTCACGCTTGGTGTGACCTAGGTCTGGAAGGTCTGGCTTTCCTTCCCAAAGCCCCAAGAGCATGCTGGCCTGTTTCCTACCCACACTCACCTTCTCTCCCTCCTTACCTCTGCGCAGTAAGGGGAGTTACTGAAAATCCCAGCATTTCACTTGGCCATTTCCCCTGGGATCCAGCCCTAATACTGAGGCCATCTTTGAAAGAGGCAGAGACCAGACATGTACCTCTTACATATAGACACTTACCCATTCATCTGATCTTGACCTTGAGATTTCTCTAGAAGCTGAAGGAAGCCAGTGAGAACCCGAGCGACACACAATGGTGCTCACCTGAGCAGGACATATACTGAAATGGGAACAATAGATTAGCATGGACCCTGAAAAAGGATGACACACAACCAGTGAAGTAGACAAGAGGACCAGGGTTCAAGATCAGCCTTGGTTATATGGCAGGTTCAAGGCGAGGTGTGGATAATAACCAGGAACAGAGTTGTCTTGAGCCTGTTGGTGGCAAACATTCTTTCCTTCATTGAAATGTAAGTGTTGTTAGTTTTTTTGGTATGAAGAGGTAGGATAAAAGCCTACAAGAGTGGGCACATAGCCTGAATCTAGTGTGAATTTGACTCCAATGAAGGCCCAACCTTCTAGGAAGAGGGAGGCCAGGAGACTCTACCAAGCATGGGCGTTCCTACTTCAGCCACCTTATCTCTCACCCAACAAATTAGGACCTTGCATTGGTTACTTTTCTCCTTGCTACAGAATATGTAACAGAATAACCTAGGGAAGGAATGGTTGACTCTGGGTGCCATCCATCATGATAGAAAGTTGTGGCAGTGGGATCACTAAGCAGCTGGTGACATTAGACTCCTGTCAGGGACAGAGAAAGATGAATGCTGATGTTCAGCCCACTTCCTCCTTTCCCATCAGCCCATGGTACCTCGACCCACAGTTAGAGCGGGTCTTCCCATTCACTTAACCCAGTCTCAGAACTCTCTCACACACATGCTCAGAGGTGTGTCTACTAGGTGGTTCTAGATCCTGTTGAGTTTACAACATAGCCATCATAGACTTTAATCAAACGTGCAGTGGCTGTACAGTCTTGAGCCAGTCCTCTCACCCTCGTGCTTTCCGGGCTGACAGAGGAAGCTTGGGGTCTGAGATCTGAATTGGGAGAGAGGTGGGGGGAGCGTGGACGAATCATTCCTTAAAATTCCACACAGACAGGCAGGTTAGGAGCTGGACAAGAGCCTTCCTCAGTCTCTTTCTTCAGTAACTCCTTTTCAGAGAAAGAACAGGGTTATGTTTGCTTCCTCTCCTGTCTAATGAGAGAGCCTGTTTGCCCAAACTTCCCTTCGTAAGGAGGCACTGGCTCTCTCCTAACATTCTGGAAGCATCAGTGTGCTGTGTCCTTAGGTAAAGTTGCTTAGCAATGAGATAACTCAGTCCTGTCCACTGTATTTGCTTTTTTCTGCTTTTGCTGACTTTTGGTCTCTTTCCTCTGGGAAATCTCAATCTCAATGTTTTTGTCACAAGACTTACTAGTTAGTTGCCTTTGATGTACATCACCCTGCAGCCTTTTGGAAACCATGAAAAACAAAAACAAACAAACAAACAAAAAACAAAACAGGCATATACCCATGTCTTCAGTAAAAACATGGCAGCTACCACACAGGTCATATGCCAGTGAAACTCGGCCAGTAATATGCCCAGATGTGCACAGCCAGGGACTCACACTGATGTGTAGCTCTATTACACATGGTCAGGTATCTGAAAGACTCCAGCTGTGTTTCAGGGGCATAGTAGAATGAGCCAGCATCTGGCGAGTCTCACAGCTCAGCCCACCTCTAGGGAAGCTTTGCAGGGACTCTCATCTAGTACAGTAATCGGTATGGAGCAGAAACTTTAGGATTTGTATGTTGGATTCTAGCCATACCTCTGGAAGCCAATGTGAGATAGAATGAACAGAGGTTGGGGCCCGAAGGGCCTGGGACTGAACATTAGTCTCTGACCTGGAGATGATCTCTGAAACCCCTAACCTAGAGATGAAGCTGTCATGAATAGCATGGGGCCTCCCCTCTGGCACACCCTCCCCTAGACCCTTCCTCCACATCCTGCCAAGCAAATCCTGGCAAGCTCAGCTCAGAGAGTGGCTTTAGAAGCCAGGCAGCCTCCCGGGCTGGTGGCAGGAGCCTGTCAGATTTTACTTTAAATGTCACAGAATCTTTTCTTCTTTTTTTTAAACAGAGATATAAATTTCTAATTTGGCTTTTTCCTTTACACATCCATTTGGCATATGTGCTAAGCACATGCTTTTCAAAAACTAGTTATGGTTCAGTTTTGATTTTCTTACTTCAAAATGATCAGCACCTCACACTCTGATGCATAATTCATTATGCAAGCCAAGATCCTTTTTGAGCTCATGGGAAGGGAGGAGGCAGGGCAGGAGTGTGCTTTGTGTGCTAGCACCTGTAAGAACCCTGTGGTTAGAGCTGCTTACTTCCTGGGCACAGCCATGGCCCAAAGGGTCTGAATGTCACCCCAGAGTGGTCAGGGATGGCTATGTGATCAGGGATGCTGTCTGTTTAAAGGTTTTGGGTTTGTTTTCCCTTAAACCCCCTAAAGTTCAAAATTAGGACCTTGTTAATTAAGGACATATGTTCATCCAGGTTCATGTTGCGAAGGATGCCTGTTGTGGTCCCTTTGGGCCAGACCACACTTGTGACTCAGTGTGGGTAGATGCCAATAGTAACTATTACCTTTCCATTGCTCCATTTGAGGAACTGTGTTTAATGGTGTGTGTGTGTGTGTGTGTGTGTGTGTGTGTGTGTTAGCATGACTAGAAGTCAACATCAAGTGTCTTCTATTGCTTTCCCTGTCTCCATCTTCCCAGCTCTGGGATTACAGGCATGCCCCTACACACTCGGATCCAAAGTGTATGGGTGTTAGGGATCCAACTCCGGGTCTTCAGGCTTACCCAGAGGGAACTTCGCAGACTGAGCTACCTCCTCTGCTCTTGTGTCTGAAGTCTGCACAAAGACCTGTGACTCATCACAAAGTGTCAAGGAGCTTCGAGCAGGGTGGCAGGATAGGGATGTGAGGTTTTGGAGCGAATGCTCAAAAAAAGAAAAAAAGCATTCTTTCCCCTCTGTATTTCAGAGGAACCTCCAGGTTCCATGTGATGGCAGAGGAGAGAAGACTCTGTCAAAACAGCTGAGCAGGGGCTGTCTTCTGTTCCTGAGATGCTTTAGAGAGGATTGGCAGTTATGCACCATGTGCTATAATAGGAGGGGCGGGGGGTGATAAAACTGTCTAGACAAGCCAAAAGGAGTGCTTTCATCAATGGAGAATAATGCTTGTAAGTGGAAGAAAGCATTGTGTCATATTTAATCAGCAGGAATTTTTCCCTCTCTTGCTGTTACATAAAACAATAGTGCATAGATTTCATGAAATACAGTTGCTTAAATCAGAAAGCTAGATCATCCCTTAAAAAAAAAAACTATTCCGTCTATCACCTGACATAATTCACTGCCAGAGCTGGTCAGATCAAGCTCATGTTCAGATTGATGGGCCACAGCTCACTCCTCCTCAGGTTGCCTGACTTGAACAGCCAAGGTGTCATTGGCCCCAGAAAGAGAACGCCATGAAGTGTCGAGTCTCAGATGGGTCCAGAACCCAAATCTCAAGTCAATCATGGGCCATGTATTTAATACAGATGTGAAGCACGGTGCCCTTCTCCAGCTCCAGGTGCACAAATACGGGCATTGGGGAAGGAGAGGGGGGTGAATAATTAATTATAAGTCTTACAGCTCTTGTCTGCTACAAAGGGTTTCTTTTGGTTGTGGCCTATAGCAGAGCTAACCTACAGGTATAAACACGAATGTCTAGAAAGCAATTTGACAAATATATAACCACCAACCAAAAAAAGCAGTACAGTCTCCACTAAGACCTGTGATTTTCCACAGACTTATAGTAGGGGTTCCTTCCAGTGGCACGTGCTTTAAATCCAAGCAGGAAGTAGTTGGTTGCTCCCTTAATAGTCATGCCACTATTATACTGGAAAGCACTTATTCCTATCATACTGATAGTATACCATCCATAGCTGAGCAGAGCCAGTCTCCCTCACAGAACTGCAGAGAGCCTCTTAGCACTGTGAACATCACCCAGTAGGGATGGTGCTTCCAACTCAATCCAAACCTACTTTCTGTATGCCCCGTATTCTAGAATATGAAGTATCTTCCCCAACAGGAATTCACCATCCAGTTTTGGTGTGCACACAACAGCAGTGGCTCAGCTGGAGCCTCAAGTGACTCTGTAGCCAACTATTCATCAGGATATATCACACCCCAAGGACTGAGATTTTTATTCAATAATTTCAACTCTCTGTATGCTTTTTTCTTCAACAAAGGTGCCTTCGGCATTTAATTCTCCAATGCTGTTTTTTACTATTTTTCCAGATTTTTTTTTTTTTCTGTAAGACGCTCAAAGGTTCACAGTGAAACCTCTTTGCAAAATGTGAGCAAGATCTCTGAGGGTCCACTACCACCTGCTACAAGTAAATGTGAATTAGTCTTGGGCAGCTAAAGAGTTCAAGTAATAACGTTAGCAGTGCCCAGTAGAGCGCAAAGACATGTCTCATCTCATGTATCCTTTGTTCTGCCAGAAGAGCAGTGATGAGAACCATGGATTGGATGGGGATGCTGCATTATTTAGCTCCCTAATCCAGTCACTCTGCTTGAGTAGTCAGGCTTCATCGCTGACCACACAGGGTGTTGGAAGGGCTTTGGACTGAGCAAATAATCTCATTTTTACAGACTGCCATTTCTTTTGGACTCTGGACTGCCTTTTAGAGATTTTATAGTTTCATTTTGTTTTTATTACCCACCCCTACATTGTCCTTTCTTGGTCCTCATCTCTTTACTGGTACCTTTCCTCTTCCCAGATAGCCCCCCCCTTCTAATTTAATGTCCTTTTAAAATTGAGATTCCACCAAGGAAGAACGTGTGTGACTTGGCCTTCTGAGTCTGACTTGTTTTGGTTAATGTGAGGATCCTGGCACAAGTTCATTCTTTAGGACTAAGCTTTACTTACGCAACTGAGTGTGTGTTCACATTTTGTTTCGTCCATTAATGACCACGTAGCCCAATTCCATACCTCATCTGTTGTCCATGGTGCTGTGATAAATGTGGTCTGCAAGTACTTGTACTGTAAGCTGGATTTGCTGCCTTAGGGACATACAAGTGGTATAGATGGATCATACAGTGGTCCATCCTGATCCATGCTGATTTCTGTAGTGGCTAAACTAATTCCTATTCCCATCAACAGTGTATTAGTGTTTTATGTTGGCTGTTAGTCACTTAATGCCCAGAGTTTTGCTCCCTGTACTGTAAGAAATAGACAACTATTTCTATATCCAGTTTAAGTTTTCCTGTAAACAGCCTCCACCTCCCATACCACTAGAATGCTGTTTTGTGTTTTCTTGATGATGGCCATTCTGACTAGGGTAAGACGAAATCTAAATGGAATGCCCCCTTTGCTTTTATTAGCACAGTATTAATTATGCCTTAACATAGGTTTGATTTACATTTCCCCGGGGACTAAAAATGTTGGATTTTTTTTTTTTTATATGCTTGCCATTTTTAATTAATGGGCAATGGTTTCTTCATTTGCCTGTTTATTGGATTATTTGGTCTTTGCGTGTTTAGGTTTTTGTTTTACATATTCTGGATATTAGTCCCCTGTCAGGTTTTGTCTTAGTCAGGGTTTTACTGCTGTGAACAGACACCATGACCAAGGAAAGTTATAAAGGACAATATTTAATCAGAGTGAAGTTCAGTCTATTATCAGGGCAGGAACATGGCAGCATCCGGGCAGGCATGGTGCAGGAGGAGCTGAGAGTTCTACATCTTCATCTGAAGGCTGCTAGCAGAATACTGACTTCCAGGCAGCTAGGATGAGGGTCTTAAAGCTCACACCCACAGTGACACACCTACTCCAACAGGGCCATATCTTCTAATAGTGCCACTCCCTGGGTCAAGCATACACAAACCACCACATGTGTCTAGCTGGCAAAGACCCTGCCCCTTCCCCATTTTAATGGGCTGGACAGTCAGTCTTCATTGTTAACCTGACTGGCTCTAGAGCCACCTAGGAGATGTACTTCTAGGAGTGTCTGTAAAAGTGTTTGCAGAGAGGTTTGATTGATAAGACCCAACTTGAATGTGGGGGTGGCACTGGCCATGCATCAGAACCTGGATTGGAAAACCAGTGGAGTACCAGCCCCCATTTTCTCTGGTGACCCAGGTATGGGTACTATATGAGCAGCTGTCTCAATGACCCTGACAACGCAGCAGAGTCCTTTGCCACCTTTCCCTCCCCCAGTGGACTGCATCTCTTCAAACCATGAGCCAAAGCAAGTCCTTTCTTTAGCTGCTTTTGTCACAGTGATGGAAAAGGTAATAGCTTTCTTTCCCATGTAACAATATCCATTTGTCTGTTCTTGGTAATATTTTTCCTAAGCTATACTGGAGTGCTATTCAGAAATTCTTTGCCTATGCCTGCATTTCAACATGTCTCTTTTATATTTGTCTCCAGCAGTTTCAGTATTTTGGATCTTATATCTAGGTCTCGGTCAGGTTTGAACTGATTTTTGTGCAGGGTGAGAGACAGTTTCATTCTTAGGAAGCTATCTTTTCTTCAGTCTTGGTTTTAGCAGCTTTGTTAAATATCCGTTTTATGGAGCCCTGTACTTCACAGTGGTCGTATCCATCCTTTAGTGCTCTGTCTTCTCTGGACTCAAGTGCCTCTTTGTGACCTCACTGAGAGGCAGAGGCAGAATTTGGACTTCACCAACTAAAATACATCCCTTTGGTAGGAGCCCAGAAGAAACACAGCCATAAATCCACAATGGAAAACAACCATGTGAATCTCATCTCTTTCCTCAAGTCTCCCTTGATATGTGATGTCCTCTGGAAGCCACCTCTCTTGTCTGGGACTGCCTCCTGCTTCTGCAGCTTCCCTCTCACAGTGGTTTATTTCCCCTCAGCTGCCTGGCTGCCCCACATTCAGTCTGTGCAGAAACCAAGACCAACCAGGAATCAAAAGCATCTCCTTTGAGGTCATGCTTTACAAATGCAAATTAATCTCACCAAGGGCAGACAGACAGTCTTCCATTCCATTTGTTCTTGGCTTGCTTTAGCTTAAAAGGGTTCAGAGAGCAGAGGAGCCAGGCAGCCAGAGGGCACAATTTCCAGAAAAAGCCACATCCAAAGGAGCCAAGCAGGATGGGACAGGGATGTGCTACAGGGTACTTGCCTGTTTCTGTGTCAGATTTTTCTAAGTACCACTGCTGTGGGCACCCAGCCCCGCCCCATCCTGGCACAAAGTATCTTCTTTACCAGAACCAGAACCGTTCTGAACTCCCCAGGGCAGAACCACCAGAAGGTTGCAGGACCTGCAACTCAGTCCATTAAGAACCAGAGGTGTTTATTTCTTGAGTCTCCAAGTATCATTGATGCTGTTGGTGACTACACGTAAAAGCATTGCCATGACAGATTATCAACCACTATTGTGGTGTTTGTTATACTCTATATCTTGTTATTTTTAAAGCAAAAATACTTAGACTAGCACTGACCAATAGAAACACAATACAGACCACAAATATTATTTTAGAGGTACTAGGAAAGATTACTTTTAATAATACGTTTTAATTAATATGTACCGGTCTGCTCACTGTGTTGGTGTCTCAGTGTGTAAGTAATACAAAATGTGAGAGAATATTCAACTTTTATTTTCATGCTTTAGCTCTTCAAACTTGAGGAATTTGTACTCATAGTGTGTCACTACACTGTGCTTAGACCCGTGTTGCCAATGGCTATCATGCTGAGTAGTGTAGACTCTAATAACACCGTGTATCTTGACATAGATTTATAGTTATTAATCACCTATATGTTAATTCTTCAGATCCTCACAGTGAGAAGGATAAAGCCCAGAGAACTTAAGTAGCTTGGTAGTATAAGCAAGCAGAAGAGGTCTAAAGTGGTCAGTGTGATCAGGGTCAGCCACCACTCCCCGGGAGGACTGAGAAGGAGCATCATTCCTCTGTGTCACTCCACAGCCAGTAATGTTTACATGGTAAGATAGGTTAGTAGGGCAAAAATGACTTTTCCAAACTTGTTCAAACAAAGGAGACATGACCTGGCGAGAAGACATATTTTGGCGGAGTAGGGAAGGATCATAGGACATCTCAGAGGCAAGAAACCACCTCTTTATCCTAGAACTAGGACATGGGGGCAACCACCTTCCAATTGCTAAAGAGACTGTCTTCAAGAGAGGACAACCAAGGGCCCCATCTCCAATGTCCCAGCCTTGGCCTAGGATTAGTAAAACCTTTCATAGGATGCGTTGTTTCAGCTTGGATCACAGTCTTGCTCTCCTGGGCTCAACTGAAACAGAGCTTTTACATGCATGCCTACAGTGAAGGCAAGATGAGAGTGAGTGAGCTTCAGAGAACCTGTCTCTTGCAAGATCCAGGGTGTCATGCCCAAGGCCTGCTGATCTAAGCATCCTTTGATGAGGTGGGGAGCTATGAGTAGCGATCAAGCATTACCCTACAGAGGTTGCCCCTGTCAGCATCTGTAGCCATGGAGGAGAAGAGTAGAAAGGTGGAGACACTCACCTAGATATGTAGGAGAGCATATGCCTTGGCTCTGACTTCAAGTTTGTAACCCTGAACAAATCCTCAACTTCCCTGGACCTTAGTTTTAGGGAGAGCAGTACCCATCTCCTAGCATTTTGTGAATACTAAGTGACTTTCCAAGAGTAAAATACTTGGAGCCGTTGTAGGTACCCAGTGCTGTGTATTTCTATGCCAAGCACAGTGTACCGTAAACTATTTGCCACACGTGTACAAACTTAGCTTTCTCGGCAAATACTAAAGATTTCTCTGCCAATATACATTTCATTGCCCAAGGCAGGGAATGAGGTAGTGAACACCCTCTGCAAGTAATATTAGGATTGGTTTATCTGGGAAAAGTAAAGCCTTCCCCTTAGCTTAATGCTCCATACATATTTGTGGACTTCATGAATAAAGAAATTAGTAGATTGGGCAGGGGAGGGGGGAGTAAGAGGACTTGGTTGTCTTCACTCCCAGGAAGCCTTCCTGGGTTCCCTCAGGCTGAATCACAGTCAGATGTCCTTAATCATTCTAGTATAATCTCCCAGGGTGCTCTCCTCACTGTGTGTGTTCTCAGCTCTTCAGTTCAGCATAGGCATGGTGATTTATTTGTTTCTACCAGAAGAGATCTCGGAGTCCATCTTGACTCTGATACCAAAACCCACAGATTTGTAGTCCATACAGAAATACACGAAAGGCTGGAGAGTGGAACTTCTGTGATCATGTGGGAGATGATTACGTTTTTTGTCTTATGATTTTGTAAAGATTGAGACAAATAATGAAAATGCTTACTACAGCTCTGGTGCACAGTAGGTGCTCTATGCACAGCATTGGTATGCAGTAGGTGCTCCACCATGGAAGAGCAGCATTTACAGTGGCATCTGTGTTGGTCATCAGAATGTGTTGGGGAGGGATAGTAAGAAAATGAAGAAAAGTGGGGGTAGGAAATGAGGGGGGCTTTAATTCCCAAGTATGCACAACAAGGAAGGCTGGGTTTCAGAATTCAGTAGTGGAACCCAGCTCATGCCCAAAACAGAAATTAGACTGTGGGGTGTGGGTGTCCTGCTTGGGAATGAGAAATGGCGTGACGTCACAGGGAAACACAGCTGTGCTGACAGAGCAGCTTTGTTCCAGACAAACTGTAGCAGGAGATGAACCTTCAGCAAGTGTGGCAGGCAAGGCCAGCCAGCCTTGTAGCCAGCCTGGCAGAACCCTGTGAGAAAGCTAAGCAGCACTCAGGAGGCCTGAGAGGCTCAGGAACTGGCGAATACCAAAGGAAGCGGGCTCTCAAGTCTCCTGAAGCCAACCTCAGCTCCTCCTGCTCCCTCCTCAGGGACTTTGCCACCAACCCTTCCAGCTACCATCTTTCTCCAATCTCCAGCAAGCATTTTGGTGAGGAAGGGAGGGGTGCTGAGAGAAGACACTAACACACTACTGGCCCAATGCATGAGTGTATTCCAGCAAATGTTCCCATATCGTTGGCCTTAGGAAAGGGATTCTCAGGTATGGCCAAGCCAGGGCATTATGTCTTTTCCCACTCCTTCTGAGTTTGGAGATTTGAAGCCTAGGGTAGGCAGATGCTGGTAGCTCAGTTCAGATGCCATTCAAGAAGTCTTTGGGAGTCATGGAGGAATCCCATTGGACTTCATCCTAAGATGTGATTGTAGGCTCAGAGGGAACTAACGTATCAACCCATGAAGCCCAGGGTCTTGTGTCAGTAGTGGAAGGGAGACACAGCCTAGCACTGCCACCAATAGCCCAAGAAGCCTCCACCCAGTTTTAGAGACCTTCACTTAAGTAATGAGAACTTGGTGCCATAGAAAAGAATTCCAGAAGAAGGCAGTGGGAAGTAATTAATGTGGTGTTTTTTTGTTTTTTTGGTTTTTTGTTTTTTTATTTTCAAGACAGGGTTTCTCTGTAAATTAATGTGGTTTTTAAGCAGAGAAACATGCGGGTCATGGTGTGAGCTTCTCAAGAGAGTCATACTTTAAAATGTCTGTTCAGTTATATGTGGTTTTGTGGTCTTTTTACTTGTATGTATACACATATGTGAATACATATATATGCACATACATGAGTTGGCCATGGAGCATGTGTGGGAGCCAGAGCAGAACTTATGGAAGTTGGCTCCCTCCTTCCACAATATGGGTCTTGGGGATCAAATTCAGGGGTCAGGTTCAGTAGCAAGAATCTTCACCAACCGAGTCAACCCACGGGCAGTTTAGTGGCTTTTTAAGTTGCATGATTCAAAGGGTGTAATTTTCACCAAGATTTCAAGGTCAAAGTTTTAAAAGTAAGCGGATTTTAAAATTTAAGTAGAAAATTTAAGAGATGGTCAGTAGACAAGAGTGAAGATCTGAGTTCAAACCCTCAGAACCCACATAAAAGCCAAGCATAAAGTGTAAGCCTCTGTAACATGCAAGTTCTTGCCAGGAGACAAAAGGTGGAGCCAGGAGAATCCCCAGAAGCTCATGGGCTAGTGATACACAGGAGCCAGCAGGTAAGGAACCAAACAAGGCAAAGCCAACATCCCAGGTTGCCCTTTGACTTCCATATGCACATGGTGGTGTGCATTCATACACATGGATGTGCACACAAATAAAAATTACTAAGCATGAAATATACGAGCTAGTTTACTGTCTTGTCTTATTGTTCATAATACTGTGAGGCAGAGAAAGGAGTTCTAATACAGTTAAACTCAAAGCCACGAAATGAACGGTCTGAAGTAAGCATGTTACTACTTTTAATATCCTTGTTCGGGGCATCTTTAGGACAGTATCTTAGTCAGGGTTTCTACTGCCGTGATAAACATCATAACCAAAAGCAACCTGCAGAGGAAAGAGTTTATTTCAGCTGTGGTTCCACATCACAGTCTGTTGCTAAGTGAAGTCAGAAGAGCAGCTCAAACAGGCCAGGAACCTGGAAGCAAGAACTGAAGCTGTAGCCGTGAAGCAACGCTGCTTACTGGCTTGGTCCCCATGGCCTGCTGAGCCTGCTTTCTTATAGCACCCATGACCACCTGCCCCGGGGGTGGCACCACCCACAGTGAGCTGGACCTTCCTCCCTCAATCAAGAATCCGTTCCACAAGCTTGACCACAGGCCAGTCTGGAGAGGCCCGTCTCTCCGCTGACTCTAGCATGTACCAAGTTGACAGAAAGTCCTGAGAACAGAAAGCACACAGTAGCTCTGAGAGTAACACTGCCGATGTTATCAGCTCTTGACTCTTGCTGATGTGTTAAAGCTCTTGACTCAGCCACTGTGGGGCACAAACTAGATCTGGGATGAGGAACTTTCCTCTTCCCACATCCATTTAACTTCTCCATTCTTTCTACCCTGCCTCATTTTGGACACATCCCATAGACCTGTCCCTTGCTTCTTTGGGGGAAGCTCTTCATAGAGTCCTTTGTCAGCTTTCCATACCCAGCCCCCAACAAAAACCCGAAAGCAGAGGCCTTGAGCCAAGAAGTGAAATCTCTTCTTACACCTTTATGTGGGTTCCAGGGATGGAACTTGGGTCACCAGACTTGCATGGTAGACTCTGTACCCACCAAGCCATCTCCCAGGCCAAACCCCAACAGTTCCGAGGAGTACTGGCCCGAGGTTTGTAAATGTTCCTCAACTTGGGACTTTTTCTGGTGGTGTTTTGTTTCATAATCACACTGGGATTACAGGCTTAAGGGAGCAAACTGCAAAGGTAAGGTGCCATTTCATATTAATATATAGACTGTCATCGTGACTCTAACATGGCCAGTGTTGGCTTTGATCACCTGGCTGAAGCACACAAGCTCTGTGCTCCGTAAGATGGGGAGCATTTTCTCTAAAATCTTGTTTTATGGGGATGGGGAGGGGAGTTGAGACAGGTTTTCTCTGTGTAGCCTGGCTATCTTGGAATTCCCTCTGTAGACCAGGCTGTTTGTAAACTTAGAAACCCACCCGCCTCTGCCTTGTGAGTGCAGAGATTAAAGGCGTGCGCCACCATGCCTGGCTGTCTTACTTCGTTTTTGACTGACTTGGGAAATTTATACTTTCCTTGTTGTGAAAACATTTAAAATTCTTTTATTTTGACATAGTTTCTCTGTGTAACCTAGACTGGCCTCCCAAGTGCTGGGACTAGAGGGGTGTCCCAGCACACCAGGATTTCAAGGCTTCCTTTGTTCTCCCCTGACACAAGATGTCCCCTTGATGATGATGACCCCGTTATCTTCTTAGAGGCTGCCCTGACCTTTCCATCCATCCGACAGCTCTTCCTCTGGGGAGTCAAGGGGCCCATTCACTTGCCGGTACATGCTCTGTCTGCTGATGTTCCTCCCCTTTAGAACAGAGCCTTTGCAGGAAGCCACACCTTCAGTCTGCAGGCACCAATTGCCTCCGTCTTTATTCTGTCCCATGTGATAGGAGCTTTGTAACACTCCTACTATGTGCTTGCTCTCTACTTTGGGGGAGAGACACTGTATCTATCACAGAGCTACAGAAAGAGGCAGGCCAGGTGTGGGCCTCTGTGCTGGGAGCTTTCCTCAGGGACCTCTGGCATGGCTAAATGTAAGGGTTCAGGCAAAGGGGAGAGCCCAAGCAGGGACCAAGTCTCCTCCGCAACTGCCACCTCAGTTGCTCCGAGACTCCGCACCCGCCACCCTGCGCTAAGTCGGGCCCAAGCTGAGCCCATGAGAGGCCGACTAGCCAGCGAGGAGTGCGGGAAGCTTCCAGTGGCAGAGCAGGGAGATACAGGCCTCTTCCCAAGCAGCAGTGTTACAGCTCTTATGATAGAAGCTCTCAGACGATGGAGTAGTTCTCACACCTTTGTTCCTTCTGGATGGGATCTCTCCTACACAGGTTGGGATGGTCTAATATACAGTAAGGGATGGGTCAGGGGTCTGACAACAGGTACTTCCCATTGGCTTGGTCTGAGGGTTTAAGGGCACCTTATCTGCATGTGGGAGGGCTTGGTGTTGCACCTAGGTGACAGACCTCACATGACAGGCCTCTCTACAGGAGGTGTGGAGGTTGTAGCTGTTTGGCAAGAGCCTTCCAGGAGCTTTGGCAAAAAATGTTTTCCAGTCCCTTGCAATTACTCCTCAGGTCTCCCAGAGTTTTTAGCCTGTGGTCAACCGGATGCCAGACTGCCTGCCAGATCACTGCCTCACAGCCAGGAGGACATTTAAAGCCTGTTTCTCCACCTCTGACCCCCATGTTGAAACCCAGGATGATTGCTGAATGCGATGTAGGGGTGGTATTTTACTCATTACGGTTCCTAGCAAACTAATCTTTTAGGACTGAAAACTGTATTCATCCCTCGTTCCATTCATAAAACTAGAGCTTGAAAAGGGGGTCATTTGTCTCTGCTAAAGGTTTAGCTAGGTGGCTCGCCAAGGCTATACCATTCACTCCCCCACTGCACCAGCACGTGGCGCTGGCTGTTCTCTACAAGTTCACTAGCACTGAAGGCCAGGGTTCTGCCTCCGTTCCCTTCTATGTAGTCCCTTTTCTGGGCTGTTCAGGTATCCAGACAAGCATGCTCGATGGCTTGTAAGAGTAAGTACCCCAAGAACATACCCTTCACGTCTAGTCTCAGAAATCATTCATCCATATTCACTGGTCCCACCATATTCAGGGGAGGGAACAAAGACCATCTCAGTGGGAGTGCCAAAGCCATTTTGAGCAAGTTTAGATGTACTGTGATGGTCACTTGTGGAAAACAGAAATTCTACGTCAGACAGGGATTGCAGAGGGCCTCATTCTGTACGTATTTATTGTAGCTCAGGCTGAACTAGGCAAGAGGGCTGTAACACTGAAGCACTGATCCAACCCCGGTGCTTTAGACAGAGCACAGTTAGGAGGTAGACCAAGCCTTGGCTCAGAGATTACAAGCTCTCCAGCCCCTGGAATGTTCCCAGCAAAGTCTTCAAAGCTGAAAAGACTCCTGAGAAAAGGTGTTTGTCTGGGTTAAATCACAGTAACTAAGGCAGATAACCAAAGGCACAGAGTTGCCTGTGTGTTGCTCCATTTGGGAACATTGGGTATTAAATTATGGCCATCAACAACAATGGTTATATTCTCAATAACAATTAGGTTGTCTTTATCTGACATTCCTCTGCTCCTATAGAACATTTTCCTGAATCAAAAACCCCTCAGTCTTGAGGATCTCTTGAGCATCTAGGATCAAAGAAAGCTGAGCATCTATCCTGAACTGCTCTGTGGCACCCTGTGGCCCTTAGACAAGTGGTTTAACCATATGATAGCTTGGACCTGATGAGGGGACACAACCTACAAATGCATCATGCTTGTCTGTTTCTTGTTCCAAGAAAAGGGGCTATGTTGTGTGTGTGAGGTCAGGAGGAACCGGGAAAGAGAAACACAAAAGGGAATGAACATGTGGTTGTGAGCACACATGTTTGCACGTATGCTCACATGTGCATGTACATGTTTTGCTAGAGAGCTGTTACCTATCAGCCTCCCAGAGCTACAGCACAAGATAAACTCACATTGGCCAGAGGCCACAGGTGCGTCAGGACACGCAGGCCTGACTCACGTGGTTTTCTTGCTTGCCTGTGTTCTAGAGACTGTGCTCTGGGAAGCAGTTCCCAGTGGAGTCATGGACCTCATCAGTCTGGCTGTTGAACCCGTGATCTCCGGACATTTCTGGAACCCACCAGGTGACGGCCCCAGTTAGTTCAGAGGTCTGAACTGAGCTTCTGCCCTGTGAATGGATGCCCAACTTGACAGGAGGAGGCTTGTAGAGTGTGCCTGCCTGGAGGGGGGGAAGCAGCAAAGATTTGTGCTACAAGCTCTTTAGTTAAGGACAAGAGACCTGGGTTGCCTCTTTAGAGCAGAATCCCCTGAACTCAGTGACGCCTATTTAATTCTAAGCAAAACCATGCTCCAAAGAATTAGCATTTATTATATGTGGTCTTTAAAGTAAATGGGAGTCATTGGAGTGCAAAGGGCAGCACACATCAGAGTTCTGAATGCACACTGAGTGTAAAAAGAGCCTAGGGACTTGGGAACATCAGTGGAATTAGCCATGAAGTGCGTTGGCCTGACTTGCTGCTTCCCCGGCTAGGTGTGATTAACTATAAATCATTTTACTGGGGGGGGGGGGGGGGAGTCTTGCCCTTTCATCTGTCAGATGGTCCAGACATCCTTTCCCAGTTAGAAGAAAATCTTGGTAATTAGGAAGTTCCGCATGTTTTCTTCACGGGCAATGATGTACAACCTTGTCCAGGAGGATCCTCGGGTTTTGCCATCTTATGGGAGAAGAGCAAGAGGAGAGGAGAAAAGAGGGCCCAACATATGTTTTAAAAGGAGCCCATTCCCTCAGAAATAACATTATTACATCCCTGTACCCTTTGAGTCCGAAAGTCCTCCTCTTAGGGCCAGCTTCCCCACACTGTGGCTTTGGAAGTAAAGTTAGTGACTCTTACATATTTGGCAGACCCATTAAACCATTATACAGTGTCCTAGTTTTTCAAAAATGGTGTGATGGCACACACTTATAAATTCCAGCACTTAGGAGAATCATAAGTTTAGGGCTAGTATGGGCAACATAATGAGATCCTTTCTCAAATGAAATAAATAATAAAAATGCTTGTAAAGAGGCTTAAAACTACAACGAAATATTTTGCTGCCATTGTTCATGAATCTTAGAGTTGACTGGGTTCAGTTAGGCAGTTATGCTCAGTGATGGGACATAGCTCTGACCCCCATGATTGCCTAAGAGAGGATTAAAAAGGCAGTAGACAGAATACCCATGTGAAGGAGAATCTACGTAAGAAGACGTTTAAAATAATGAGGAAATTAAATGGAATTGTTAGTATGAATTACCAATATAACAAATGTGTATATAAGCTTAAACGTACCCGTTTTTTAGGTGAGAGAGAAAAACTCAACCTAGAAAATTAATTCCCAGAGATGGTAAATCATAGCCTCTGACCATGCAGAACATGAGGAGGGAGGGCAGAGTGGAGGGGGACAAGCAGAAAAGGGTAGGGAGTACGGCTCGGAAGCTTGCCTAGCATGCCATCGCCAGCAGTGATAAAAACCAAAAACCAGGTATGTTAAATCAAAGTGGTTGAAAATGTAGTCATTAGAGCCAGGTTTTGCCAAATCCCAGTTCACCATTCCTAAACTGTGTGGCCACCGATGGGGTCTACTGGCTTCCATCTGTCAGTTGCAGCATGGAGCTAAGAAGAGCACCTCCTGGCCATCCATGTGCCTACAAAGGTTTGCCCTTCCAACAGCATATGTTACATAGGAAATGCTCAGTACCTTATTAGCCACTTTGCTCATCACCACTCCCATGCTTGCCCATGCCGTATGCAAATGCCAATGCAGACATGGACTGTGGGCAATCACGAAAGAGGAGGATGTCCTCTCCATCCCTTGAGATGATGGCCCGAGCATGGAAATTTTAGGGAAGAGGCCACCTTCCTAGGACATCTGGGTACCCCATCAGTCTATGGGTACCCACTTCTTCCCATCCCACATA
Organism: Rhynchomys soricoides; assembly: GCA_019843965.1. NCBI lineage: Eukaryota > Metazoa > Chordata > Mammalia > Rodentia > Muridae > Rhynchomys > Rhynchomys soricoides. The sequence continues at coordinate 7,440,859 of JADRCH010000097.1, read as the reverse complement.
CTTATTCTTATGATGACACACATTTTTAAATTTGACTTTACATTTTAAGCATGTCAAGCTAGATTTTAGTTTTAGTGACTCTTACATATTTAGAATTAGTGTCTCAGAGTCCATTATGCAAATAAATGCAAATGATATGCAAAGAGGCAGTCACCCCAGATTGTGGGGGAGGGGAGTGTGTAGACCAGTACAAAAGGCCTTGAATGGAAATTTGCATGTGTTAGGGGAGCCCCTGGTTGAAGGCCTTGCACATGCTTGTGACAGTATACATCATAGCCTTCATTTGCTAACCTTTTGTGCTAAGTAGAAGAGCGTAAGCCCTTGTCTCATTTCCATATTCAAGGTGACAGTAGGGTTGAAAGGGGTTAGACAGTTCAACCCTGTAGCTATTTTATGATACAAATGAAAAATGGCTGTGATCCAGGCCGTCTCTCCTTGTGTGACTTTTACTGGGGAAACATGAAAAAATAGTCACCCCATTCAGGGCACAATAGCAGACCAAAGAATGTTTCTACCCAAACCTAGCCTGATTAGCGGATATGGTCAGGAACATCTATGATTCAAAAGCCCTACCTCAGCTTTAATGACAGTTAAAGCTGTCATCCCTAGGCTTGTTAAGGGTCCATGATTCACCAAAGAATGATACCCCAGACTCAAATAGTATGCAAAAGCAAAGAGTGTTTTCATCTGTAGCAGTCTATCATTTACCAAGGTGGAGACACCCAGGTGAGCTCCCAGACCCAATTAAAGCAGATTAGAGGACTTTCTGGAAGGGATGGGTGACCTTTATCTTGATTGGTTGGCTCTTGGAGTATAGGGGGGGTCTTTGGGATGGGCTTGGGTTGTGGGGCTGGAAACTGTTGCTGACTGTCCTTGCCTCCGGCCAGGTGGCAGGACAGCTTCTGATTGGCTGTCCATGACCTATGGTTTTTCCAGTAACTGACTTGCCTGGACTTGCCCAGTTCTGGGAAACAGAAATTTAGGCCTAGTCTCCTGAAGTGCCAGTTTAAAGCCTGTCATGGAGTCAACCTGTTTCAGTCCTCTCAAGCTCCCAAAGCTTGTGGACAAGTCTAACAGTCTCTTCTCCGCATCCAGTCGTTTGTTACTGACATAACCAGAAGAAGCACCACGAGTTTTCCAAGTTTCATGAGCTCTCAGGGTGTTAGGAGTCTAGGGCACATGTCAGTTCACGGCAAACAGCTACACCACACCACACCCCCCAACCATCCAAGTGCTGTCAAACAAGCCACACCTGAGTCACTCCTCTATACAATGAAGAGGTTGGTTGAGGTGAACTCTCGGGCTCCTCACTGTGGTAACCAAAACATAGAACCCCATGGCACCCCAGGAGAAACTCGGGCATTTATAGTAACAAAGATTGGAGACTAAGTCAAGTCTGTTTAGAGAGGAGGAAAACTTCTGAGGAGGCTGGTACCTGGGGAGCAGCAGCAAGGACACATCAAACCAGAAGCCACAGAACCCCAGTCCAGGGGCCGGGCTGGGGTGATCTGAGCCCTGCAGGCTCCTAGTGGGGAATAAGGGGGATTTCTTTCTCTAAGCATTTGTTGTTGGTGTTGTTTTGTTTTTGTTTTTGTTTTTTTGAGACAGGGTTTCTCTGTATAGCCCTGTCTGTCCTGGAACTCACTCTGTAGACCAGGCTGGCCTAGAACTCAGAAATCCGCCTGACTCTGCCTATCAAAGTGCTGGGATTAAAGGTGTGTGCCACCACTGCCAGGCTCTCTAAGCATTTTAAACCCCAGGCAGTATAAACCTTGTGCTCTAGAGGGCTGCTGGCATTGTCCTGGAGCCCAGGTGGCTCTCCTTCCCATTGTGCACCTGTCCCTGGGGTTAGCTTCTCTCTCTCTCTCCAAAGTCTGTGCCGGTCTTGACTCTGAAGCCAAAACAATATAATGTCCTTGGCTCTAGAGCTCCGAGTACCAGAGACACTCTGTGCTGCAGCTCAGCAATCCTCTGGGGGACGCCCACTCCTACAGCAGCCGCCAAATGGACATAGTTATCACCTGCCAGCCCCAGCACTGAAGGCCGCCCTAACTCAGCCATGTGGAACCCAGTGGGTATGGAGGGTTGGATGAGCACCCAAGAAGCAGCCCTCAGCTAGGAGGGAGTCTGGGGGAGTCTCCTAAGGCACATGATGTGAGCTGCTCCCAGTAAGACTGAGGTGCTCCCCATCAGCTCGTGGATGCCTTCAGGTCAAGTTTTCCCTGTTTCTCCAATCTCAGCCCCCTTGGCTGACTCTCAGATCATCTCCCAGTGTAAACCACTTTCCCCCATGCCCTTATCTTCATCACTCTCCTTCCAGAAGGGTTCTAGTACAAAATGCTTAATACTGGGCTGCCTTAACAAAAATAGCACTCTCCGAAGGCTTCAAAACCCACAGATACATATTTCCTCAAAGATTCTGGAGGCTGGAAGATTAAGGTCAAAGTAGTACCAAGGCTGGCCCCTCTCTCCACATCACTGCCAGCCTCCCTCTTGCCACTCTGCCCTCACAAGAGGGACCGTCCTCTGAGTCCCCGGTATCTCCCATCTCTTCTAGAAAGGGACCATTCAAATTGAGTTAAGGCTCATTCTGCTTGCCTCCATTCTTTTCAATCTTTTTTTAATTCCTCCACCCAAAAGCAGTTGCATTCTAAGATTCTGGGATGGGGTGGGGGCGGGGTGGAGGAGTATAGTTCCGCTCTTAACACTCATGAGACCAACTTGCAGCAGAATGTTCCTCAAACATCAAAGTTACCATCACCAGTGCCACCCCTGTGGTGCTGAGCTGCAAAGTATAGGGTGGTGAGACTGGAGTAGTAGCAACCATAAACAGATCAGAATAAAGCGGCACATTGCTTCTGCTGTAGGTACAGCTGATAGGCCTCTGCCTCCCCTGCATCACTGGAAAAGCATATGCTTTCGAGATAGCCCTAGTGGCACATGCTTCTGTGGCTGTGTGACCACACACATGTTCCCTTGTCTCCCTGAGCTTTCATTTCCCACCCTGTCAAGTGGTTGCTAGGGAGAAAGCAAGCGTGATTCAGGACCGACTTGAATGAGCAGAATGCATTGCGAGTATGTGGGCTGACTTGTGAATGGAAGTGTAGAAAACTGGCTTGCTTAGGGAGAGCCAGCCACTGGTCATGGAAACCGTAGGTGCTGTTGCCTCTGCTAAAAACCAGGTCCCTCAGCCTTCCCAGCACAGCTTAGCTGTGAATATTAGGTCCAACCGTTATTCCAAAAGCCACTACACACTGGGTACTGCTCCAGGCACTCTGGAGTTCCTCCCTCCCTGCTTCCTTGAGACTAACTAGAGTCTCACCAGCTCCACCAGACACCAAGAGTCATAGCGGGGTCCTGCCTTTCCTACCAGACTCCCATGAGTCTCAAGGAGGACTCCCACTGCTAGTAGCTTTGCGGCCCATCCGCAAAGAATTCGTGTGGGAATCCTACTCATGACACCATTGTCGCCTCTTGCCCTGCTAGAGTATGGTGAAGTTCAGAAGGGCTCTGAGGGTTGTCAGACAGATGCCTACACACTTTCTGAGGTCTAGCTAGGGTTGAAAAGAAGTCCAAGAATAACAAAGGAGTGCATATAAACACGGAGGTACTGAGAAAGTCAGAATCAGACCCTATAAAATTTCCCACCGCCCAGCAGCAGCAACAGAGACCAGCTTTCCCTAGTTCAACTCTTAACACTCCTGAGACCGGCTTGTAGCAGAATTCTCCTTAAACATTGAAGGTTACCACCACCGGTGACCACTCCAGTGGTGCTGAGCTGCAAGGTGTACAGATGTGAAACTGGAGTAACAACCATGATGAGATCAAAGTGCACATTGGTCCCTGTGATGTGTAGGGTTACTGGCACAGGGTGCTGTGGTTAGAAGAACCATTTGTATTTAAGAATGCTTTCCAATTAGTGGGACTTTATTATGCCTTTGCATTTTCTCAGTAAACTTATTTACACATATTATTATGCAGCCCCCCCCCCATTTTTTTAATCATTCAGAAAGGCTCCTCCTACTCAAAAAGACCAAGTAGGCCCAATGATGCTTTCCCCAAGTTCAACTACACAAGGAACCTTGGGGAGAGCACTTGATAACAAACCTCCAGTAACCAATGGTCTTTATGTAGCATTTTCTATCTCAGACTCTACCGCAGCGTTAGGGAAGCTAGATCTGGTTGCCCTTGTCTGGACCAGTGCCCTCCTATTCCCTTCACACTCCTATAGCACCAGGGCCTTACCTTAAGGTCATCTGTGGACTTGAGAGGCTACTCTGTGCTCTGGGGTGCCAGGAAGGGAAGCATGAGGCAAGCGGATCTAAATGAGCAGGGGTCTAACCTTGGCATTTTATTGTTCAAGAAAAGGAACTCTTAGCTCTCCCACCCAAGCCTTCCTCAGCTGTGATCAGGCTAGCCTTGACTACTCCCCAGCTGCGGTGACATCGAAGCAATGAGTCTCCTAGGCTCCTCCTCTCATCCCACTGAGGTAGAGGGCTGGTGCATTCTGGGTAACTGGGGAAAGGATAGGATTGGCTGGTCTGAGTCACCTGATGCTGCTGTCTTTTCTAATACGTAGCACCCTCCTGCTTTGTAGACTTTCCCCAGGTGCACATGCGGCTCTTGTGCCTCAGGGTGCCAGCGTGGTCTAAGGAATGCTCCAGGTATCCTTCCTACGTCCCTGGAGCTTTCTCCTAGTCTTGGGTGATGATGGTCTATATGCGAGCAACACACTTGTTCCTCACCTCTCTCCTCTTTCTCCCCCTTCAGGCTTTCTCCTGACCTTGGCACTGACCAAAGCACTGGTACTTGCAGTCCAGGAACCATCTCCCAGGGAATCTCTACAGACCCTCCCCTCAGGCAGCCCCCCAGGCACCATGGTGACAGCACCTCACAGCCCTACCAGACTCTCCTCTGTGGTGACACTGACCCCTAAACCTGATGGACCCTCATCACAGGCTGCAGCTACTTTGGAAACTACAGTATCTCATCCAGAAGGGCACCCTCCTACAGACACCATGTCCACAGTTATGGTGACAGCTGCCATCCCCCATCCTGAAAGTCCTCTGCCCACAGGTTCCCCTCCAGCTGCCATGGCAACCACATCCTTCCACTCAGAGAGCCGCCCTCCAGGGGATGCTGCCCCTGCCACCACCCTGCCAACAAAGCCAGCAGGAACCACCAGCCGCCCCACAATGTCTCCACGGGCCACCACTCGTAGGCCCCCCAGACCCCCAGGCTCTTCCAGGAAGGGGACTGGTGGTTCATCTCGTATTCTCCCGCCTGTACCCGGTGGCCACTTGGCAAGGAAGGAAAGCCAGAGGGGACGAAATCAGAGCTCAGCACATCTGGGACCGAAGCGTCCTCTGGGGAAGATCTTCCAAATCTACAAGGGTAACTTTACAGGGTCTATGGAGCCAGACCCCTCTACTCTCACACCCAGCACCCTACTTGGGGGCTACTTCTCTTCGACACAGCCCCAAACAGTGTCTCCAGCTACAGCACCCAGAAGCACCTCACGGGTGCCCCCCACAACTTTCCTGGTACCTGCAAAGGACAAGCCAGGCCTTATCAGCGCCAACCAGGGGAGTGGCCCCACATTTACCAGCCCAGGAGGGGAGCCAGATGCCACAGCAGCCTCAGGTGCCCCTGCCAGTACACAGCCTGCCCCAGTGCCTTCTCAGAACCCTCATGGTGACGTGCAGGACAGCTCCCGCCACAGTGACTCTTGGCTTGCTGTCACCCCTGACACTGACAGACCCATGTCTGCCAGCTCCGGGGTCTTCACGGCTGCCACAGGGCCTACCCAGGCTGCCTTTGAGGCCAGTGTCTCAGCCCCTTCCCCGGGCATCCCTCAGGGACCATCTGCAACCCCTCAGGCCCCAACCTGGCCCTTTGGGGTCTCCGAAAGCACTGTTTCTCCAGCTGAGGAAGAGGCTGAGGCCTCCCCCACTTCAACCGACAGGGGGCCCAGACCTCTCTCCACAGTGCTATCCACAGCCACGGGCAACTTCCTCAACCGCCTGGTCCCTGCTGGGACCTGGAAGCCAGGAACCGTGGCCAACATCTCCCACGTGGCTGAAGGGGACAAGCCCCAGCACAGAGCCACCATCTGCTTGAGCAAGATGGACATTGCCTGGGTTATCTTGGCCATCAGTGTGCCCATCTCTTCCTGCTGTAAGTACCTTGCTCTCTCCCCTCCTTTCCTTCCATCGTCTTTTCCATCCGCCAAACTCTCTTACCCGTGAGTTCGGCAACCCCACTGAGTGAACTGAGAAAGCCCTGGATTCTCAGCAAGGCAGGAATCACGGACCATCCCGGTCCCTGGTCCTGGGTACAGCTCAAATATCCATGAATCATAAAGCCATAATCCAAGAGCTTAGGGGGATGGGACATGACACTTTACAGGTGCTTTAAGCCAGCCACATGTGTTACAGAAAGAAACACCAAAGGAGCTAAGAGACTTGGCTTGCCTAAAATTCAAGTGGCAGGGAGCAGCAGAGCTGCAGACCTTCCTGCCTGGAGTTTGTTGATCACAACCCCGCCTCAGGAAATGAGGCACCAAAACACCATGGGTGGCAGCTGAGTGTGGAGCGTTACAGGCTATGGCTGGAAGAGTCATCACCATCCTCTCCTGCTTCTCTGTCTTGTCTTTTCTCTCCCTTCCACGTCTCTCCTCATTCACCTGAGAAGAGATACAGCTTCCAAGTGCCAGAAAAGTCCCAATGGCTTTGGCCAAAGCATGGTTCTTAATGCACAGGCTAAATTAAGGCCTTGGAGTTATGTGGATTTTAGCTTCTTCTCCATCCTTATACCAGCCAGCCTGCTTTAACCCCCCCAGTTATGTGAGCTCTGTGCACTATGGACCTTATTATTAAAATTCTCTACTCCATGGCAGCCAGCGCCTCTCTACAGCAGCCAGTCCCTCTGAGAGAGAGGAGTCCAGGGATATTTTCAGGTCTCCATCAAGACCCTGTCATGGCCTCTGAGAACCTTAAACCTCCATTTATGTCCTCCCATGTCATACTCTGCTCTCAGAGGATCTTTGCTAGACTTGGCCTTACCCTACCACAAATAGTTACCATTGAAGATGTCACCTGTGCTTCACACACTCTCACACACACACACCCCCAGCCTGTTCTCTGGCCTTTCATGTCCTTCCCTGCTCTCTTAAGGACCTCAAGTTTGCCTTCTTGTCATTTGCACCCTGTAGTCCTGAGTAATGTCTTCCAAAACCACATTAAGAAGCCCACTTAACAGTCCTAGAGGCACTGGAGTGACTCTCGGGGAGTGATATCCTTGGCTCAAGCTCCTCATCCATGACCCTCAGCATATCCTCCTGTATTGCCAAAGCCTGCTACATCTGTGGCCTCTGATTGGTCACCTTTATCCCTGGTTCCCCAGAAGGGTAGCATTCCACACATGCCCAGCTGTGCCAAGTGGGGGGAACACTTTAGCCACACTAACAGAGCCTGTGCTGGCTAAACAGACTTCGTATCACCCTGTGGATTCATCTTGGTCTTAAATGAAACCCCAAGGCTTCCCACGGGGAGGCTTGAAACCAGGGCAACACCCTTCCCTCATGCCACAGGTCAGCACAGAAGGCTTAGGCCCTTAACTTAGCCAGCTCTCCGCCCATCTCTTCTTCACAAGTGCCTCTTCTCCCAGCTTGCTGGGGAACAACAAAACTTGTGTTGAGGCTGGAAGGCCACTCCCACTCCAGGACCCAGTTCAGGGAATGTGTCAAGTTGGCCATGTGTCAAAAGCTGGCTTTGACATCACAGGGTAAGCTGAGGCATAGAGTTGGTAGTTGATCATGCAGCAGACTTTTGACTGAGGGAACACATGTTTCCACGTGTGTGTGCGCGCACAAGGACACACACACACATGCATTTGATGGATAGAGCAAGCTCCAACCAAACTTCTTAGCTTTTTTATACCACCTAAGACACCACTACAAGATCCAGGAACTCAGACCCAACCTAGAATGAATTGTTTCCTTTGATCATTAACTTGTTCCAAGCCTACTTTTCTCTTCCAAGTACAATTACGTGCTAGGTACATCCATCTCAGCTGTGCGTGGTGGACTGTCTCCAGGAAGCTTGCTTGCTCACTGCAGCTCCTCCTGCATGGTGTCTACCATGCATAGCAAGAGAAGCCTTACTGTCTGTCATGGGAACATGTACTTTTAAAGCTGTGATCACCTGCTTCTGAAATAGGAAGGAGATTGAGAAAACTTAGCACGTATTAATAAGCAAATTATTAATTAACACATCATATGTGAGAAGTAGCTGCTTTCTAATTTCCCGAGTGTGCTGGATGGCCTCGTTTATAGTTGGGATTCCAGGTTTGTCTTATCATTGTGTTCCTACATTAGCTGAAGAAAATAAACACATTAGTAACCACACACAGCACCAAGGTGTCAGGAGATTCTGGTCATCACCCACGCTGTTGAGTTAGAAAACCAACATCAGCCAAGGCAGGGAGGGACAGACACAACCTAGAACTACACCCGAAGAACAAGTCAAAGCTGTAAGAAGAACCTTCAGGTGTTAGGGGTCAGGGGGAGGACATGCTTTCTAAAGATCAGATTGTGTCCACACTGGACTTTATAGCCCAAGGGAACAACAGAGCCCACTTCCTTTATGTTTCTACCTGGGTCCTAGCTGCCTTTACAGCAGCTCTGTGTCCTTGGTCACAGTCAGGGAATATTTAGAGTGTCAGTCTGGTCTCAGGACCCTAGGTGCTGTTTGGGCCGTTTCTGTAGTCCTGCTCCATCTAACAACCAGACCAGCTGGGCTCTTCCAGGTCTGAAGGCTCATGTTTCTACCTTCCCTGCTGTCTGTGTATGCCAAAGCACCTCCGCAGACCTTACAGCAGACTCCATCCTTGGTACCAAAGTATGAGTGCAGAATTTATCACCCCTGGCGAAGGGGCTCAGAGAGAAGCCAGGTTGCGCAGAGCGGCAGGGATTCACTCACCCCTAGCTATGCTTTCTCCAGCCCATGCTTGCTCATCACACGGTGATTCCCCTGGTTCTAATGAGGGAGGGAGGTGTGCAGTGAATTCTAAGCCTGCACAACGATGGAGGGTCAACAGCTCACCTGCCTTCCATATCACAAGCGCCCCCAATAGCTGAAAGGGCATCAGTGGGCAAGGGCTGAGGAGTGCCCTGCCAGATACTCGCTGCCAACTCTGCTTCAGAGAGAACTGAAATTGATTGGCTCCAGCCCACTGGGAGCGAGGGCCAGGAGCCGTGTGGCTGCTGCCACCATCAGGACACACAGGACCTGCTGCATCCTGAGCCTCTGGCCGACCTCTGGTCATTACTCACCAGTGGATTCTCTGGGTGTTCACAGAACAGTTCGGAGGCTGTGCTGAGCTCCCTGGCCTGTCTCACAATGTGGAGTGTTTTCTCCCAGCCAGCCCTGTGAGAAGATGGAGCTTTAGGGAGGGTTAGATATGGAACTGTATCACCAATGCAAGTTCAGCCTGACAGAGCAGCGGAGAACCAACCCCTGACCTTGATACCTGCCCCAGAGCAGGGCTTTTTCCAGACTCTGAAGCGTTAATCCAACATTCCAAGGAAAGACACGTTATAGGACCCAGAATTCTTAGCTCTGTTCATTGTCCAATGAATGTTAACCAGGAACACAAGCACAGACACGTACCTATATGTGCAGTGTGTGTGTGTGTGTAGGACTTAAATGGCTTTTTAATTACCACATAAGAAAACCTCAGATTGATTCTTACTATGAAGCAGAAAAGATTGACACAAAAGGAAGTGTAGCCAGGTGCATGATCTCTTTGGAATTATGGGCCAATGGGAGGGGAAGGCTACCAAAAGGTGGGACTGTCCTTAAATTGTCACTCTGGCCATAACCCAGTCAAGCTAAAATACAGCGATCTCTGGGCTTCAAGGTAGTATCTCCTGCTAGACTTCTAAACACCTAGCTCCAACATGCTAGGCTGAGGAGCCAGACACTAAGCCCCTTAGTTGTGGCCTTATAAACAGGACACAGGAGCTGCAACCCACCCCAGTCCCTGTCATGTTATTTGAATCCTTTATGGAATGCCCTGGAGCACTAAACCTGGCTTATGGAATCAAATACACCCTCCCACAAACCCAGCCCTCGCCGTTCTTGACTGTGGACTTCACCAGTGTTCCTATGCTGCTTCTCTTGGAGAGAGACATCTGCTGTGTCAGTTCAGGTCCTTTAAGAGGCAGATGCTAAGAGGGAATCAGGCATGCCAGGCAGCTATAAAACACCCAGGGAGAGCGGGAGTGAGCTGGAGTAAGCAAGGCAAGCCCTCCGCAGCCATGCAGGCCATGAGACTAAGGAGATGGGAGATAAAGAAGGTGGAACCACATCTGAGTGTTTCTGCTGGGTTGGTGGGAGTCTCAAGGGACTGCGCATGCTCTGCCTGCCCTGCTGTAGTCAGTCGGTCGTGGTGCAGGCATCAGGGATGGTGGTAAAGCTGAAGGGCAGCAGGTTTTGGGCAGGTCCATTCCACTCTTGTAATGCTTACTTTCAAGCCCCACGAAAATCAGGGACAATGCATTTAGGGTCTTCTGTCAGGGTCTGCCATGGGGAAGGAGCTCAGACAGCAGTAAGGAGCGGTAGCTATCGCTCCGCCCATGCGGATTCATAGTGCATGTTCCAACAGGCCCAGCAGCTGGCAGTGCAGCAGATGTTTGGAAAGGTTGGATTATCTGGGAGAACCCGCAGGCTTTGATCTTCTCAGAACCCACAGAATCCTGTTGTGTGAACACAGTACGCAGGGTTCCAGCTTCTTACCAGTGATGCATCTTCCTGTCACTCATCTGATAAGTTACCGAAGATTTATTACTGGGAAAACCACAAGAGCTTGCTTAACCCTCAGGGCTGTTCTAGAGCTACAGACACAGGGGCCCCTACTCATTCCCTGTAGAAGCTTGGCGGCCCTGTAGAAGTTTGGAAACACGGAGCCATTGATTCTTTGGCTAAATGGACAAGTGGCTCACACCTTGTACTCAGTGTATAGCTTACAAAGGGCTTCTAAAGGCCTACTGCGTGTCCCCTCCAGTGTTCAGGGTAACAGGAGACAATAAGCACGTTCTTGATTACCAAAGCCTGTGGTCATGGTGACGTAATCAGCTGGGTGATCTTGATCAACTTCAGTGACCTCCAGTTATTTCTTCTGGGCATGGAAGAACGCTCGTGCCTTTCTCAGTGACCATGCAGGTTGAAGAGACATGTAAGCTACATAGTGCTGAGAGTGTATTAGACACCATGAGTCCAAGCTGTACTTCTGTCTCTTTGCTGGAAGGTCAGAAGACTGAAGTTACACACTAGTTAGAAGACTAAACACAACTAGAGCATTAGCCTTCACAGAGGCTAGAGCATGAGACCTTCACAGTCACAGAGCCCAGTGTCTCTTTCTCCATCTCTCTGGTAGGAGGTGGTATCTAAGAAACACTGGGATGTTCCCAAGTGGACTCAAGCCACTGAGCCTCCCACAGATAGGATCTCTGCACATTACATAGACTCAGGCTTCCGAGTCAGGGGCATTATGGACTCAGACATGGCAGTAGGCATACCTCAGCAGCATGGCCTTGAGAGAAGTTCATCTCTTAGGTTTCCACTCTCTGCTTTTCAAACTAAGAATAACAGGTGGGAAAAGCCGCCAGGAGCTGGGCAGACTTCTGCTGTGTTTAGGATTTCATCTGGTCTGCACAGAGGCCTAGAGGTTAAGCAACTTACCCAGGCCTTGTGAGTAGTGTGTTGATGTCTGGGTTCTGATTCCAACTTCTAAATTCTTCTCACAACATAACTAGGCAGTCTCTAAGACCCTCTTTGTCTCTTTGATCTTGGTTGCTTGCCTGTGACCACTCAGTGGGTCCAATCACAGATGCCACCCTCCCCCAGAGACGTGGCTTTTAAGGACATCTTTCTCCCTGCCACCCTGTTTGCAGTCTGTGGCAGTGAAGCGTATGATGTACTGTCAGATACCCTCACAGGCCAGCAGGTGAAAAGTGACCATTTGTCCCTGGCAACTCCCACATCAGCAGAGGTAAAGAACCCACCCCACCCCACCCCACCCCTTCTCACTTCTGAAGTGTTTCTGTGCCTTCAGAGACCTGGTCTACTGGCTTCATCTGCCCTGGCCATTTCCCCCTTGATGTTTCAGAGACAGAGTCTGGTGACTGTGAGGAATAAAAATACCAGGAAGGAGGGAGAGAGAGGATCTGTGACAGCCAGCCGTGTCTTTTGGGCCATGGTGTCTCCGAGCAGAGTGAAAGAATGGCCTCACTGTGCCATTTCCACACTGGGCTTCGTAGCCCTTTCTGTCCCTTCCCTCCTTCAACCAGTGAAGGAAGGGCTGTGAGAAGAAGGGAAAGACAGAGCCACAAAATTTGAACAATCGGATGCCAGCCAGTCTCTGAAATCCCCTTTAGCCCATTCAGCAGTCCCCTCCATGTGTCAAGGGCTTTTTAAAAAGTACTTTTAGAGACATGATTACCAAACTGGCCAAAGCAGATAGAGGCAAACTGCAAATAGAAGCTGCCTCCTGACCTTGGTTGGAGATCATTCTGGCGAGGCCAGTGGCAACTGTGGGTGGGGGGTACAGAATGGTCCAGTGAGCCCCCAGGACTGGAACCTGGGCTCTGAGATCTCAGCTCATAACTGCACCAGCTTCTACAGCTGACCTGTTCCCTGACTTAAGTACCCACTCTGTTTGGTCAAGCCCTCAGACTGCTTCTGTGGGAGATGGCCCTCTGCTGCCCCCTGGCGTTAGCCTCTGAATAGAGCAGTCTGGGCCCCCATTCTCAGGCACTAAAATGATCTGCACCTTCTGGATGTCAGATACATACAGAGCCCACCCATCCCCTTCCTTGTGGAAGGTTTCCGGTGCTGGTGAACCTAGACGAGACACACTCACCCCCCACTCACTAACTGCTCCCCGTGTGTACTGCTATTCTGCTATGTGAGTCTGGGCAAGGCACCTGCCTCTTCCACCTCCAAAGTTCCCCGGGAGCTTTTGTCTAATGCATCTATGTCTGTCACCTCCTGCTTCAGCGGAGATCTCTCCATGGTCTGAGTCTCTGAACACACATGCTGGTCTTTGCTTCCAGGCTCTGGGGAATGCCCCCACCAGATGAGCAAAGCCCTTTCTTGGTGCTTCCTAAAAGCACAGCACAGCAGCAACCACAAATGCCACCAAGTCACATGCAGCATCCCTTCCCACAAGCCCCTGGGGTATACCTCTCAACACTGCCCGGCTTCCCCTCCTTCCTCCTCACACTCTCCCTTCCTACCTCCCCTCATACGTCTCCCTTACCTCCCCCACCTCCCTCCCCTCCATACTGCACTTTCTTTCTCACACACACCTGGGCTGTCCACACTTTGGTCCTTTACATGGTGCTGTTCTCCGGTCCTGGAACATACCACCCATTCTGCATGGGGCCATCTCCTTCACCAGATACCAGTTCCCTTGCCATGAGGCCACCACTGTGACTGAAGCGGCCTCTCTCATGCCCCCTCATCATCTCTCACTGGATAGCCATCCATCCCTATTGACATTTCCTGATTCCTTTTATTACCTATGTATCGTCTGAGCTCTTCTGCGAGCACACAGTAGGATAGACCCTTAGGAAAAGTAATAACTATTAACAGTTTTTTAGTACATAGTAGGTACTCAAAATAAAGGTAGTAGTGGACAAAAAACAAGAGTAAGTGAAGGGGGGCTCCGTTACAGGGGTGCTTATCTTACATGCACGAAGTCCCTAGCTCATAAACCAGGAGTGGTGGCACAGACCTTTGATCCCAGGACTCAGAAACTAGAGTCAATAGGATCAGAAATTCAAGGTCGTCCTCAGTTACATAGTGAGCTTGAAGCCAGCCCAGAATACATGAGTCTATTTTTTTTAAAATGAACATAGAGGCTGGGGCAGTGTGTCCTCTGCACCTCACTGAGACTAAGGTCTTGTCTCCTCCCTCTGACTGGGGCTCTCTCCACAGCCGTCCTGTTGACAGTGTGCTGCATGAGAAGGAAGAAGAAGACGGCCAACCCCGAGAACAACCTGAGCTACTGGAACAATGCCATCACCATGGACTACTTCAACAGACATGCAGTGGAGCTCCCTAGGGAGATCCAATCCCTAGAGACCTCAGAGGTAACCTGGCCCACACCTCCTACACAGCCACTCTCCACAGAGCAACAAAGTACCTGCTCAGCCCCGAGGGCAGCCCTCCTCTGCAGGGCTCAGTGAAGCAGGAGCTTCCCCCTTCCCCAGCCCTGCTGCACTCAGGATCTGATTCTGAAAAGACCTACCCCACCTTCGTCCAGTGCTTTCTGCACACTGGAGTTTGGGAAAGATGTTCACAGAACTTCTCCAGTCTGGGAATAAGTAACAAATGTTTGTCAAGGACTTGTTTTATGGCAAGCAGTCTCTGGGGACTGAAGATGAAAACTAGCTCTCTAGAGACTTCCGTTTCCGAGCTGTGGCTGAGAGACAGCCTGGTGTCGTTCAAAAGCAAACCAAATTAAGAATAGTAAGAGATGAAGTGTTATGGACCCAGGGGAGAAAGCCCTCCCAAGAGCACAGGGATTATTGGACTTCACTAGATATGCCCACAAAGGAAGACAGATGGTTCAAAGGAAAGAGATAGTCCAGGAGAGCTGTGAGGGGCAGCTAAGCTGAGTTATCATGACAGCACACCCTGCCTTCCCTGCGCCTCCATTCCCAGGGCATCTAGGGTGAGCTTTGATGACTCTGAATGTAGCTACATTGTCCCCTTGTCCAAACCCAGCTGATCTACTCCCTTAAAGTTTTTAGGTGACCTCTGAGGAGACCTGCCGCTCCCAACCCCCCACCCCCATCGGACCCCTACACTAGCCAACTTTCTGGCCCCACATGATGCCTGCCTCTTTCTTCTTCATTTGGCAGACTCCATCTGTTCGTGCTCAGTATGTCCTTCCTCCATGACACTCCCCCCCCCCCCAGGTCTCCCTCTCATAGTCTTCTCTCTCCCCAGCTCGCCCTCATTGACCCACTTTCAGAACGTCACTATGGTTGGGTGTGGCTCTTCTGCTTTCCTACCCTGGTGTTATTTATTTACTGTGTGACTGTCGGCCTGATGTTAACTCAGCATCATGCGCTCCCTACTTGGACCACCTGCTTGCTGTCCCTACTCCTGGCAGCTCTTTGTCATGTTGAGAGTATTGAGTCCTGTGCTGTGGGACCTCTCATCGATGAGTCCCCAGCCCAGCCACTCATGACTCCTCTTGTGTTTCCCTCGGGCATATGGTGTAATTGTCCTTGCTATACCACCAGTGTCATATCTCAGTCTGCAGCTCTGATGTCTCCCCCACCCTCAGCCACATCCCTGCCTAACAGATTCATTGACCCAACCTGGAACCATTCATTGATGGCCTCACCGGCCCCAAGCTCACCTGGTGTCCCTGGTTGCATTCATGACACTGCTGTAGTCCCCCGAGTCTATCTTGCATGCTCTCAGCCAGTCTGTTGGCAGATTCTATTGGTTCTTGCTAAGCATGAGTTTAGCCTACTCTCATGCCTGTACATTGCCCTCTCCTCTCTTACGCTCTGATGGCTACGGAAGACTCTGGAATGATCTCCTGTCCCATCATTCCTCCTGCAGTCCATGAGGACAGGAGCCAGGTGATCTCTCAAAAGCATGACCCCATTAGCCATAGACCCCAGCTCCCAAGTGGATCCTCAGGGCACCTTAAAGAGAAGCTAAGGTTGGATGTAGAATGCTCTGGTCCCAGCACTGGGGAGGTAGAGGTAGAAAGATCAGAAGTCCAGGCTACTTAGCTACTTTGGGAGTCCAAAGCCACCTTGGACTACATGAGTCCCATAAAAATGAAAAGAGGGAAGGAGGGGGAAGAATTGAGAGGGAGGGAGGGAGGGGGTAAGACAGAGCGGAAGGGGAGGGAAGGGAGATGGGAGAGGGGGAGGAAAGAGGGGAGAGGGGAGAGGAGGAAGGGAGAGAGATTCCCAGAACCTATGTAAAATTCCAAGTGTAATGGTGCACAGGCTTTCCAGTACTTGGGCAGCAGAGGCAGGAGGATTCCTAGGACTTGCTGGCCAACCAGCCTTGTCTAGTCAGTAAGCTCGCAGTTCCCTGAGAGATCCTGGTTCAAGCTGACTCCTAAGGAACAACACCCGAGGTTGACTTCACACACAACACAGCTCAACCGCATGCAACGCAAACACACACACACACACACACACACACACACACACACACACACACACGCCCGATTCCTCTTTCTGGTCCCTTCATGAACTGGTCACAGTCCCCTGACAACCTCCACCCTCCCCCAGCAGCTCTAGACTCTTTGCTCTGCACAGAAAGCCCATCACCCACAAGAGCTTTGCTCTTAAACTTAACTGGACCTCTCCCCCTAATGCCTAGACCATCACTTCTTACAGGTCTCTCTAAGGAGCCCTTCCTGGACTGTCCTGAGCCCATTAGAGACACATTTCTTTTCCTCTCCTAGCTGAGGGTAGGGGCCTTGTGTGAATTCACTTCTCAATTCCCTGTATCTACAGCTGTGTCTGGCCTGGCCCACAGTGCTCAGCAGCAAACACGCAGTAGGTGCATGAACCAGGAATAAGGGCACCATGACTCAGTCCCCAGTCAGAGCCTGCCACACAGTAGCCACTCAGCAAGAGGGAATAACCGAAGGGCAGGCATTTCATTGATGGGGACACCAGCACACATTTTTCTTATAATTAAGTGGAAAACCCAAGAAAGGCTTGAATCTGGGTGGTGAAGCATAAATGTCTTATATTTTCCCTATAAATGGGGACTCAAACACTGAAGAGCAGAGCCCGGTAAATATGCTGTAGAAACGCCCCACTTGCAGAGCATTGTGGTGTTCTCCATGTGGAATCATGGTGGGTGGGGGTGGGGGTGGAAGGCTCCTGATCTTCAGTCAGCACCAGGCCAGGGGGCTCAGGTGAGAAGGGCCACCTGGCCATAGTCTCAAGAACAGAAGCCACAGCAAGAAGCCAGCCCTCATTGGCTTCAATCTGTGCCCTTGCTTGTGCCCAGTGCCAGTCTACTCCCTTGGCTCTGCTGTCCTTGTAAAACGGACTATAATCTGCTGCAACACTCCGACCTTGTGCTGGGTGAGGTCAGAATGTAGGCAGCTCAGAGCCAGGATGGAATCGGCTGGGGACATACATGCCCCATAGGCCTCCTATATCCTGCTTCCTCAGACGTGCACCTACCCATCCAGAAGCTTCCACATACATTACCTAAGGAGGTGACTCTGCCTGGCTCCCTTATTGTCTATGATGATAAAGGTAGCTACACACTGGACTAGCAGATCAAGGTGCCCAAGGGTACCTGGACGCTTTT
>JADRCH010000097.1:7383502-7418481 GCA_019843965.1 Rhynchomys soricoides | reverse complement strand
TCCCCCTCTCCCCTCCCTCCCCCTCTCCTCCCTCCCCCTCCCGTCTCCCCTCCATTGTTTTCATTGCTTCCTAAATGCCTTTTTCTTTTTTCATGCAGTGCTTCATGCACACCCCAGGTTCACCACCCATCCATCCTTACTTGCCCCCATTAAAAGTGGAAAGCAACACAAGCCAGATTCCAACCTCCAACCCCTCAAGGCTCAGGGGAAAGACTTCTATCTCTTCTCCATAGTTAGAAGGGTCACACTTACGGCTTTCTCCTGATGAGATCTGGTCAAAGACAAGGCCTTGGGGGAAACGCAGGTCTCCTGAAAAGACATTTTATAGACAAGGCAGTTAGTTCCCTCTTCTTCCCCGATTGCCCATAAAGCAGCCAGCCCTTCCTCCTCAGGAACTGTCCTTTGTTTTTTTTTTTTTTTAAATAAACAGCAGGGAATGAATTGTGGTTTCTTAAAATGAAGCCACTTCTGAGGAAGTCTGGCCCAGGCCAGCACACACAGGTGCATCACAGCAGCATCCTGTTCACTGGCTTTGGAACAACCTGGAAATGTTGGCGTTCAGTCAGGCTTTTGGCTGTTCTGCCTTTTCACTCACTCAATACCTGGATCTGAGAAGGGCCGTTAGTAGCCCACAAGTACATGCAATCCCTGGTAGCTGAGGCGGAAACCCTGTCAACCTCTGATTTCCCTCTGAGCAGCCTGGGGTGCCTGTCTACCTCTGGGCTTAGCAGACCGGCTGAGGATTTGGGGGGTTGTTTTACTTAACACGTGTCTTCCTGCTGCACAGAAGCCCAGTCCGTCCACATGGCTGCTTGTGTTGCTACAAGAAATGTGGGAATGATTCTCACCAGACTCTGGGGGTTGGGGCCCTTAAGGTGAGGGTGGACTGGCTCTGAAGACTTGTAGGCCTGTCCGACTCTGGGGTTATGGGATGGGTGGTGCCAGCAGGTGTTATTTGGAAAGGAAACGCTTCAAATTTGCCTGCGTGTCTGAGGAAGCTGAGTCTAGAGTCCAAGGACATCAGCTGTTGCACACTAAGGCACTTAGGGGTAGGGGTGTGTGTGTGTGTGTGTCTGTGGAGGCTGGGGTGGTATTTGTAGTGTGTGGGGGAGGTATGCGGTAGGAGGGTGTGTGTACTCGTGTGCTTGGCTGCTTGATTTGTTGAGGCAATTTCTCACTGTATAGCCCAGGCTAGCCTTGGACTTTCCATCCTCCTGACTGCTGGGGTTGCGTGTGTGCCATTTCTTGAAGAGCAACCACCCCTCGCTCCATCCTCAGCTCACACCAGCTTCCTCCCTCTCTCCTCAGGACCAGCTCTCAGAGCCCCGCTCCCCAGCCAATGGCGACTATCGAGACACTGGGATGGTCCTTGTGAACCCCTTCTGCCAGGAAACGCTGTTCGTGGGAAACGATCAAGTTTCTGAGATCTAGATGCAGCAGCCTCTGCTTTGCCACTCCCTATTTTTTGTCTCTAAATTACAAATATACAAATATATATATTATAAATATAACCTTTGTGTAACCCTGACTTAATAAGAGACATTTTCAGCTTTTTTTCTTAAGAATTGTCAACATCTTTTTTACAAGTGTGGTTTAAAAAAAAAAAATTTACAGAATGACCCATGGCTTTATAAAATAAAGGTATTTCTAAGCAAAGCGGTTGCACTGATTGCTTCTCTTAACTGTTCTGGGCATGTAGAGGTTCTAGGAGCCCTGGGCAGGTGAGGAAAGAGACCAGTCACCCGTGGAAGCTGAATGTTAGTATAGCCAAATGAGTGGTCATTTGTGTGGTCTTGGTGCTCTGGTTCCCTTGACTCAGTGTGCCCATATCTCCTGTCTTTTTGTATGTATCCTAGTGGCAAAAACTGGGGCACCATGGCAGAAGACACAGGCAAGTGTACAAAACAGAAGGGAACTTGTCAGCTTGGAACCTCACTATACCATCACTGAGTGTCAAGTTTGACAGTATCCGTGAAGGCCATCAAGGCATCAAGAGGCTCCAGCCCCCTTTTATGACCCCACAGGATGCTCCCGCCATGCTAGAAGAAACAGGACTGCCTTTGTCTGGCAGCAAAGTGGTCCCTAGAAACCCTTCGCAGCATCCTTTCCAACACCCCACCTGCCGTGGACCCCCTGCCTCTATTCCAGGAGGACAGATGCAGATCTCAGCCTAGGGGCTGTGCAGCTCTTGCCCTTCCCTGTTCAAAGGTCAAGTGTTTGTCGGGATTCGATATTGCTTTCTCCAAAGGCAATGATACTGTGCCCCAGACAAACAGGGTTATCTATTAAGCCTGTGGTGAAGAACTATTTTTTTAAACCTTCCCTCATTCAATCTTTAAAGAAAAAGATTGCCAAGTGCATCACTTGAAAGGAGTGCCCTTCTGTCTACAGGCAGAAGCAGGCAGACCTACCCACAAACTTACCATCCACTTTCACTGTCCCCTGTGCCCTTGTTCCCCTGGGTCCAGGTCCAGCTGCCTTCCCAGCCTACACTGTACCCAGTGTGGCCAACAAGGACAGACTCTCAGAGCCCCAAGAGGGACTTGGGGCCAATTATTTTCTCTGTCACTTTCCTAACCCACCATGGCTAGGAAATTTAACTTCAACTCCTCCCCTTCTCTGAAAGAAAAAATAGTTTGATAGTATATTTTGAATATAGATGTTCTTATCATCAGATTGGAGCTTGAATTTGACTGTTGATTTCGATGTCTGTGTTGTTGCTGTGGTCTTCTCATCATGACTGCCTCTCTTCTCCCATTTCCCTTTTCCAAAAGAAAGACGGCCTTCAAAACTAATGTGTGTTCTCAGTGTTACATGGACCTACTTAACACGAGTCTGCTTGTCTCTCTTCAAAGACTTCAACCCACAAAGCAGCGGGTTAAATGTCGTGCCAAGATTCCGCTCTCTAACATGTCGCTGTCTGACCTTATAATATTTCTGTTAGCTACTGCATTGAAGATACCAATGTGTGTGAGTATGTATTGAGAAAAACATGTTTGTAAAGTAAAATTTATATATAATATATGTCATCAAAGATACATATGTTATATATACATTTGTGGATGTATGACTTATTTTTCTGTATCCACAGAATTCAGCTACCATGTATATATAAATAAACTTATTTTATTACCCAGAGGATCCAGTCGCTAATACAGTTTGCGTATTTTTCATTAAAAAAATAACCTTTAAGTCTCCCTTCAGTGGTACCTGTAACTATCTCGTTTCTATGTCTACTTATCGAGCTTCACCGTGTGATGGGGGCGAGATATTTGCTAAAACTGATCTTTTAGAAGAGGGTGGGAGAGTGTGCTCTCTTCCCGTCTTTCTCTTCACGTCTTTGCATCATTGGTGTCCATCCAGGTGTCTGTCTCCTTTTGCCTGTTCCCATCTCCAGAGGACTGGGTGGATTTAAAGTAAATGTCTTTGGGTCTGAGATGGTCTAAAACCACTGATCATTACCATTCCTTGGGCAGGAATAGTGCCTAGACACACATGGCACCTTTAGAGTCAGTAGCTTGAACCCTGCATTTGGCCTTGGATAATACATCCCGGAACTGACTAAAAGCATCTCCATGGAATCCAGCAATACCACCTGATTAGAAGGCTGTTACCACAATCCAGTCCCCAGTGCATCATGGGAGCTGCAGAGGTGGTGTTCATGGGAAAATTGCCACATCTATGTAAGCTACAGTCTATAAGCTACTGGCCTTTATTTGATTGAGTTGGCTCCTTAATTTGTTAATCAGACAAACAACACTTGATATTTAATCTGTGTCTTCTGAGAGGTAGGGAGGTACCTCAGTAAATTACCTTACAATTAGGATTCAAGTTCGATCCCCAGAACCCATGTACAAAATCTGGGTGTGGTGACATGTGCTTTTAGTACTGGGTAGGCAGAGCCAGGCAGATCCCTGGGGCTCACTGGCTCACAAGTCTAGCTTAATTGGTGAATACTAGACCAACAGGAGACCCTGTCTCAAAAATAAAAAAATAGGGCCCTGAGGATGGCCCTAAAGTTGATCTGTGGCCTCTACATAATAAAGACATAAGACAAAAGTAGCAAAGTCCCTCTTAAGTTGTCTCAAGTAAACATAACAGAAGAAGAGAGGTTGCAATTTTCATAAAAAATAGAAAGTAAAAGCACACAAAGTTCTAGCAGATGATCAGCACCCGTGACCCTGCTGAGGGGTAGCCTTATACATTAAAGAGGCTTTCTCAGCTCTCTACATTCTGGCCATGGGATCCCAGGGTCTTTTATCACAGAGAGAAATAACAGTATCTGTGAAATAATACTTCTGAAATTCTACATTATGCACCCCAGCAGCACATGTCAACCATATATTTTCCTTCATTCTAAAGTTGAACTGAAAAATCAGAGAATGGAATTGTGCTCAGAATTGGGGTATACTTAGTACATACCAGCAATTGATTCCTGTCCCCTTGTCCTGCCTGGGGTCAACCCTCACATTACAGGACCAAGGAGTCCAAGGTCCATCTCTGGACCTGAGGTGCATGCTTTCAAAACACTAAAACCTCGCTCAGCACATGGTGTTTTAGGACTCAGGCTGGAGGGACCATTCTAGCCCCCAAAAAATGACTGGGATATAACCATTTGACAGTGTGACTCGGAGAATGCCAAGGCAAGGATTAAAACCTGGGGTGCCTGCTCACAACTGTCTATAACTCCTGTCAAATCACCAGTGTACATAAAATAAAAATCTTGAGTGCTGAGAAAACCCTAACTTGGATGGGTGCTTTGAGAAATCTCTTTGTTGTTTTCCCTTCTTGGTCTTATTAAAGGGTGAGACAGAGGTGGAAGGGAGACCAGAGCCTAACAGCTGCCCAGCAGCTCAGCTCCAGAGCCTCTGGTGTGTCAGAGTTAGCAATCAAGCAGCATGTACAGCAAGGTCTAGAGGTGGAAAAACATGGCCGACGGCCAGCAGCTGACAAGCAGAGTGTCAGAGGGCAGACATGAGGGGGAGGGAGGATCGGAGCTGGAAGGGGCCTGGGATGGCTGCCAGACCTGAAGGAAGAAAGCATGAACAGGCTTGCTTTGTTTTCCTTGGACCTGTGGGGCTGCCTTCCTCCATGGCTGGCTCATGTGAGGTGTGCATGCGTACATGAAGGGATATGGACAGCCATGTAATCGGCCCTGAGGCCCTTACATGGAGTCCCAGCTTGTAGTGTGAGATCTGGAGATCAGAACGCTTGTCATCTAAGGTTCTGTAGCCTGTTTCCTCACCAGTGAAACAGGGACAGCTTGTTGCCTGCCTGACCCTGAGTTAGTAACATGCTTAAAGTCAAGGACTGAGGCTCATAGAGTATTTACCTAGTATGCGTGAGACCCTGGATTCTATCACAGGAATTGGAGGCAGGAGGATCAAAAGATTAAAGTCCTCCTAGCTACATAAGGATTTTGAGGCCCACTTATGTTAGAGACCCTGTCTAAATATAAATAGGCAAATCTAGATGACCCATTCCCATAGCTGCACTGCTCCTCCCCCCACCTCCGAAAAGTCTGGATGGCTGGGCACATGACCCAGCAACAGAGAATGCCTGTGTGCCTCTCACAGGCTGGTGGGGTGGTTCTCTTTCTGAATGCCAGAAGCTCATGGAAGGCAGTAGACAAAGACCACGGGGACAGGGAAGCTTCCAGAGAGGCCCGTGACCAGGCCCTGGGTATGCTGGGACTGGCAACCAAAAGCCACTGGACCCTGTAAGCCTGCCAGGCACCACAGAGGCAGAGAGGATGAGCGAGAGGAGAGTAGCAGTGGACTTGCCCTTGGGAGCCAACGCCAGCATGCCCCTGCAGAGGCACAGGGTGTCATCCCTCAGGGGAACACGATCTCCTTCCTCCCTGGATAGCCCCCCAGCATCCAGGACCAGTGCTGTGGGTAGCCTCGTCCGTTCCCCTGGGGTCTATGTAGGAGTAGCTCCCAGTGGTGGCATAGGTGGCCTCGGTGCCCGAGTGACCCGCCGGGCCCTGGGTATCAGCAGTGTCTTCCTGCAGGGCCTACGGAGTTCAGGCCTTGCCACTGCGCCTGCTCCAGGCCCAGAAAGGGATCACACTACTGTTGAGGACCTGGGGGGCTGCCTAGTGGAGTATATGACCAAGGTGCATGCTCTGGAGCAAGTCAGCCAGGAGCTGGAAACACAACTGCGGGCTCACCTAGAGAGCAAGGCCAAGCGCTCTGGAGGCTGGGATGCCCTCCGTGCCTCCTGGGCCAGCAGCTACCAGCAGGTAAGTCCCCCAGCTGTGCCTGGAGGCTTGCTGGAGATCTGAGAGGGGATGGTGAAGGTAAAAGCAAAGATGGTACTGTAATCAGAGGACGGAGAAGCTGACCATTTTCATACCAAAACTGCTAGTGGTCTGATGTTAACACTGGCTGCCATTCACTGGGGCTGACCAGGAGCCAGGACCCCCTAGGCATAATGCATCACCTCCCAAAAACATTCCAACAATGTTCTGCAACCAATCTCTCACTGTGTACACTTTTCAAATGAGAAACCCAAGTTGTGCACAAGGCCCCAGTTCACAAGTTGTTCTCAATCTGTGGGTCACAGCCCCTTTGGGGGTCACATGCAGATATCCTGCATATCAGATATTTACATTATGATTCAGAATAGTAGCAAGATTGCAGTTATGAAGTTTGCAATAATTTTACGGTGGGGGGTCACCACAACATGAGGAACTGTACTAAACGGTTGCAGCGGTAGGAAGGTTGGGAACCTCTACAACAGAGAGAGGCAGCAGATAACTGACCCTGAATTTTCTTTCCTCAAAAGTTGCACTTGTCCTGTTCTCTGGGACCGCCTCTGTCCCTGTTACTCTAAAGGGGTTTCAAACCATCACAGAACCCAACACCCCTGAATGGATGTGCTATTTTATTTATATTATTTATTGAATGCATATGAGTACACTGTAGTTGTCTTCAGACACATCAGATCCCATTACAGATGGTTGTGAGCCACCATGTGGTTGCTGGGAATCGAACTCAGGACCTCTGGAAGAGCAGTCAGTGCTTTTAGCCACTGAGCCATCTCTCCAGCCCTGGCTGTGCTTTTTTAAATGATGACTAAATAAATGGAGAGTGCTCCTATATCCAGATAAAATGGGTATATGGGGTCAATGGGAATATGGACCATACTTGTAATTTTCAATTTTCTATTACCTATGGTGTGTGTGTGTGTGTGTGTGTGTGTGTGAACAAGTGAAATTGATGTTAATATCTTGCTTAACTCAATAAGGCAATAATTACGTCAGCATGAAATCAATATAGAAATACCAGCACAAGAGTTCTGATTCAAACAGAACTTTCTGGAGGATGGAAATGTCTTACAGTTTTGGCCATTGGTTATGTGGCTTCTCCTGGGCAGACGTGAACAAGTACATTTCACCCCAGACAGGGCATTACCAACAATCAAATATTTTACCCAAGTCTAGCTTGGTGACCGATGAGTTTATCGGGGTTACTTACCAAAGTGAGTATAATTGAATCAAAGGAGACTTCACCCCTAAAAAGTGCATGGGCAAGACTCATGAAAGCTGCACCCCTAGAGATCCATGCCCAATTTGCAGGTAGCTCTACAGAGGAGTCTCTCCTCCCCAGCAAGGCTTTATTGCATATATGATGGGGGAGGGTGTGAATCTCATAAAGTTCTGAGCCATCTAAGTTTCCTTAAACTTCCTGGGTCTTAGGAACAGCCCTTCTCCCACCTTTCCATTCAAGCAATAACTACACCACACCATCAATGGCAGCTGAGCCCTTGGAGTGTGGCCGTTGAGACCGAGCACTTGACGTTTTGTTCTAGTCAGATTTGGTTCCTTCAGATCACCATATATAGCTGACAGGCAGGGGTTTGGTGGAGGCCTCCTTTCCCTGTCTCCCTGTCAGGGCTGCTTCCTGTTCCCTGAAATAATTTCTATGCTCATCTACCAATTGTGCCTGCAAGCTCTGGTTCTAAGACTGGAAGCTATGGGCATTGCCCATCTTAGCTGGTCGCTCTGGGGGTAGCTAGCTCATCTCTCCCTTTCCTCCCTAGCTGGCTCTGCCATTCTGCCCTAAACGTTGACCTTGGGGCGCCTATGAACTAAATCAGTCTCTAACCCAGCTAGAAGTAGCCAAATCCCATTTGCTCCCTGGAGTCAGGCATGCAGGCTAAGAGGAGGCCACGAATGGTCCATGTGTGGTTGAGTGATGCCAACAGAGGCACATGTGGAGTCCCCCATTTCATCCATGACACTTCTCCTTCACTGTTCTCAGCAGTCCATAGGGAAGGGGGTACAATGCTGTCCTTCTGGCTGGTGCAGCTGTTCTGCCCACACTCCTCTGAGTTGTGAGGGAGAGCCTCAAACATCCAGGGCCTTATGGCCTGTACAAGAGGCAGCCATTCCTCTGGGAGTCCCCACAACTATCTTGATTTCAAATATATGTGACATATTAACCCCTAGAACATCCCATATGCTCCATCCTAGCAGCATCTGCTGGACAGATGATACTCAGATGCCATGCATATGTACCAGGAGGGACCAGGCATCTCAGTATCAAGGTTAGAAAACTCAACTACAAAGCCTACTGAACAGATATTGCAAGTGGCTTTAAAAACCTAGTGTGCAGGTATCACAACTGCTTACAAAGCTTCTACAATGCATGAGCCTCAGTTTCTCACCTATAATCTCGATTTAATAATGGCTACATAATCCAGCAACTCTATAACCTATAGACTAGACTGCTGTAAAATACAGAACAGCCATGAAAAACAAACACAACTTCAGCTTCTGCTCCTGGTGGTCAAAATCCAAAATGACAGCCATTTTCCTCTAAAGCATCTACCAGTGAACTTCTAGATGTGAACAAACACTTCCCTTCCCTCCTCCCCGTTCTCCTCCTTGAGTTTAAGCTTCACTCTGATTCTTCAGCCTTAAAGCCACCCAGGCCCTTTCTCCCTAAGTAGTGGAGAAATTCCCAGGTGGTGGCCTCTGAGATCAAAGAGGACCCTATGGACCCCTGGTCCAGCAGGACATGGCTCAGTGCTTCCCTGCGCTGTGCTCCTGACTTCTCATATGAAGTGGGTGATGCCAATAACTGCCTCTGCTAGCGGCATCAGTTCCTTTTGTCCTCAACAGCCAAACACAAGCTTGCACTGAGAGACCTCCCGGTGCCCAGCTTCAGATAAAACACCAGAGGATCGTCCTGTGTAGTGAACGTCAGTGCACAAGGAGGGAGCTGAGCCAGGGTGAGGGAGAAACTGCCCAGGGAAGAGATGGGGTTGTAGAGCACTAGAGCTTTATGTGGCAGAGGCATACTAAAGTATCCACAGGCAGAAGGCAAACAGAAATCAAAATCGTCAAAAAGCCGGAGGATCAGGGTTTTTAATGGGCTTGCCATGGATCTATTTTCTCTTCCTTGGAAAGACGGCCTATCCTCTGGAAATTGGTCTGTTTGGAGAAACTGCTGGAAGCTGGAGGGTACCGTTCAGGTCCCAGTTCTCTCACCATGGAAGCTGTGGGGCTGATATTACGACCACGTGGAGAACTAATCTCACCCACTGGGTGAGAAGGGCAAGAGGGTCAGCATGGAGATCTATTGTCTCTGAAAGAAGGCAAGGGGGGCAAACAGAACCTGAGCTGTTTTAATGTCCACAAAAGCCTGAATGTATTTTCTGAAGGAAAGAAACTCCATTACTTTTTTTTTTCTTTTCTTGTTTAATGTGCACATACTTTGTGTATGTGTGTATATGTATGTGTGGTTGTGGTTGTTGTTTATTTGTTGATACAGGTCCTGGCTAAAGTGCCAATTACTTTGTAGCCCAGGCTAGCCTCCTTGCAGCAATCCTCCTGTCTCAGCCTCCCAAGTGCTAAGATTATAGACTTGTAATACCACACCTAGATCGATCCACCTATTTCTTATAAAATCTAGTTTGGCAGGGCAGGCTTTGAGGTGGTGACTCTGCCATGGTTAGAAGCGCCGTGACACAGAGAAGTGTGTATTGGGGAAAATTCTGAGGGACAGGGATGAATAAAATTGGAATAGTATTTCAGTAGGTCAGGGGAGGGAAGGAGGTGGTCATAAATTGTTTTCTAAGAAGGGAAGCGTCTGGTTTCCTAAGGGTTCTTGCTTTGCTATACAGAGTGGAGCTGAGGAGAAGAGTGAAGCACAGAAGAGACAAGCTGCGTCACACAAGCCCTTCTCATACGTCCCTCTCAGTCACTCTTGAATCTCTTAGACACCTTGCAATATAAGGTTCATGTTGAGCAAGTTAAGCCATGTAATGAAACGCAGACATGGTATGAAGACAGGGACTTTGAAATCAGTCCAAAGGTCAAGCTCAGATCCTGCAGTTTGCCTCCGGCAGGACATTGAACTGCCTTCCACAATGATGTCTGCATATCTCAGTCCTCATAATCCTGGGAGGTGTCTTTGACATGATATCCCTAATGAGATGCTCTAGAGGCCCACTGCAGAGATTAGAACTTGGGAAGGATGAGGACTGTAGCTGCTACAATGTAACACTGGTCAGAGACGGTGGCCTATGCAATTAGAAAAGACAAGTGTAAAAATTAGAAAGAGACAGGCAAGCCAGGCAGTGGTGGCACCCAGCTTTAATTCCAACACTTGGGAGGCAGAGGCAGGTGGATTTCTGAGTTCGAGGCCAGCCTGGTCTACAGAGTGAGTTCCAGGACAGCCAGCGCTACACAGAGAAACCTTGTCTAAAAAAAAAGAGAGAGAGAGAAAAATGTTTTTTTTTTTCCCTAGAAAACCCAGAGAGCTGAAGGTAAAATTTATACAACAAACAATAAGATTTAATTAAGTCACAGATTATAGAATTTCACAAAAAAAAAAAAAATAGGCATATATGAGCAACAACAACAAAAAACAACTGAATGAAATTCTCATTTATCATGCCATAAAATAAAATGCCTCTAAGGAAACCTAAAGAATATTCAAATTCTATAACAATGGCTCAGTGGAGAGCACCTCTCTAATATGTGCAAGACCCTGGGTTTAATCCTCAACACCAGAAAAAGAAAAAAAGGATGTTTTATAATCAGGTGGTGGTGACACATGTCTTTAATCCTAACACTGGGGAGGCAGAGGCAGGCGGATCTCTGAGTTTGAGACCAGCCTGGTCTATAGAGCAAGTTTTAGGACAGCCAGGGCTACATTGAGAAACACTGTCTCAAAAAAAAAAAAAAATAGTTTTATCTTATAAAATATAACAGCTTATTCTCTAGATCCAAGTCAGAGCAAAGGAGCCCACTAAGCCTCTCAGAATAAAGAAGCATCTACAGATCTGTCCTATAAGAGGAGAAGACATATCTCAAAAACCCCTTCAAAGCAAAAGCCTGACAACCATATTTAAGAGCAGGAGGAGGAGTCTGGTAATGGGCTGCACTCTCCAGAAGAATTAAAACTTAATCCAGGCAGCTGGCATGGTGGGGAAGACAAATGTAGTAAGCCTTTCTGGGGGATTGTGGAGAGAAGTGGCTGAGGCAGGCAGAAAAGTGGCGAAGGGTCCCCAGCGACCCCTGGGGGGATTGAGGCAGAGCCACTGAAGCTGAGGACTCCATTTAGGCAAATAAAACCTCATTCATCCTTGTCTGCCAGGGGAACTGCACAGAAAGACTCATTTATCTGCTTTAAACTCGAGCCTGGTGATCACAGATGCATTATTCAGCAGAAAAGAGAAGTTACTTCAGCTGTTAGTGGGAGGTAATGAAAAGCCACTGAGGACTCCCCCCCTTCACACTGACCAGCTACTGGGAAACAATTTCCAATTTTATTTATTTATGTGTCTATTTATTTTAGGGGCCATTGAGTAATCTTAAATCTTGAGGAGACACTGCACTGCAGTGAGAGACATGGAGTTAGGCAGGCTGGGGAGACACTGTACGGAAGACAAGCTTCTGTCTGAACACTAACTGCCTAGACAAGCCTGGCCCAGCCCCAGCTGAGTCCTCCCTCCCCTTGTCCCTCCTCCTCACTCCCTCCGGACAGTCCCACCAAGCCAGAGCCTTTCTAGCTATCATGCCCTCCCTTACATTTCCTCTTGTTAGCTTCCACTCTCATCTTCAGGTAAGATTCCCGCCCTCCCCCACCCATCCCCCTCCCCAACAGGGGCAGCTCTGAGCAACGCTAACCAGCAAGTGACATTTCATTATTGTTCATTTGTTCAGGCATGTCTCTTACTAGAACCTTGGCTATTTATCTAGATAATGAGAGGAAATTCTCTTCCTAAAATGTCTTCCCAGAAGGAGACATAAGCAATGTCTAACCCTCCTCCGATGGTCAAAATGACACAAGTGTTAACTGTGGGGAACTATTGAGTTTGTCAGGCTTCCTTACAGAGCCCAGAGGAGGGGTTGCTTACTGGAATGTAGAAGCGTTGACCCAGCACGGATGCTGGCTTTCCCAGAGCCACCTAGATGGAGGTCCTTCCCCTGGTCTTCCTCATGTATTCTAGCTTCTTCCCAAGACCACTTGCAATTAAGAAAATGCTGTAGTCAATGGGTGGTAGGGAGCAGCTGGACGATCAGGTGAGGGTCATGTGACCCTCCCTATTCTTTATAGTTAACAGTCAACAAGCCCAGCTGGAATGATTTTTTTTGCAGTCAGCACAGCTGAACTCCCCAAGATGGTGGTGGTTTGGCCCTGAGGTTAGTGCTATACAACAGTCTCTGTGGCTCAGGTGTACTCACTCCTATCAGGAGTGAATCAGACAAAATGAGGAAGGACCTGGGATCTCTTAGGAATTCACTGTGAGGGTTCCCAGAGGAGCCTAAGGAGACCTGCCTGGGAGTAAATCTCTCTGGTGTTTCTCACAGCCACAGTTGCTACAGAAGCAGCCAGCTTTGGGCCTCTGGTGCGGAGCCCACCACACACACACACACATACACACACACACACACACACACATACACACATGCCAGGCCAGGAACCTCCAGGGGACAGACCCAGAATTCCCACGTACAATTTCCTATCCAGCCAGTGATGAATGTGGAGAGGACATATGTGTTCTGGGGACCCAGGGGTTCCCCAACAATGTTTTCTAGCAAAACCAAGTATCTTGATAAGACTTGTGAGGGTGACAGCCTTGAGTGAGACCCTGACTCACAGGACCTTGAATTCATATCTCCTTGTATCCTTAGCGGTGGATGGAGTCTCCTGGAGAGATAGGATCACCCAGTGCTGTCTGCCTGAATGATAGTCTCCGCCTGGGTGGCTGCAGCACCAGGCAATGTATTCTCTCATTCTCCTGCAGGCTCCAGTCGGAGATAACGATGTCATTTAGCCAGAGCATTCCTCCCTACAGGAGCCATCTGCTTCCTGACCCCTCTTGTGACTTTGAGTGCAGCCCATGTTTCTTCTTGCAAGGGTCCCAGTCCTGTCGGGTTAGAACCAGCTTCATGGTCTTATTTTAACCTAACCCTCTCTTTAAAGATCCTAGCTCCAAAAATGGTCACACCCTAAGGTGCTGAGCAATTAGAAATTCAACATATGAACCAAGGGTTCATAATTCAGATCATAACCTCTAACTGTATTTGTTTGTTTGTTTGTTTATCATATTTGGTTTCTTGAAATGGGGGAGGGTCTCAAGCCCATAATACCCACATCAGCATCCTGAAAGCTGTACCATCATGACCCCTAATTTATAAAGAAACTGAGGTCTAGAGAGGAATGGATATTTCATGTTGAGTTTGTATTCCAGCCAGGATCAATCAGTGTTGTTCCTCCCCACCCCCAGCACCAAGCCACCACAAGACATTATGAAAAGCTTTCTGGTACCTTCATTTATAAATCCAGAGGGCCCTAACTAGAACCCCCTCATTTACTATGAGAATCCTCTGCCTGTTCAAATAGAGTGACGCTCACAAAGAGCCTCCTCTGTGAGGTGGTTAACCTCTGGGAAGGGTCTATTTTCCTCCCCTTCTTTGCCTCTTTTAAGCTAGAAAGCCATGTCACAAAGGGTAGATTGATCTTCCCGCAGGCACAGCCATGACTAGAGCTAAGGTCTGTAACTAGGACACAGGAGGCTAGGGCACCTTCCAGTGTCTCAGTCAGCTCCAGGCTGAGTTGAAAGTTTAATAGCTTTGCTTACCAGGAATGGTGAGACCTCCCTTGGGATTTTTTTTTTTCTTTCGCAATGATGTTCAGGCTCAGAAAAAAATAATATACCAAGCAGTCAGCCCTCTAGGCAGGACACCTTCCTTTGATGGGAGTTCAGAGGCTCCCTGGGATTCGTGGTTCCTACTGCCCCAAGCCACTGTTTACTGGGAGCCTGGGCAGCTGCCTGGGTGTGAGGGTGAGACTTATGCTAAGAAGGAACCTGCTAGAGGGGTTTCCAGAGACTGCTGGATGGAATCTGTGGCCTCTGAGGGTGACTGCTTCCCACTGAGCTTCCTGCCAAGCTGGAGAGCTAAGGACTCTTTAAAAGCAGTGAGAGGTCACACCGAATGTTGGAGACTGGATGGTGTCCTGGAAGGTTCTCAGTCTTAGAATGAGGCATGGGCCTGTGGAAAGCCACCAATGACAGCAGAGAATCTTGATTACATCTGCAAAGACCATGTTTTTTTTTTTTAAAAAAAAAAAAATCTTGGAATGAAGATTTCAATGAATCTTTGGGAAGGTATACAATGTAAACCGTAACTGTAGGTATTTGTTGGTTTGGTGTTGTTATTGCTGTTGTTGTTTTGGAGTTTTGGGTTTGTTTTGCTGTTGTTTTGTTTTTTATCATATATTCCTTGTTTCCAACATTCTGTTCTAGTTCTTCAATTACCGCTTCCAAAGTCCTCAACTAATTACCAATTTTTTCCTCTCAGCCTACTTCCCTTTCCATTTGAAATCATATTCTGCCTCCTAGAAAAGCATAAAGTCACTAGGGCAGTGCAGACAGCCCCAAGAGAGAGCTGCTCATTGTGGAGGGACACAGTTACTGTGTGAACAGGCTAAGTTACAGCACCTCTCTGAGCCCTTTTTTCAACGATTAAACGGAGGGACCAGCTCCC
Source organism: Rhynchomys soricoides (assembly GCA_019843965.1). Lineage (NCBI taxonomy): Eukaryota > Metazoa > Chordata > Mammalia > Rodentia > Muridae > Rhynchomys > Rhynchomys soricoides. The sequence continues at coordinate 7,403,471 of JADRCH010000097.1, read as the reverse complement.
CTGGTTTTCATAGAAGACACAGGAAATAAGCCAGATTCCAGCTCATAACCCTGGAAGGCAAGTGACAGGGTCTTCTTCGACGGCCTGAAGGGACAAGTTCCACCTGACTCCTGGTTGCTCCCTGGCTTTGAGCCCATTAGACAAATCCCTTTTACTCAGAGGCTCGTCTGCAAACTCAGAGGGCAGACTTCTCTCACCTCCCAAGCCTCATGCTATAGACCCATCTATAAACTCCTGAGCCATGGATAGACACTAAAAGGAAGAGATGCTCTCTCCCCATTCTTAGAAATTTGGCCAGGCTGGGAATGTTCTGCACATGTGGTCCTTGAATTCCTAAGATTCTGATGATGACCTGTGCTCCCCCAGAAGTGATGAAACATCTGTGTTATTCACCTCACCTACCAGCCAGGATATATCTCAGGTGTTACCAGATGAACTTGTCTAGTCCAAGAATTAAATGGGAGCAGGCAAAGCCCACACAGGGTCAGAGTTCACAAAACCCCAGATTAAATTAAACCAACACACAGCTGGGATTCCTGGGTTAGCTGATCTAGTGCTGTACTTGCCTGTAGGCGGTAATGAATATTCATGAGCTGTTCTCATCCTCCTATGCCTATTCAATACACTGAGAATTCCCCAGTATCAGAAAAGTGGTCTGGTCTTCCCTGAATTTTGCAGCAATGGCTTGGTGACAGGAAATAAGAAAGAACAGAATGAAGACAGGAAGGAAAGAGGGAAGATGAAAGAGGAAGTCAGGCAGGCAGGAAGATGAGTCAATACAAGGTAGCAGCTAATGAGGCGTACTGCACATCCCCAAAGACCTGAGTTCACACTCTGGCTTTGCTGTTGACTGGCTTTGTGACCTAAGACAAACCCCATAACCTTGATCCTCTGGATGAAATGCTGTGGTCCATAAAAGGAAGATAATATTCACATAATGGGGTTGTTGTGAGACTTAATTTATTTCAAATCTTTACTGTAGTGCCTGGCCATAGTAAGCATTCATTGTGTAATCGATGTCATCCTGTGTTATAATTAATAGTAGCCATGAATATTGCATAGCCATAGTAGCCTGTCTACCCAGCTGATCCGACTTGGTAGTATCTCAGGCAGGAAGGAGTACAGATAGTATCTGTACAGTGACACATAGGGATGGGCCCTGATGTTTCTTTGTCGCCAGCAATCCCAGGGTGGCCTTCAAGCCAAACCCAGAGCTGAAGGAGACCCTCCATGAGATGGGGTCAGGGTTGGGGGGGAGTCCCTGGCTGTTGCCTCTTGGCAAGTGGTACCACCTTCTGGCTGTTCTAGGAGCTGTCCTACAAACCTAGCATCTCCACGCCCTTGCAAAATGTTCCTTTCGTGTCAGGTCCTAGACTCCTAGAATCACCATTCCATCACCTTGATTTGGGAGGCCAACTACACAATCCGTGCCACACTGTAGCCAGTCCAACCAAGTCAGAATTTCCACTACAGCTCTCAATTTCTTGAGGATTCAAAATCAACCCTAAAAATCTCCCTCTGTGCGGTGTGCACAGTGAGCACACATCGGTTCCTCTTCTCTGCCATTGCTATTTGGGACAGAAGAAATCCCTTTCCTCCTTGAGTTGTGCTTTGTGTTGCTTTGGGGGTTTAGGCCAGAGCTTGAATTTAGAGACCGAGTCCCAAGCTCTGAAGCCCATTCTACAAACCCTTTCCCAGGTTCCTAGCACAGCCCACTTTCACCTCCTGCTCTGAAGAGGAAGGAAGTAATTGTAGCTGCCATCAGAGCGGTGGTCCTTCTGAAGCTTAAAGGAATAGAGCAGGGGGGAGGGAGGCTTTGTCAGTGTCAGATTAGACTACCACTTCCCAGCCTGTGTGTGTAATTAGTGTCACACGGAAGTACAGAATCTTTCACGGTGGTGGCACCCATTGGTTCTGCCTCCTTGCAGCAGTCTGACAGTGTAGCATTTATCACAGTAGCTACTGTGGAGTTGTCACAGACTCCCTTTTATTCTGTTCCTTTCTGAGGCTTTGAATGCAGACTGCCATGTACCAGGCACTATAAGAATTCAAATATTAAAGAGTCCAAGTTGTAACCTGTCTTGAAAAGCCAAAAAAAAAAAAAAAAAAAAAAAAGTCCGAGTTATGAACCATGGACCCTGGAGCCTAGGAAGAATGTTGGACCAACACAGCCTCACTTTGGTCCAGCCACATTAGATTGTATCAGCACAGTGCTGGGCATGTGGCTGATGTCATGAACCAGGAGGAACACCAGAGGTGTGATCAAAAGACAAGTTCAATGTGATAGGACCCCTCCCTAGATCTCTTTCAACCCACTCAGTGGAAGACTGACGCTTCCCATGACATGGAATGGAAATACAAGTGATGTCATGGTTTTTCTGATCACTGGTAACCAGACACGGTACCCAAATGTGGTAGTGCATATAGATTTTTATGTGTGCCAAACTCAGGTCATCAGGCTTGCTTGCAAGCACTTTTACCTGCACAGCTATCTCCCTAGCCTGGTCCCAGGCTCACAATCCCAGAGATCAGGAGACACAAGAATCCATGGCCAGCTAGCCTAGACTAATTGGTGAACTCCAAGTCCCAATAAAAGACCCCAATTCAAAAAAAAATGGAGAGATCCTAAGGAATAACACTCCTCCATGTGCATACAGGCACATATGTGTACCTGTATGCACACAAAGGATCTTCTCTGAGAGTCACATCTGAACTCAGAAAGGAGCCTTGGTAGCGTGGATCTCAGTATTTCTGAGTAGCACAGATCCCTCTGGAGATAAATATCACCAGAGGAAAGTTAAAAGTAACCATTTCCAAATAGCTACCTTTCAGTGAACAGAGAAGATGTCTGGGAGACTCAAGCAGTGTGGACTGTCCTTGAGTCCTGACCTTCCTGTGCCTGTGTCTCTACAACAGCCTTACCCACTGCCCCCACTCCAGCTTCATGACTGCTACCCTGGGAACCTGTCTTCCTCTGCCTTCCTTCATTCCCAGTGACTCCCACCTCCATCCTGGCATGCTTCCCCAGAGAGTGACTCTCTCTCTTGGTCAACTATGATGTGTCACTATGATGTGTTGGTCACTATGATGTGTTGACCACTGGACCAGTTCATTTTTTCTTAATTGTGAAATATTCTAATATAAGAAGATCACTCAGCACTCAGCATGTCCACCCTTAACGTTATACATGACACACTTTATTTGAAGCAAAACTCAAAGACTGTAGATATAATGCAAACCCCTTTGTACATGGAAAAGCTGCAGTTTCAGGTCAGTCTACAGGGTGTCTGCTGGCAGGGTCCAGTTTTTCAGAGAATGCTGATGTCTATTTTATCCAGTCATATAGCTGATTGAATGAGGCTCATTCACATTACAGAAAGTAGTCTATATAATTATTAATAATAAAAATAATAATAAATAATGAACTGCTGATCATATCATTAGTAGTAGTACTATTACAATGGTGATGCTAGGATTGAACCTGGAGCCTTGTACATGCTAGTTTGGTACTCTGTCACTGAGCAATACCCCCAACCTCTTAGTTTTTAAGACAGGGTCTCACTTAAATACCCAAACTGGCCTAGAATGTACTCTATAGCCCAGGCATTCCTTGAGTTTGTAGTCCTCCTACCTCAGCCTACAGAGTAGCTAGAATAACAAGCCTGTACCCCATGCCGAACACCATGGCCCATGTTAATTTTATCTAACATTGGAACATCCAGAAAAATGATCAACCAAACACCCAGGTACAAGAGCCCAGCCAACTAACATCCAGCCACTGGGTTCTGATTGTTCCAATTTTCTCTGTCACAAGTAGTTGGGGTCAAGAACTTCCCATGCATATGTCAGGAATGGTGTACATCCATTCAGGAACCCGTGTTTCAGTAAATCAGGTGTGAAACATGTATGTGGAGGTCAGAGGTCAACGTCAGATGTCTACCTCAGTGGCTCTCCACCTTCTTTTTTCAGACACAGTCTCTCATTGAACCTGGAACTCACTCTCTGGATATGCTGTCTGACAGGCAAGCTCTGGGTGTATACCTCCACACCCAGCATTTTTTTTTTTTTTTTTTTTTACATAGGTCTGGGATTTGAACCTAGATCCTTGTGTTTGCATAGCAAGCACCTTACCCACTGAACCGTCTCTCCAGCCCTGTGAATTGCTTTTTATTAAAATAAAGTCCTTCCCATTTGTGTGTTAATCATCCCCAACTGCTCTCACACCAAGAGGGATGGGACTGTGCATCACAGCAATGACACATGATCCACGAACCCTTAGATATATATTATCAGATCCTCGGTAGCCAAGTTCCATGTCTGCTATGGACAGTACACAAGTACACTGGTGCATAGCATTGCCAGATGGCTCTGAACTGGCCTCACACACCTCCTTCCCAGAACTTCCAGGAAGACCTCTGTCTTCTTCATCTGCTTCTCTCACTACTCGCCTTGGTCTTGGCCTGGTCTTTGTGGATGGATGTCTCCCCGTCTCACGGGCTTGACTCTTTCAAAGCATATCACTTATTCATCACTTTACTGAATACTTATTAAGGGATTAGCATGCACCTGCTGCGGCTGAGATAAAGCTGCCCTGCTTCATGAGAAGAGAAATGGCAGCTATTTGATGTTAGAGCCCTGGTTTAATCACAGTGGGAAGGCAGATGGCTGAGCATAGAGCTTGCTGGCCAACCCTGGAGAGGGAGCACCATGAAAAACAGCTAAATACCTGGCAGTATTTTGCAGGCTGAGGATGCTCAGCTGGGAAGTAAAACAATGACTTGGCCATCCGCCCAACGCGTCTGACAGCCAGGGGCACCTACATCATAATTCTCAGGAGGATGGTGCTCTATTTCATGCTGGCATCCATAATACACTCTTCTGGTGATTAAACAGGTTTTTTCTTCTGCCCTGCTGTTTGACCTTAGAAAATAAAAACCTGTGATTATAAGGGGGAGAGTCTATAAGAAAGGAATTGTCCTCAGTCAATACGATAAGAAATGGGTCTACTTAAAGCCAGTAAAAAGGAAGGGGGCTAGCCTGCGACAGCCAGGTAGTCAGCCTGGAAGTCAGAGCACAGTGTTGGAGGCTGGAAATCATGACATCCAAAAAGATGGAGGCGTGATGCAGGCATTAAGCCAAAAAGCAGAAGCTGCTGAAGAGAGCGCCAGGGGAGAAAGTGCTAAGACAGGAGAATGCCAAATTACAAGACCATTGGGGCTGTTGAATTTTAAAAATCAAATGTAGATGTGTGCCCACTGCTGGTGAAGTTTTTATAGGTATTTTTCCTCCTTTGGAGTTTTCCTTTTGTTTCAAGACAAGACCTCATTAATGTAGCCCTAGCTGGCCATAAACCTGTGCTTTTCCTGACTCAGCCATCCAAGTGCTGGGATTACAGGTGTGTGTACCACTATGTCTGACTGTGTGTGTTATCTTGATAATTTTAAAAACTGAAATATAAGGACACAAAGCAGCAAAGATTAATGAAACATATATTCCAGATGAAGTATCCGTAATGACCTCTGAGGTGAGGTCAGAGGTTGATGAGAGCAGAGATTTTTAAATCAGATATAACATTAGTAACTATTGAAACCTGTGTGGGAATTCTGATCTCTCCATATCGGTGTAGCATTATATACTTGAAATTCTTCATAATATATATGTTTGCTTTTTTAAAATTGTTGTTGAGAACAAAAAGAGCCAGATGAGGAGGCTCCTGGCTGTAATCTCAGCATTGAACAGGACACTGAGGCAGGAATGAGAGATAGTCGCTGGCCAAGGGACACAAATGTGAAGAAAGAAAAGGATGAGGATAAAAGACAGCACGACCACTGTGGAAAGGCACTGTGCAGCCTGGGCTGGGTTTTGAGGGATGAATAGGAGCTCACATAGCAAAAGAAGGAAGGGCTAGATAAGGCTTGCCTGTGTCCTTTGTACATAGCAGAATGAGGCAAGAGCGGGAATCTGGAAAGTTTGAGCTAGTCAAAGTCCAGCCCCTGACAAGAAGTCAACTTAGAGATCAGCAAGGTCAAGTTATAAGGGGCCTTGTACCACAAGCTAAAGAGGGAGGGTTTATCAGGAGCACACCTCAGAACAGTCTAGTACAGTGGTTTTCAATCTGGGGGTCAAATGACCTTTTCACAGGGGTTGACTATCTGATATCCTGAGTATCAGATATTTACATTCCAGTTCATAACAGTAGCAAAATTACAGGAAAATAATTTTATGATTAGGAGTCACCACAAGATGAAGAACTGTATTAAAAGGCCACAGCACTAGAAAGACTGAGAACCACTGCTCCAACAGAAGGGGGTAGAGGTTGGAAAACAGAGGTGGACAATAAGGGGGGCAGTCATTGGCTACCCAAAAGATTCCCCAAGGCCGCTGAGTCTTTGACATGCCCAGTGCTCAAAACAGATTCCTCTGGAGGCATCCAGATGGAGGTATGACAAGGGTGATTCTCAGTGTAGACTAAGGTGGGGCCCCTGGCATTTCTGAGTGCATGAAGCGACTCTTACCCAGCTTTGGTTCTCCACAAAGGAGTATTGGCAGCTTGTCAGCTCAGCTGACATCTACTGTACCACACCCCAGGTAGCCAATAGAGCAGAAATGGGGCTTCCCTTGTCAATCAGTGAGCAGGAATGACAGAAGCACACCTGTGATCCTAGCATGCTGCAGACTGAGGCAGGAAGAATGCAAGGTCTAGGCTAGCCTGGGCTACATAGTAAGATTCTATCTCAAAGTACAACCTTGGTAGTCATTACAAGGTGTGGTGGTTAGGATGAGAAGCGATCCAGGCAGAGGCAGGAGGAATCCAGAAAGTCCAGTCCCCAGAGCGACTGAGCCTGTGAACAACTACAACACAGACAAGCATGAAGAACCTTAAAGACTACTGTCTAAGGCTCCACGCTATATTCCCAGTGGTGCCAGCTAGTTTTATGTCAATTTGAAACAAGCTTAGAGTCATTGGAGAGGAAGGAGTCTCAATTGAGAAAATGTCTCCATAATATTGGTCTATAGGCATGATAGCGCAGCACATACCTTTGATCCCAGCACTCAGGAGGCAGAGGCAGGCAAATAAATCTCTGTGAGGCCAGCCTGGTCTACATAGTGAGCGCCTATGTCAAAAAGAAAATAGGTAGATGAAATCAAGGTGGACATCAGTGGCACACACAATTTCATTTCATTTAAATCCCTGTGGATAGATGAGATCACTTACAGATAAAAAAAAACGAGCCCCGAGAGCCAGCCCTGAGAACTGCAGCACTAAGAGCTTTGATAAGGAGAATCGGCCAGCATTGCAGGGAGAGCGGAGAGTGGTGTCTTGGAAGCCAAGAGGCAAGAATGCATCCTTAGTGATGCATGTGAGTGGGGGCTTAGCAAGATGGCAGTCTTCAATGTAATGGTAAGTGAGGTGTGACTGGGGTCCTAGGTACAGATTTTGGCTTTCTGTTTATTTGTTGCTAGAAGCAAGTCATGCTGAGAATCCACCCTTACTTGAAGTCAAACAAAAGTGAAGATGTTTCCATCACTGTGCCAACTGAATTAATTTCCCAGGAGCCCAGTCTCGCCCAGCTTCCCCTAAGCCTGCATGTAGTTCTGGCTGCTGGGACACCAATATCTTTAACTCTGTTGGGCTCACGTGAGAACCTTTTTAAAAATGCTCCTTGTCTTTGCCTCTTTTTTAAAAAAAACAAAAACCACAATCATGGTTCAACCCCTCACCTGCCACCACCGGCTCCATTTATTTTAATAACTATATCCCTAGTAAAGCAGCAGCAGGAAAGAATAAGATCCAGAACTTCAGGGTATGACTGGGGTTTTTCCAAGGACTGTTGAAAGGAGAAATTGAAAGAAAAAATATATATGTGAAGCCACTAGATGGAAGTCTTCATTCAACTGCCTGTGCATTAAAAGAAGGAGGAGGAGGAGGAGGAGGAGGAGAAGGAGGAGGAGGAAAGAAGAGGAGGAAGGAGAAGGTGGAGAAGGAGGAGGAGGAGGAGGAGGAGGAAGAAGACGACGACATAATAATAAGCAAGGGGTCAGAATAAAGCTCAGTAGTAGACTGCATGCCTGGCATGCATGAGACTCTCAGTTAAATCAAAGCACATGCATGCACGCACATACACACGCAGAGGAAGGAGTTGTTTAAAAGAACAGATGGAGCAGGAGCAATGGCTGAACGCACACACCAATCTAATTCATCCAACGGTTGTTGTACGGTTGCTTTGTACAAAGACAAAATAACAACGATAATAATGGCCACCAGGTGTGGAACAGTCCAACTGTGCCAGGCAGGCTGCTCAGTGTTTTCCATGAGTTGAGTCCTTCAATGCACACAACCAACCCAGACGGAAGTGTTACCGTGGAGGAGAAAACCACGTCTTTGTGTTACTTACTCTGTGGCGACGAGAAGAACTGAGTTTAAGAATAAGAGTACCGTTGCCCACAGGGTATTTACACTGAGTGGGGACAGATGGACTCCAGCACACTGATGGTGGGGGGACAGATGGATTCCAGCACACTGATGATGGGGACGAGGCTTGGTGTCAGCAACATTCACCCCAGGCTTTTGGTAACTCAGCTTTTGGTAAGAGTGTTCTGTCATCAAGAAGTGTCTACTCTATCCCCTCTTCACCCCCACAACCCTGCCGATGCCACCACCATTTATCATTAGAAGGATCAATTCCCCATACAGGCATAAGAGCCTCCTCTGGTCCTCAGCATCCTCTCTAGCGCTGCAGCCTTCCCTTCCCTCATAGCCTACATCACACCTGTACCATGCTCAGCCCTCTTACTACAGCTGCCAGCAAAGTCTCTGCCCTTTCGCGTTCATTGTCTCTGAGTCCTTCCTTCCACAGATGGCCTTCGCCTGCCTTTAAGCCTCATCTTCCATAGTAGTCGCTCATTCTCCAACAGGAGGCACAGAACCTGCACCAGACAAACCGTAATCATATGCAGAAGAAACCAGGGCAAGAATGAATAAGAAAGGCATATATGAAATGAACATTATTGTAATGTAGGATTTATGAGACAACCAGGGTTGTGAGGAATGGCGGGTGATCCAGGTGTCACAGACAACCACATGAACAAGAGCAAGGGCATTCTAGAAGGAGTGCTTGCTCTACAAGTCACTGATATTCGAAGGTGTGTGTGTGTGTGTGTGTGTGTGTGTGTGTGTGTGTGTGTGTTGGGGGTGGGGGAAAGAAGAGAGAGATTCTGTCCAGGAAGCTGCCTGGCACAGACTGAGTAGACCATGAATGGCAGCCGTTATCCGATGATTGTGATTCCTCTCTGCACAAAAACATTTGTTCAACACACGAGAGGGGGTGAATGGTTAAAACACAGATTGTTGTAATGCAGCTTCAGAAATCCTGATTCTTACAATGAAGTGGGGTATGATCATTTCCCATGAGCTCCCAGGGATGTTGGGGATCACCTTTGAAGAACCACTAGATTAGATAAGGTATCCTAAAGACACCTTCCATGAGGAGGGCCAGAGAGAAATAAACCTCTGACAGCTATCCCTCCTCAACAGCCATTGCTGTGTCTTCCATTCCTGACCAGCCCCCCAGAATTTACTCTATAACCCACCATGGCCTCTCACTACCCATCTCTGGAATTCATCTTAGATGCCCTCTCAGAAAGTATCTCTTGTTTTTCCCTCCATTGCTACTTACAGGTCCGGAGTCTCTTTCCCTCAAGACCACCCAGTCCCACAGTCAGTTCATGCTGACACTGCTCTGATGACTGGATAAATGACTTAAACGGAAGAAATGCTTCCTTTTCTTTCACAGTTTGAAGTCTTTCGGTCTAGTCGGCCAGCATCATTGTTTCTGGGCTGTTGTGAGGCAGAATGTTATGTTGGAAGGGAAAGTTGCTGACCTCAAGACAGCCAGGAAGCAGGACAGAGGAGAAGTCATAGAAAGACACAGCCCCAAGAACATATACCCCATAACTAGGCTCCAACCTCATTAAGTTTCTAGAACCTTCGAAAGTAGCTCCATCAGCTGAGGATTGAGACTATAACACGTAAGTCTGGGGGAGGGACATTATATATTCAAATCACCACATGCAGTCTCCTTGAGTGGGGAAACTGACATTAAAGCATAAAGCTGTGACAATGGCATTTCAGGTCAGAGGGAGAGTAGGGGGTGAGGACACCCCACTGGTAGCTCTCCCAGCTTTGCCTGTAGCAAGCTTCCAGTCTGCCTATCCTTCAGTGTGACTTATGAAGACCACTATTCATTCATTTCTACATTCTCTCCCTAGAGAGAAGGGTCACATGGCTCCAAGGTCATGGGGTAGCTCTTCTTATGGGCATAGCATCTGTTCGATGGCTGTTCATGGTGACATTTGGTATTTTCACTGCCTTCTCTCCTGGAAAGAAAGTTGATCGCAGAGGCAATGTTAATTTGCATCCTCTTCAGCCGTAAATCAGCGAGGACCAGATAATTAATGTACATCTCTCAGAGCTTAAAATAGAAATACTCTTTCTTCTCCCAAGAAAATGCTCAGCAGAAAAGTTCCTTGGCTACAAAGCGCTTCCCCCAGATCCATCCACTCATGGGGTTCTGGAAGCAAACAAGGGGTGGGAGATTGAAGAGAAAGAGGATTGGATCAGTGGGGTTGGACTAGCAATCTCAGGACCTATGAGAAAGATATTTATCTTCATGGTGCAACCCAAAGAGGAACTGGGAATCTCGGCTGTCTGCATGTGCAGAGCAAAGGAGCAAAGGAGAAAGCAGTCCTAGGAGGGTTGCTAAATTATGATGAGCCTTTTAGCTTATAATACACACACATATACACACAAACACATGCACACATGTAAACATACACACACATGAGAATGTGCATGCACACAAACACACACACAAACACATGTATACACATGCACTCATACATGCACATGTACACACACACATATACACACAAGCACATACATGTAAACATACACATACACACACATGAGAACATGCATGCATACAAACACACACACATAAACACATACACATGCATTCACACATGCACATATACACACATACACATACAAACACATACACACACGTAAACACACGTAAACATACACACATGCATGCACATACATACATATACACATATAAACACATACACACACATATAAACATACACACAAGAATGTGCATGCACACAAACACACATACATACATATACACACACAAGCACATGCATACACATAAACACACATTCACATACACATACAAACACATACACACACATATACAAACACACACACACAAGCTTTTGAGTCACGCTGACATGGGGTGACATTCTGGCTCCAATACTTTCCAGCTCTGTGACTTGGGACAACCTCAGTTCTCTGAGTGATAATATTCTTACAGGTGACTTGAATGTGTTGACAACTCTAAAATGGTGCCACAAGCATTTAATGACGTTGTGAATACCCAGGACTGATGTCAAGGTGGGGCATATTTAGCATGAACTATTGCTTCCCTACAGATAAATCCTGTGGTACAGTGTTTGCCAATTTCCCTGGTGCAAATACTCTGACCTTGGCTGATATCAAGCTGCCAACATCTCACTAAATCCAGGGCTGGAAAGAGATACAGAGTACCACAATGCAGCATTTTCAATATCCAGACATAGTCAAAGCAGGTAACTTTGAAATCAGACCAAACCTTCAGCATATTTTGAAAGGGGCAGGGGCTACTGCCTCTTTATTCTGAGTATTCTCCTTTGTTTTAAGCAACTAATTGTTAAGTTCACATAAATCTTCATGATGGCGTGTTTAATCAGCTCAAAACTTCTAAAATATTTAGTGGTACACTATCTCAGCCAGGACAGGCCGGCTCAGGCATATTGCTGGGTCCAGGCTTAAGCAGTCAATAAACACAGCTTCTCTTAGCTCTTCCCTTCCTATCTTCAGCTCTGGGAAGGTTTCCTGAAGACTTTCCCTTACAGGCCCCATGCTTTGCTTTTGGTCAGGACCCCTCTGGGCCACCATAGCAGGCCTGAGTCTGTACTAAACCCCAGCAAAGGTTCTAACTCTTCTCATACCACATAAGAAATGGGGTGCATCTCTTCCTGGTTAGGGAAGGCAGTGTTGGGTACTGCGGGTCCTCTGTGGTGAGGAGGGGAGACTGTTAGTTTATTTTAGGATCTCTGTCTGGGAAGAGAGTGGAAAAGCAGGGCCAGCGGGCTGTATGTTGGCAAGCCAGAGCCTATAATTAGCCCCCACTTGAGGGTGGAATAAACCCTTGATTGTTACTAAACACCAGCAAAAAGCAGGAAGGCCTTCTGCCTCCCCAAGCCCTGAGCCCACATGGCCTCAGATGACAGATATTTAGACAAAGCCAGACTCTTTGTCCAGGAGGCACAGTCCCCATTACTCCTGTTCTCAGCCCAGAATGAGAAGTCAAAGGCCACCACGAAACAGGGTTGCCAGTTCTGTCTCCTCCAAAAACTGTCTCTACCCAGTGTCTTTGGCCATGGCTTTGAGCACCTTTGTTTTACTATCAGGAATTTGTAATAGATGAGAAATGTCACAGAGCCATGTGTCCTATAGCAAGGTGAAAAAAAAAAAAAAAGCTTTGGATCCATCCAAAGCCCAGTGTCAGTTCTGTGTGGTCGGGCTTGAAGTGGCCAGTTCCACCGTCCTTCTGCATTGGTAGAACGGTATCCTGCCCTCTACACATGTGCATGCACATACATACACATGCAGACACACAAACACACACAAATACACACAAACACATGCACACACAAATATACACACATGCACATACACACTCGTGCACACTCACATGCACATAAACACATAAACACATGCATGTGCATATATATAGACATGCAAATGCACATACAGATAACACACACAAAATACAAAAACACATGCATGCATGTAACATATAATCACAAACACATGCATACATGAAAACACACACATGCGTGCACACACACACCAAACATACAAAATGCACACATACATATGCACATACTTATACACACAGACACATACACATATAAACACGCAAACGCACACAAGTACAAACACAAACATGCACAACACACATGCATTCACACACGCACACACACACACACATCCAGACATGCAGACACACAAGTACACATGCAAACATGCACAATAAACACAAAATACAAACACACATGCATGTACAATCACATATACATACACATACATAAATGCATACACAAAACCACATACCAAACCTATACACAATACACACATACGAACACTTACATACACAAACATACACACACACTTGGCTTGTTTCTTTGACTTTTTCTTCTTTAAAAAATAAGCTATATTACATAAAATTTTCAAAAAGCTTATTTTAAGAATTTTGATTGTCAATTATCTGAACTCCATATTTAAACATGAGAAACACTGAATAAGGAAAATTAAACATTTAAGTCATGTTTGATCTGTGTAATGGGTTCAAGGCAAGCCTAGGCAACATAGTGAGACCTAGTCTCAAGACAGAAATAAAGGGCCTGCTAGATAGCTCAGTCCATAAAAACGCTTGCCACCCAAGCCTGACAACCTCAGAGCCCACATGAAAAAAATCCCAGGAACACTTGGAAACTCTTTTCTTGATGGCTTATCAGAAACCACCTCAAGACCAGAGCCAGGGAATGGCTGAGAACTGTCACCATAGTCACACGGCTCATTTATTCATGCATTCATACATCAAATATTTAAGAATGTCATCCAGCCTGGACATGATGGTGCAAGCCTGTAATCCCAGCACTCAGGCAGAGGTGGGAGTACTGCAGAAAGTTCTGAGCCAGCCTGGTCTACATAGTGAGTTCCAGGCCAGTCTGGACTGCATAGTGAGACCCTGTCTCGCAAAAAGTCAAAGAATGACAGCCTGGTGGCACAGACCTGTAATCCTGGCTACTCAGGATCCTAGGGCGGGAGACCTGCAATGCCAGGGCCTTCCTGGACCACAGATGAATTCAAGAACAGCCTGTACAACTTAGGGGACCCTACCTTGAAATAAATGTACAAAAAGAGCTGCCAAAGATAGACAGTGGCAGAGCCTTAGCAGGCATGCTTAAAGCTCCAGCTTCGATCTTCAGCTGAAAAGAAAATGTACAAGCCCCAACCTGGCTGCGGAGACACATCAATAAACAAGAAGCTGACACTTGGGGAAGGGGATGGGGGGCACCCTAAAACCATGGGAGAAAAGAAGGTGGGCTGAGGAGAGAAAGCCTTCCCCTTTTGAGATTTATTTAGATGTGTGTGTGTGTGTGTGTGTGTGTGTGTGTGTGTGTGTATGCTTCACATGGGTTCAGGGGCCCAAGGAGACCAGAAGAGGGCATCAGATATCCTAGAGCTAGAGTTGTAGGCAGTTGTGAGACACTGGATTGCTGGGAACAGAACTCCCGTCTGCTGCAAGAGCCACAGACGCTCTTTTTCCCCCATTATTCATTCATTCATTTATTAATTCACTTTACAACCTGATCCTAGCCCTGATCGTCCCCCATACAGCCCCTCCCCTATATCCTCCTCCTCTTCTCCTCTGAGAAGGGGGAGGTCCAGACCACTAAGACCAGACCACCCTGAATGTGCCTGATCTTGGAAGCTAAGCAGGGTCAGGCCTGGTTAGTACTTGGATGAGAGATCACGTGCACTCTTAATTGCCAGACCCTCTCTCCAGTTCACACCACGAATGGAACTCTGTGGAAGAAACAATGATTAGGCTCCCTCATCCCTATAGACCGTCTGGTTTAGTATCACGTCATTGAATTTCCCACTAGCGAAGAGGTCTGGAGCCTGGCCCTCGAGCACACCAGCTGATAGATGAAGTAGATCGGTTCCTTGCCCGTGTCTTTCTTGTCTAACCTTATTCCTGTCTGTCACCTTAATAAGGAACTAGAAACTGTGTGCCAGGGATGTATAAAAGAAACCTACATGCCCAGTAGTTTGTATATTTAGCTAAACCATAGGGTGGGCTGTTTATTTTCAGTTTTGTGGGATTTTTGTTTTGGGCTTTTGTGTGTGTGTGTGTGGGGTGTTGTTGTGTGTTTTGTTTTTTAAGGAACCTCCACATTGCGTTCCATGGCTGCATGACTTCACCTTGCCACAACAGTGTGCAGTCCCTCCCCATCCTGGCCAGAACTTGTTATCTTTTATCTTCTTGATAACACATACCTGACTGGTAGGAGGTGATGTCTTGCTGTGGTTTTAATTTGCATTGCCCTGATGATCAGTGGTGCTGAGCATGCTAATTAACTTGATAGAATCATTCCACAGATATTAAAACCTCAGGCTGTATTCTATGAATTTGTAACTATTGCTGACTAAAAATGAAAATTCCTGGCTAGAACATGTGTGCAGTCCCAGGACTTATGGGATGGAGATTTTGAGTTTGAGGCTAGCCTGTGCTATGCAGTAAGATCCTATCTCAAAAAAAAACACAAAATAAATAAATAATCTTTTTAAATTTATTATTTTTATGTGAATAGGTGTTTTGTCTACAAATATGTCTCTGTAGCACATGCATGTCTGGTGCTCGAATCGGCCAGAAAAGATCTCAGATCCCCTGAACTGGAGTTACCGACTGTCGTTAGCCACAATGTGGGTACTAGGAATCAAACTCTGGTCCTCTGGAAGAGCAGCCAGTGCTCTTAACTGATCTCTCCAGTTCCATTAACAACTATTCCTAAAAATAACTTTGAGCCATATGTATGCATGTACATATTATATATGAATGTATACATATGCATGCACACACACACACATATTCACAGGGCTGCCAAATAAAGCCAGTGAGACCTCTCCGAAGGAGCCAGAGCCTTTCTTTCCTGGATGAGTTGGGAGCTCAAGGCTTTGGCAGAGGCTGTGAACTAGTCTCCTTTTGAGTCACCATTTTATCCCCAAAATCTTATTCTAAATCTCACTAAAAAATCTCAAAGACACCTAGATTTATGCTTTCTTATCTCCTCCTTGTCTTCAAAGGGGGAGACCCATTCTGAAAAGACAAGCTTTTATGAAGTTTGCCACATTCTCCAGAACTCTGGGCCCCACACAAGCCGCTCTGCTAAATGCCCTCTTCTCTTTGCTCCAGGTGGGAGAGGCTGTCTTGGAAAATGCCCGGCTCATGCTGCAGATGGAGACAATCCAGGCCGGTGCGGATGACTTTAAAGAGAGGTAATGCTCTGTAACAAGGGGATCTCCCTCCCTGACCCAGACTCCAGACCAGTGTAAATAATGCTGCCCCAGAGCACACATCAGTCCCTACCACCATGGTGGAAAAATGGCCTGAGACACCAGAAACTCCAGGGTAACCCAGTGCCTCAAAACGCAGGCCCTAGGGGCTCAAAGACTGTTCCCAGTGCCACTTGCTTTAGAAACGTTTTTATTTGTTTATTTATTTAATGTAAATGAGTATGCTGTCACTCTCTTCAGACACACAGAAGAGGGCATCAGATCCCATTGCAGATGGTTCTGAGTGACCATGTGGCTGCTAGAAATTGAACTCAGGACCTCTGGAAAAGCAGACAGTGCTCTTAACTGCTGAGCCATCTCTCCAGCCCCCCCCCCCTTTATTTTTTAAGAAAAATTACTGTGTGTATGTGTGTGTGTGTGTGTGTGTGTGTGTGTGTACATTTGCCATTGTAGAAGGAATACAACGTGTAAAGTTGGTTTTCTTCGTCTACCATATAGTTTCCTGGGACCAAACTCAGGTAATCAGGCTTGGCAGCAAACATCTTTACATACTAAGCCATTTTGCCAGCTCCTTTTTGGTTTGGTTTGGTTTGGTTTGGTTTGGTTTGATTCAGTTCCTTCATTGTTTTGTGTTTTTTGATAAGGTCTCTTGGAGCTCAGGTTGACCTTGAACTCATTACGTAGCCAAGGATACTTATGAACTACTGATCCTTCTCCCTCCAACTTCCAAGTGTCACACTATAGGCTTGATCCACTATGCTTGGCTTATCTTGAGATGAGATCTCACTGTGCTGGCCAGTGTTGCTGGAATTTCCAACCCCAATAAGCGCTTTTTAAAAACCACACAATGCAGTTATAATTATAAGCTACATGCCTAGATGGGGCAGATCTAACACTATGCTAACTTATTGCCAGCTATGAGACCCTTTGCTACTTGCAGTTTCTCCTGGCTACGTGGTTCTGCTCCTTCGTGGCTCCCTCCTTTTCTCTCACCCTCTCTCCTCCCTTCTGGTTCTTCTCCCTCACTTCCCAAACATATCTATCTATCTCTCTCTCTCTCTCTCTCTCTCTCTCTCTCTCTCTCTCTCTCTCGCCCCACCTTTCCCCTCCCCTGCCCAATCACAGGCACTAGCCTTTATTGACCAGTTAGAATGGGAAGAACGTTCACATGAGATGAATGTGTGATCAACTGCTCATTGGGGTAACCCCACTTGAGGAAGTAGAATTAACATCAGAATACAAACAGCATCAGGGCAACCCACAGCAGAGCAGATCGTCCCAGACCCTAGTCTACATACTTTGTAGGACTACTAGAGGCATGACTTTAGGTATTCCCAGTGTCAAACTCACCTTTCTATAGGACTAGAGGTTTAAGCTTTTACACAAAGAAATGAGCAATGCTTAGAGCTTTCCACAAATGGACCACCAGCCTTGAGAGGAAATGAGTGGTCCAGCACAGGGAACATACAAGCAGATGCTCCAACAAAATCACCTGTCACAAAAGTCATCAAAGAACTGTACCTGGGAGTTTCTGAATGTCAAAGTCCATTACAGGGGTTGGGGCGAAGCTGGGGAGACAGTGCTTGCTTGGTGGTGTGCTCAGTCCCCAGTACCCTACACACCCACACACACACCCACACACACACACACACACACACACACACACACACACACACATTTTTAAGTGAAGATTTACACCTCTAAAACCTGAAATCTGCCTGAGATAGAGACGTGGGTTTTGTCTCCCTGTGGACATATGGAAGCAAGATAGGGATGTTGGCTGAGCGGTGCAGCCATGAAATGAGGAGAGCAAACCAGGAGAAATCAGCAAAGATGTTAGGTAGTAGTTAGAACGAAGGGCTGAGGGTTGAGACTCCAGTTTTGGTATGCATATCCAAACACAGACTCATTATTTAAAAAGTTGTTGGCTTTTTTGTTGTTTTGTCTGCTTAGTTGGTTGGTTGTGGGATGAGAGTATTCAATTCAGGCCCCACAGGCTGGGGAAGTGTTCTACTCCTGATCTCTCATTTAAATCTCTGGATAGATAAATCCATGCTTTCCTCCTCCCCCACACCCCAGGAGAACTGGGCCAAGCCAGAAGCACCTTTCTGCATAATAAATATGGGCGGAGCTGGGCAGCAGTGCCCCTTGTAGGTAAAGTATGTGCTCTGATAGAGTTCATTGCCACTTCTCTCTGTGCCCTCTTCTTGTCCTGGTTCCTCCTTTACCCTACCTTGACTTTGTAGCCACTGTCTAGAATTGCAGCATATTGTCCATTTCTGGATACCCCACCTGCTACTTAGCAGGTCTTCAATGATGGCAGGAGATCCTTGGATGATAAGGAGGACTACTCAGTGTAGTGACAAAGATGTGGTATTGCCTTTCTGTGATGCGAACTCGTGAAGCAGCCTTCCCTAGAGTATCAGGCTCCAAAGGCCTCACAAAGCTGTTCCCATTAGCTGGCTGCTGATATTTTCCTGTTAATTTTTCTGCAGTAACAGCAGTAACAGGGTCCCCAAAGCTACTAGAACACTGGCTTTCAGCATTCACTGCCTATCACATGTGGGCCTTTGGGTAATATCTAACAATCTAGTTTGTTTCCCTTTTGGGCGATACCCAGCTAGGCTGATCAAGTCCCTTTGTCTGTAGGTATGAAAATGAGCAGCCATTCAGGAAGGCAGCAGAAGAGGAAGTAAACTCCCTATACAAAGTCATCGATGAAGCTAATTTGACAAAGACAGATCTGGAGCATCAAATAGAAAACCTGAAAGAAGAATTGGGCTTCCTGTCAAGAAGCTATGAAGAGGTAGGTGGGACTGGGGGTGCTAGACTGCTCCCCAAAGCAAGGCACTCACCTGGGAGGTGTAACCTTCTAACACAGGTCTTGGGGACTCTTCCTCTGTGGCTTACCCAGGCCTACAAGGAAAATGCTAGTAAAAGACTTTAAAGTCTTTGTCATGTGTCACAGTCTCCCCCCACAACCCCGAAAATCTCAAACTCAAATGTCTTGGAGGACCAAGAAGGTAGGTAAGTGGAAGCTACGGTCATAAGCAGACCTTGACTGTTAGAAGTAGCTAACTGGAGGAGCCATCTCCCTAAAGTGTTCTGTTTCAGGTATTTTTTTTTTCAACCCCACATGAACAGGATAAACTGAATAATTCTAAAGATAGGTGCACATGTGGTTCCCACACACTCATTAACAAAGGAAGGTTGTATCTTTAAGTGACAGGACCAGAGGTCACCTCCAGCAGGGATGTGGTCATGTCACCTGCAGGAAACCACTGCACACACATCACTCTGATTCATGGTTGAGGGTGCTTCAAGCTGACAGTCACAGCTCACTGCCCATGCTCACATTGGGGAGTTCCTCCTGTGTCCAACCTGAAGCTGACTAGTGACTGGAAACCTGTTCCTTCCTGTTCCTGGCTCAGTTCCTGAACACCATGCTCCAGCGGCTACCCCATAGACTCTAGGATTAATCTTAATGTCCTTCAGTGTATCCTGACGTTATGCCTAACTTCCATTTTCTGTAGTTGTTGCTGTATGTTACTCTCCTATATACTTACTTTTGACTATGTTTTTATTTAGTTTTTTGTCTTGGGCATGGGCATGGGCATGGGCTTGGAAGGATCTAATCTAAGAAATGCTGCATCCTTGGGAAAAGAAAATGATACCTACACCTAGAAAATCTGGGACTTTGCCAGTCTTTGTGGTGCCCATGCATGGTACAAGATAGATAGATAGATAGATAGATAGATAGATAGATAGATAGATAGA
>JADRCH010000097.1:7344306-7383492 GCA_019843965.1 Rhynchomys soricoides | reverse complement strand
AGATAGATAGATAGATAGATAGATAGATAGATAGATAGATAGATAGATAGAGTGAATGAATGAATGAATGAATGAATGTCAAAGCAGTGCCCACAGAGCCGGTCTGCTTCAGGCTAGAATTCCACATCTGTTCTTTCCTCCCTGGAGCTTACCTAAGTTGTCCACTGTTGTTTTCAGGATGTGAAGATTCTGTACAAACAGCTGGCAGGGTCTGACCTAGAGCAAACAGATGTTCCCATGGGCACTGGTCTGGATGATGTCCTTGAGACAATCCGAGTTCAGTGGGAGAGAGATGTGGAAAAGAACCGAGCAGAAGCAGGAGCCTTGCTCCAAGCTAAGGTAAGAGACTAGCCAGGACCATCTCATTGAATCCTGGGAAGGAGGAGGCCGAGCAAGATAGAGGCAGCCAGCATGTAGAAGAAAAGCAGCCATTTAGCAACAAGCTCATTAACTGTGGGAAGATGAAAAATGCAAAGTAAAGTAATAATGCTTGCTTGCCTCTCTGAAATAAGAAAATGTTTAAAAGGGTAATGTTCAATTCTGGAAAGATTCTCCACTGTGTCATTAAAGAGTATAGGGTGTAAGTTTCTATCCAGCCTTTGAGTAAGGGATTTTATTGTCTGTATCAAAAGTGTTTGCATGTTCCTACTTGCTGCCTGTACACTACTGTACCTGCTAGCTGAACAATCTGGACAGCCATCTTAAAGAACATATTAGGAATACAAAGGGTTGTGATGTAGCTCAGGGATTTTGTGTGTGTGTGTGGTGTGTGTGTGTGTGTGTGTGTGTGTGAGAGAGAGAGAGAGAGAGAGAGAGAGAGAGAAACATGCTCCGTGAAGCATTTTAAGGGTTGCATTAAAAGGTGGTAAAAATACATGTCTTACCATAAGAGAAAAACTACACCGTCACCTAACTACGTTATGTGCAATGAAGCCTGTTATTAGAAATGAAGTAATTATAACAACATGGGGAAAGCCCATGGAATGTAAAATGGAAGAAAAGCAATTGCAGAATGGTATCTACCAGGGACTGACAAGGAGGTTTTTATTAAACAGTGAGTACTTGAGACTCACCTGGGGAGCCAGGTGATTTCTATTGCAGCCTCTCTGCTTTGCCCCTCTAGTGTAAAAGCAGCCAGACACAATATATAGCAGCAAGTATTCCTGTGTTCCAATATAACTTGATTTATAACAAGGTGTGGGGACATGTGTTTTTAATCCAAACACTTGGGAGACAGAGGCAAGTGAATATCTGTGAGTTCAAGGGCAGCCTCTTCTATATAGCTAGTTCTAAGACCAATCTCAAAACACAAATTATCGAAACAGCTGTTGCCATCTCCTATGATAGAAGAACATTGTTCTCAAGGGGAAACTAAGCATCTCTAAAGATTAGGCTCATATGTTAGCTGCATCAGCAGTGGGCTGCCTTTGAATAGGTGGCTTAACTGATGCTTTGAGATGTTTTTCTTTTGAGTATTGCTCAAGTTAATTTCCTAAGTAGCCTGAATTATATGAGAAAAAGTCAAGTTGCATGAACTGTCACAAATAACAAAGGAATTAACTAGAAAAGAGTCTATAGAAGGTTTGTCCTTCAGGATCCATTCCAGAACAGTTTAATCAGAAAAAGCAGAAAGACTTTGTGGGTTTTTAAAATTATTATTAATAAAAGTTCTCAGGGCTGAAGTGAGGGATCAGTGGTTAAGAGCACACACTGCTCTTCCTGAGTACCTGAGTTTAGTTCCCAGCACCCATCAGACAGCTCATAACCACCTGTAACTGCTGCTCCAGGAGATGCAGTATCTTCCTATGGCTTCTAATGCACCCTTGAGCTCGAGTGTATGCATACACACATGGGGGAGAGAGGGAGAGGGGAAAGAGAGAGAAAGAGAGAGAGGGAGAGGGAGAGGGAGAGGAAGAGAGCACAAAATAAGTATTTTTTCAAGGTTCAGTGATTTGCATTTTCCTGATGACTAAGGATGTTGAACATTTAAGTGATTCTCAGCCATTCAAGATTTCTGTTGAGAATTCTCTGCTCAGCTCTATGCCCATTTTTCAATTGGGTTACTTGGTTTGTTGATGTCTAATTCCTTGAGTTCTTTATATATTTTAGATATCAGTCCTCTGTCAGATGTAGGGTTGGTGAAGATCTTTTCCCGTTCTGTAGGCTGCTATTTTGTCCTATTGATGGTGTCTTTAGCCTTGCAGAAGTTTTTCAGTTTTGTGAGGTTCCGTTTATTAGTTGTGATCTTAGTGCCTGAACTATTGGTGTTCTGTTCAGTAATTTGTATCCTGTGCCAATGAGTTCAAGGTATTTCCTCACTTTCTCTTCTATTGGATTTAGTGTGTCTGGTTTTATGTTGAGATCTTTGATCCACTTAGACCTGAGTTTTGTGCAGGGTGATAAATATGAGTCTATTTGCATTCTTCTACATGCAGACATCCAGTTAAACCAGCACCATCTATGGAAGATAGATGCATTCAATCCGTAGATTGCTTTTGCTAAGATAGCCATTTTCACTGTTAATCCTACCTATCCATGGGCATGGGAAATCTTTCTATCTCCTGATATCTTCCTCAGTTTCTTTCTTCAGCGACTTGAAATTCTTGTCATTACAGGTCTTTCACTTGCCTGATTAGAGTTATGTCAAAATATTTCATATTATTTGTGGCTATTGTAAAGTCCTCCTCTGGATAATTCTGACCTTCCTTCAGCCTTGAGGACTGGTCCTAAGAGCTGCCAAAAGACAAAAGAAGGAAGACCCCTCAGCATTTGCCTCTCCCTGCTCGTCCATCCCCTGAGCCTCCAAGGACTATCAGGACCATCCCAGAAAGACCTTTTCCAATTCTGCACCCCTCAAATAGTCACTCCTACCCCACCCCTGTTTCTCCAATCCTATTCCCCAGCCTTCACCCTAACAACTCCATAGGGCAAAGTGAAATCAAACCATGGACCTGAGCTTGCCTCTTTTCAAAGAGATTTATGAATATTTTATGACCCTGAGGACCATCTAATACCAGTCCCTCGAGTACCAAGTTATATTTAAGAACTGAGAAAACTGAGACCCATAGTGCACAAGGGACTTCCCAAGGTTACTCTGCTGATTGGTAGAACCAGGTTCAACTCTCCTGGATCCTAATCCAAGGACCTTCCTTCTGTACCATCAACATCTTCCTCCTCTTCCTCTTCCCCCTTTCTTCCTTCCTTTCTTTTTTTTAAGTTTTAGAGGCAGAGTCTTGTATGCCACAAGCCAAGCTCAAACTCTTTATGCAGCTAGTGATGACCCTGAACTCTTATTATTTAATTTATCTCTGTGTATGTGAGAGTGTATGTATATTCACCACATGCATGTAGTGCCAGAGAACATCAGAAGAGGGTCCCAGATTCCCTGAAACTGGAATTATCAGCAATTGTAAGCTACCACATGGGTGCTGAGAACCAAACAAACCCAGGTCCTCTATAAGAGCAATGAATACTCACAGCCACCGAGCCATCTCTCCAGTCCCAGACTAGAACTTTTGACACTCCTGCTTCAGCCTCCTAAGTGCTTGGATTACAGGTGTTTACCACCACACCCACCTTGTCCATTTGCTTGTTTGAGATAGGGTCTCCCTGCATAGCCCAGGCTACACCTGATCTTCCCATCCTCTGGCTTCTGATTCCTATGTGCTAAGATTACAGGTGTGTCATGAGAACTCGGCCCTCAGAATCAACCAAGCAGGGCTCATATGGGCTCAGAGAGACTGAAGCAACAATTACAGAGCCTCTGTGGGTCTGAGCTAGGTCCTCTGTATATACATGATAGTTGTGTGGCTGAGTGTCCTTGTGGGAGTGCTAACAGTGGGAGTGGGGGTACCTCTGACACTTAGTCCTGCTCTTGGGACTCTTTTCCTCCTACTGGGTTGCCTCATCCAGCCTTGATATGAGGGTTTGGGCTTAAGCTTATTGTAACCTATTACGCCATGTTTGGTTGAGATCCCTGCGAGGCTTGCTCTATTTTTGAAGGGAAACCAGAAAGAATAGATCTGGGGAAGAAGAGAATTGGGAAGGAGAACCGGGAAGAGTAAAAGAAAGGGAAACTGTGGTCAGGACGTAATACATGGGAAAAAAATTAAAAAGAAAGAAAATAAAGTTAGTTACCACTGAGAAATGAGATAATGGAAAATTAAAAAGAGAGAGAGAGAGAGAGAGAGAGAGAGAGTACAGGTGTGCACCACCACACCTGGCTGGCTGCATCTTTCCCAGCTCCTTTGCCAAAGCTAAACCCCAGTTTGCTGCCTGACTTCCCTCCATGCACTTTGGGGCGCATATCACACTGAGTGATTGTCTCTTTTAGAATGGACTGGGTCGTTATCATTACCAGAAATAAATCCTGCCTAGAGTGAAAATTTAAAAACCCACAAAACTGCTCATTATCCTTCAGCCCTCATCTGAGAATGGCCATCAGCTAAACACTAACTCAAACATTAATTCTGAACAGATTCATTAGTGTTTTTAATAGGGCGATCTGAAGGCCACATCTCATAGAAGACAGACAGGATTTGTTTTCATTTGGCCAGCGCTGCCTGGGCCTCTTGCTGAGACGCAGAACTCAGAAAATATTTGCAGAACGAGTGAATTCCTCTGATTGTCAACAGGGATCAGAACTGACAGCCAGGATTCCTGCAATAAATAGCTTTGTCGGCTGTGGCTGTGCCCTCGGGGGCTAACATTTGCCTGCCCCGAGCTTCTCAAGTCTGCTACTTGGCAGCAATTCGAATGGCTCACCACTGCTTCCAAAGGGTTTCAGAAAGGGAAGGAAAACATGCATTTAATTACCTTTCGGCCCAAGGAGGCTGAAAATTAATTAACGTGATTAATTTATGTCTTAGTTGATGTTCCCCCAGAAGCAGATCTTGAGATAACTATTGGAGTGGTGGTGATTTATTTAGAATTAGCGGGTGGGTCAGGGGTGAGAGACGCAATAAAGGCTGTGAAGCAATAAAGGCTGTGTTACAAGGAGCTGAGGTTGGAACAGCGTAGAGGGCTGCCAAGGAACGGTGCGGGATACTAAGGAACGGTGCAGGATACTGAAGGAAGGTGGCAAGGGGCAGGGGCATTAATACTTCAGCTACCTGCTAGCCAAGTGACCTTTCCAAAGCTTCAGGGCAAGCTCAAGCATAGAGGCAGAGTTGGCAGCGGGGAGCCAGGAACACTAAACATTGAAGGCCCGAGGGATAAAGACACGTGGGCGAGCATCTGTTGCAACTATCGCCAGCTCTTCCTGGTATGTGTTTGCTGGTTGGGGTGTGTGTGTGTGTACAGGTAGGTATGTATGGGATGGGAATGCCAAAGGATACAATTGGCTATCTGAGAAATGTCATCTACCTTGTTTTTTTTGTTGTTGTTGTTGTTTTGGTTTTTGTTGTTGTTTTGGGTTTTTTTTTTTTTTTTTGTTTTTTTGAAACAGTCTCTCACTGGCTTGGAATGCACTAATTAGACTACACTGGCAGTACAGCAAATCCCAGGGATCCCCCTACATTGGCAGTTCAGCAAGCCCCAGAAATCCCCCTGCCTCCACCTCCCTAGCACAGGGATTTCAAGTGTGCACCACCACCTCACCTGGCTTTGTCTGTCTTTAACATGGGTTGTGGGGGTTAAAGTCTTCATATGCTCATGGCAAACATTTTACTACGGACTGAGCTATCACCACAGCCTCTTCCTTTGTAGTGGGGAGTGGCCCTCTGAAACCAGGAACAGAATCAATCTTTCCCCATAAGTGGGTTACATCAGGCATGTCCTTGCAGCGATGCAGCAGGCTCCACCCTTATTTTCAGTTCTAGAACAGTGTGGAGTCGCAATGAGCAGCACAGGCTGGTTTTATGAAACAGCATTGAAGATGACATGCACAAGAGACAGAAAGTGGACCAGTCACTTGAAAGTCACTTGCTTGCAAACTGAGGATAGAGAGACAGAACAAGAGAGAAACAACTGATTGGCTAGGTCAAGGTTACCTTTCCGTCTGCTTCTAGATTAGCTCTGATGGAACATCATCATCATCCAATTAACATTAGACAGTTTGAAGATTTGGCAGCAATGTGATCTTGCTTTCTCATAGTAAAAGAAGCTGCTGAGCTTCACCTCTGTGGGTGGGATTGTTAGCACAGTAGACTCCATTTTTATTTTTACCCTGGTATGCTGAGGTCTTCCAAAGGAACTTGTTTGAAAACAATGGCCTGAAATATTTTTATCAAGTTTTATTCTCATCTGTTTACGTCTTATTCACTGGGTCAGGTTCTTGCTATGTACCCCAGCTGGCCTCCAGCCCACAATCCTCCTGCCTCTGCTTCCAAAGTTAGATTATAGGTGTATGTCACCACACCAACACACACACGTACATATATATATATGCATATATATTTTTAAATACACCAAATGTCTACATCTCTTCCACATCAAGAAATTCTTCAAATAGCAAACATATCCTACCATTCAATTTGATTCTGTCTGGCACTATGTACCTGAGGTTTTTTGCCAGATCCTATAGGTTAAGGACTCAGTCCCACAAGGCTGCCCTTGACTTCAGATGACGATCAAGACTGACCCTCCTACTTCTGACCAACCATCAGTACTTGGGATTTTCCATAATCCACTCCTCAGATTCCGTTCATTGCTAGGACATCTCTTAAACCCAAGGAAGCCATCCCTTTGCTTTCTTTGGTTCTCTATAACACAATTCAAAACAGTCCAGTGGGAGAGATGCTTGAGGTCAGATATGTAATGGAGCTACAGACCTATGTCCTGTCCAAGAGCCTCACCTACCGCATCCCTCCACTGCCTACCAGCCTGGAAGCTCTCTGGATGTTGCTTGGCCCTCTGTGGTTCACGATGCCTTCATTCTGGACACAATTGATTAAATCACCATTAGCAATTAAGTCAGATCTCATTGATTCACTGCCTCTCCCCTCCCTGAGTCAAGAATAAGGCTGAAGACTCTAGCATCTAATCACTGGAGAGGGGCGGGAACCAACCCCACACCCCTTAAGGTCTGGCCAAAGACATCTCTTTAACATAAACTTGGGTGTTGTTGAAAGAGGTTTGTTACCAATGATTGAAAAACATACCTTTTTTTTTTTTTTTTTTTTTCTTTCACCATGGAGCTATTTCAGGATCTGGAAACAAATACTAATCATAGCTGAGAACACTACTTCAGCTCTCAGCATCTAGGAAGTTGCCAGGGTTTTAAGAGCTCTGGCTGGGAGCCAGAGATAAAGACTAAAAAAATATAAAATATGTTTCATTATGTCACAATATTGCATGATGGAGTACATTCTCCAACCTGCGGCCAACTGACCTTACAAAGACCACCTTAGTAAATCCCTGAAGTCCCTGCTGTTGCCATCTAGTTCCTAAATCAGATCAGGAAGCAGAGAGCTCACCCAGGAGCAGGGACCCTCTCCCACCTCCTCCTAAAGGACCCATAACTGGGGCCAAGCATTCAAACAGAAACGTTCGTGCAGTGTTTCCACATTCAGACCACAGCAATGCCCATTTTACAGATGTATTTCATGGAAAGAATAGGAGGGGAGGTGGGGAGGAGGGAAGGGAGGAAGGAGGGAGAATCTGGGGTCTCCCTAATTCCATGAAAGTTTCTGTGATAGAATGTGAGCATTAATATGGTAATCTTTGACCAACAAGAAAACGGTGTTCTAGAGCCATAGCAGAGAACATCTTTTTTTTTTTTTTTCCAATTTATGGATTCTTCTTTTTCCCACCATTTATCCTCCCTAGTTTCATCGCTTAAAAGAAAGGATAGAGTGGGGCAAGAGAGGAGAGAGAGAGAGAGAGAGAGAGATCCCTAAATCTAATTTATTTCCTTTTGTTTCTTCTGTGAGCACAACTATAGCAAACTACATCCAAGCTCCCAGAATGACCAACAACCACCAACTCCCAACTCGGGTCCCTAGCATTTATACACCCTCTGTAAAGTTCCCAGAATTCCAAATGTCACACAATCATAGAAACTGTCTGCAGCTGGCGAAGTGTCTATGCTAAAGCACGAGGCGAATCACAGTCAGCTGCTGCAGACAGTTTGAAGCAACCTCACATTCCTACACCTGGGATTAAAATGAATAAACACATTTTTATATTTCTGTTTGTTTTAAGAAACCAAAATTCCAGAATTCTCTAAAACGTCACTACACTGGGCAGCCCCAAAGATACTTTCCAAGGCATTATGTTTTGGTGGGGCTAGAGAGACTGCTCAGCAGTTAAAAGCAATGGCTGCCCTTGTAGACAGTTCAGGGCCTCCAAGGATACTAAGCATGCACGTGATGCACAGACATATGGGGGAAAACACTCATACCTAAAATAAGCCATTTTTTAAAAAGATTCAGTTCTCTCCTAAGCCAACAGAAGAACAACATGTGTTAGTCCCTTGGTCTGATGAAATCAGTCCTATCCCGATGCTCTTAACTTCTGATGTACTTTAGCCAACTTGGAGGCAGAGGGATACCTTCGAAAGCTGTTTGTCTTTGACCTATAACACAGCCTGGTCATGAGCTGATCTCCGAGGGCAAAGGCAGTGGAGGCTAAGAACCCCATCCTCCCCACCACTACCACTAAAGCAGAGACAATCATCTGCCTCTTATGCCCTGGCCTTCAGCTACGTCCCCTTGGGGATGAGAGGCCCTTTCTTCTGTGTCCACAGTCCCAACCTGGGTGTGGGCAGGCCTTTGCTCCCTTACCCTAGGCTGGGGGTACAGTCATCTTCTGGCCAGCAAGCTCTGTTATGCCATCCTCTCTTCCTCCCTATGGTGGTCCCTCTGCCCAAAACCTGCTGCCCATGCCACCTCCTGAAGTCTTAGTCCATTCCCACCACTCCCAGGTAGTAGCCACAAGGGGGGCTTGGGGAGAGAGAGAGAGAGAGAGAGAGAGAGAGAGAGAGAGAGAGAGAGAGAACTTTGTCCCTGGAGCTTCAACCCCTTAAACAAATCCCTACTCTGCTGTGCTCAGACAGGAGATCCACACCTGCCTCAGGGCAGCTTGAGGCATCTGTGGTCAAGAACTTTCTGTAAGCCAGGCAGTGGTGGCGCATGCCTTTAATCCCAGCACTCGGGAGGCAGAGGCAGGCAGATTTCTGAGTTCAAGGCCAGCCTGGTCTACAGAGTGAGTTCCAGGACAGCCAGGACTACACAGAGAAACCCTGTCTCAGAAAAAAACAAACAAACAAAAACAAACAAACAAACAAAAACCTTTCTGTAAGCTGCAACCATCAGGCCTCTAACAGTCAGGATGATGGACTGAATTATGCACTATTAAACATGAAGGAAGTGGGTGGATTGAAACAAATTATGAGGTTTCAGTCTGTAGAGTGGAACGAGAATTTACATTCCTGACAAAAATACATCTGAGAGGACCCTGTCCCCACACCCTCACTGACGTGTGCGCAGAGTGTTTTAGGGAAGAATTCTTCAGTGTAGCTCTTAGGTACATTTTGAGGAGGCAGACCTCCTTTTGATATGCTGGATCTCACACAGACTTGCTCTCATGTGTAGTGCCAGATCATGCCTTTTGCCATCTTCACGCACGTTCTGGACTTTTTACGTAAAGAAGATAGATCAGGATAGATCAGTCATGTTTCTGGAATGTAAGGTGTATATGTGTGTGTGTGTGTGTGTGTCTATGATGTAAGGAGAGAAAGAGAGAGAGAGAGAGAGAGAGAGAGAGAGAGAGAGCGAGCTCGTTCCAGCTCTGGATTCCCATGGCACACTACATTTGTGGTTCTGCTGGCCCCAGGGAAGATAATCAGGGTTGCTTCTGAAAGAGAAATAGAGTCTTCTGTTGAAGTAGTTTCCTCTTCCCCTTTGATTCTTTACTGAAGAAAACAGAGACATTGCAAAGGCCACCCTCGGACCCACCTTTACATGTTTTCAAGCCTTCAGGTGTCAGTCACCAGCAGTTAAATGGCCAGCTCCCTTCTCACTGTCCATTAAAGGATCCCCACCCACTCTTGCACCCAGAATCCACAGGTGGAGCTCAAGCCAGCCGTGAGGCTTTGGTTGGTGCTTCAAACAGAGTCTCCATCTCAGAAGGATGCTTTTCCCTGGCTTCCTGATTTGCCTGACCTCAGAGCATCTTGTAAATGCTTTTTGATTGGCTGCTTCCATAGAAGATATAAAGATACTACTTCTAAAATAGGAGACTGTCAAAGATGAAACAACCCAAATCATCCCTGGAGAATTAAGCTTCTGTCACCCATATTCCACACATAGACGTCACCTAGGAGACAAGCAAACAAGTCCCTTAAGAGGGGGATGATCTTAATAAGCAAAGTCAAAAATACTATCATTTAGACTTCTCCAATAATTAAGAAAAATCTATTTTTTGGCCCATGGGTGAGTTTCTTCTCTTGCTTTTAGCATACAGTCTGTTCAATTACATCCCAGATACGAGGTGGGACAGCAAGTCCATGAGGCCATTAGCTCAGCTGTTTCTTTTGGCAGATTCTACATGGTCTGGGAATTGGCTTTCCACCCCAGAAAACAGCTTGAGAAGCCAGGCAGCTCTTGTGTCCACTCAAGGAGCAATGAGAACCTGCCTAACCATGCCGGCATTCTGCTCACTTTGAGGTTCCACTGAGAGTCACAAGACTTGTTAATGCATCCCCACCCCCCCAACCCCCACCCCCCGAGGAAGCTCTGCATGGTCACTGAGGCAGGCTGAATGGTATCCAGACTTCTCCCAAATAAATCTTGCATTGGGCAGCAGGGAAGAGGGTTGAATCAAGAATGCATGGCCTGCCTGTTAAAAGCTTTCCAATACTAAATAGCATGTGGCACCACAGGACACCAAAATGGTTTATAAGGCATAATTACATAGTAGTTGATCTTCCTAATTGAGACAAGATCTGATCCAGTCCCATTCACAGGAGGCCCTCTTCTTCCTTCTGAGCCCATGTTGTTTGAAGGTTGTTGAGTATGCCCAAAGTTTGAATCGACCCAGAAGGAATGAGGGATAATAGGTTGTCACTGCACACTCAATTCCTACAACCTAGTGAGGAGATTGACTGGGTGTGGCACAGTAGACAGAAAGGCCTCCATTCCAAACTGCAGGATCAGACTTGCCAGGAAATCTCTGGAACAGAGCATTGCCTGAGGACTGCCATGTGACAGCCAAGCACTCGCCAGATAAGCTCTCAATTCATCCCGATAGGAGTTCTGATTGTCACCCATTACTGAATAAACTGAGGCACAGAGTAGATAGGAAACTCACCTAAGCCCAGCCATGCAGAAAGCAGCAGAGCTGTAGTCTGGGGGCAGGACCAGCACTCTGTTGGTTCTTTTCTGTTCTTGATTTGAGACTGGGTCCCCTGCAGCCAAGGCCAAGGCTGGCCTTGGACAGTCTATGGTGCAGAGGATACCCTTGAACTTCTTCCTGTTCCTCCTGCCTCCATCCCCAAGTGCTGGGATTACAGATGGGCACCATCGCAGCCCGGTCGGGATTAACCCTCAACTGCTAGGCTCAGACAGACAGAAAGATCACAGAGATGGGAGACTGCAATTCACTCTCTTAAGAATGAGCACGAAACATCTTAAAGGTTGTGAGGATGGAGAGTCTGTGCAGAGGGTTAAAGATACGTGGGGCTGCTGTCAGGGTCTTTCTAGGGCAGTGGTTCTCAACCTTCCTAATGCTGTGACCTTTAATACAGTTCCCCATGCAATGGTGACCCCCAACCATAAATTTATTTTCATTTCTGCCTCATAACTATAATTTTGCTACTGTTATATATCATAGTATAAATATCTGTGTTTTCTAATGGTCTTAGGCGACCCCTGTGAAAGGGTCCTTCAACCCCCCAAAAGGGCTGTGACCCATAGGTTGAGAACTGCTGTTCTAAAGCAGTGCCCCCCTCCTCTAGATCAGGAGCCCTTGTGACCCCACGACAAAGAACACAACACAGTCACAGTCACGTTCTTGTGAAGTCTGGAAAGCATACTCATGCTCTTGCAAGGCTGTCACTCACGTCTAGTACAAAGCAGAGAACTTGCATGGCTCCCAAACCCACAGCAAGTACTTAGGAGCTCCTGAGAGCTCAGCCTGGGAGCACAGCTATGAGAACACTGACCATTTCTGACATCAGAGAGCGTCACTGCTTGCTTATTATACTTTCCCCCCACCCCTAGAACCCATTCGGTCCTCACCCCACAAGGTAGTATTTCCTTCAGATTTGAGTCATAGCCAATGCTTGGAAGACTGGCAATGGTGATAAGAAAAGTAGTCAGATTTAGAAAGAATTTCCTCATTCTTTTATTTTCCTCCAATAGTTCAACCCCCAAGTACTTGGTTATGATTACAATGTGTGTGTGTGTGTGTGTGTGTGTGTGTGTGTGTGTGTATGTGTGTGTGTGTATGCGTGCGTGCATGTGTGAGTGCATGAGAGAGAGAGAGCAGGAGCATGCATGTATGTGTGTGTGTGTGTGCACAAGCATGTACTCGTGCATGCATGTGCATGTATATGTATGGGGGTGCACATGGGGTGGGCAGAGGTCAACGTTGGTAGCTTCCTCAGTTGCTCTCCACCTTATCTTTGAAGTAGGATCTCTCACTGATTAGCCAAGCTGGCCAGCTAGTGAGCTCCAGGGATCCCCCTCTCTGCACTCCTATCCCAGTTCTGGGATTATAGCACCCAGTATTTTACATGGGGTCTGGGCATCTGATCATCATGATTATGTGACAAGCACTTTGTTGACTGAGCTACCTCCCAACCATGAGGGTAGGGGTGTGTGTGAGTGTGTGTTGGATCTTTTGAGACAGGGTCTCACTATGTACTCCCGATATCCTGGAACTCACTATTAGACCAGGTTAGCCTCTAATTCAAAGCCTGCCTCTGAATCACAAGTGCTTGGAATTAGAAGTATATGTTAGCACACCCAACTATAAAGATTTTTATATTTTATTTTATGTGTATGGGTGGGTGTTTTACCTGCATGTATGTGTGTGCTACGTGCATGCCTGATGCTCTTGGATGTCAGAAGAGGGCGTCAAATCTCCTTAGAGTTACAGATGGTCATTAGCCCCTGTGTGAGTCCTGGAAACCAAACCTGGGTCCTCGGCAAGAGCCACAAATGCTCTTAACCACTGAGCCATCTCTCAAGCCCCATACCTATAATTTTTGAGTGTGGAAATTTCCACCATATTTCAAAATGTTATCATGCACTCCCAGTCCAGAAATGGAGCCAAGATTTCAAGACCTGGGTGTCAATGTATTTGAATCTTATCATATACCCCAAATGAGTCTTGCCTCCTCGAGGTCTGAGACCATAAAGTCTTCCTTGACCTCTCTACCTACAGCACTGGCTCAGAAACAGCACATCAGAATGTACTGGAAAAAAGAGCGACCTCATTTTATCATCCACCATCAGGGGACCTGCTCCCCTGAATGCATTGGGAGGAATCTCACTCTGGAAAAAAGGTCCAGCACCCAGAGCTCCCCTGTGTTCACAACTGCAGCTTCACTGGTTTGTACAATGAAAAGGGGACTGAGGCCACAGAGATGGCCCAGCAGTGAAGTTTCTCGTCACCAAGCCTGATGACCTGAGTTCGGTCCTACATGGTGGGAGGAGAACTGGCTCCTGTAGTGCCTCTGACCACGTGAGTCATTCATTGTACATGTGCTCCCACATAAACCATGGCATGTGTGCACCCACACAAACAGGTCCCCCACATACAAGTAAATAGGGTGATTTTAAACATTTTTAAAGGAAAAATATGGCTATCAGATATAAAGATCCAGATAGAAAACCTGGGGCCGGAGAGCTGGCTTGGCAGTTAAGAGCACTTGTCGCTCTTGCAGAGGACCCAGGTACATTTTCCAACACCCACATGGTGATTCACAGACTTCAGTGACTCCATTTTCAAGGATTCAATCTTCTGACCTCCATGGGCACCAAGCACACACATGGTGCTCATACATGTATGCACGCAAAGCACACATAAAAGTAAAATGAATAAACATAAGAAAGCCCCTTGTCTGAAGAAGGTGTGGGGACCTGGCACTGTTTCCCAGGATTACAAGTTACAAGTTCTCGGAAGGGTAATTTGCACACACGTACTCTCGGCACTTGGCGGTTGAGGCAGGAGGATTGGGAGATCGATGGTACGTAACAAGACTCTATCTTCACATAAATACAGTTTATCTAAA
Source organism: Rhynchomys soricoides (assembly GCA_019843965.1). Lineage (NCBI taxonomy): Eukaryota > Metazoa > Chordata > Mammalia > Rodentia > Muridae > Rhynchomys > Rhynchomys soricoides. Next base: position 7,369,313 of record JADRCH010000097.1, on the reverse strand, counting down.
GAATTTGTCCCTCGGAGATGCCTTCGTGGATGGAATGTGAGGTATCTAAGGTTATTCTTTACACTAATGTAGGAAATAGGGAAAATCTGGAAACAATTGAAATGTCCACCAACAAGGAACGTCTAAACAAATGATAGTACCTACAAACAAAGCAATGTTATGTAGCTGCTCAAAGACTATACTTGCCTCGACATGCTGGCAGAGACCAATTACTAGCACATAGTAAGTACTGTAGCAAACAAGAGAAGGCAGTAATGCATATTTACCTATTAATACAGTTGTGTACCACATAAGAATGTTCAGATCAATGCTAGATTAAATACGAAATGTTGGGCCCATAAGATTGTATCACCTAGTGATGTCGTAGCCACCTTTGCTCATGCAAGCATAATTCTGAAATGTTCACATAACAGCAAAATTCCTTTATAGATCTCAGATGGCATTTGTACCATTAGTCAGTGCAAGAAATATTTATGAAAGGAAGCGTAAGAACTGGAAACAGGAAAGCTGTGATTAGAACACAGGGAGGAGACATCTTTCTGTTTTCAATGAGAGAGAGAGAAAGAGAGAGAGAGAGAGAGAATGTGTGTAGAGGTTGAACCCAGGGTCATATGCATGCTAAGCAAGTACTTCACCATGAGCTATAGCCTTTGTCAAGTCTTTAGTAAATCTTTTTGAATGTTATTCTATTTTTAGGCATTAAAGGTTCAAAACAGTTTTTCTTTTCTTTTGTTCTTTTTTCTTTTCTTTTCTTTCTTTTTTTTTTTTTTTTTTTTTGGTTTTTCGAGACAGGGTTTCTCTGTGTAGCCCTGGCTGTCCTGGAACTCACTCTGTAGACCAGGCTGGCCTCAAACTCAGAAATCGGCCTGCCTCTGCCTCTCAAGTGCTGGGATTAAAGACGTGCACCACCACTGCCTGGCAAAACAGTTTTTCTATATATGAATTAGTTAGCAGGTTTATTTTAAAAGGGGGGTGTATTTTTTAGTCTGGCAGAGAGTCCATTTAGAAGAAACTAAGGATGAAGGTGGGTTCAGGTTTACAACTCATCCCAGCTCACCCTGAGAACTGACTCTCCACAGCAACAGACAGAGATGGTCCTTGTGTCCCAGACCCAAGAAGAGAAGCTGGCTGCTGCCCTCAGTGTAGAGTTACACGACACTTCATGCCAAGTCCAGAGTCTCCAGGCTGAGACGGAATCTTTACGGGCTCTGGTGAGTGCCAAGAAGGCCCTGGTGGTTTTTATGTTTAACTCCCAACTTTCAGTTTGATGTCTCATACTTTATAGCTTGCAAAGGGCTTTCTTCTCACAGGATGTGGTTTGGGTGCCTGAAGTATCTTCTGACCTCTGAACATCATCAGATACTGACTCATACTTAACAAGTGTCCTGGACACAGCAGGGCCCTGTGGAAATAGCCCTTATCTGCCACTGCTGAGAATGTTGTTTGCTGACACTCGGCAGTTGTCCCTTCTCAGTGGCCCTGCTTCTTCAGAGACTTACCATCAGCCAAACAGAAGACTCCTGATCCAAGAAGGCAGGCCATGCCCTTGACCCAGACAGTGACAGGCTGATGGTTTTGAAAGCCCAGTCTACCAGCTTTAGAGTGGGAACAGCTGTACAGAGCTTTCCATGGTATTGGGCAGTAGCCAGTTTTTAGGGAGGCTACATCCTTGCTTAGCGTCTTCCCTGCCCTGTCTTCTTTTCCTGAGTCAATCCCCTTTTTCCTGAGAGTAATCCTGGAACTGTTTATAGGCTCTAAGGTCTCAGGCTCTGCCTCTGGAGCACCCAACCTCAGATGCTTAGTAAGCTCAGACTCACTGTGGTTTGCAAGCAAGTGCCTTGCAACTACTAATTATTAGTAATTAAAATAATTACAGTCGGCCCCTTGTATCCATGGTTTCTCCATCTGTGGATTCAATCAAACTTCAGGAAAAACACTGCACCTGTTCTGCATGTGCGCAGCCTATATTTCTTATCAGTGTTCCCTAAACAACAACCTAATCATCTCTATGTCGGGCTGCACATTTTATCACGTGTAAGTCATCTATAGATACGTCATAAGATTTAAGAAAATATGCAGGAGGAATGTATAGGTCATATGCACATATGCTATCTATTTCTGTAAGAGAGTTACAGCTATAGACTTAGGTATTTACGGGCATCCTCGACCCAACCCCACACAGCTCCTAAAATGATTAGATTAAGCTCCACCTTCTGGTCTGGATTGGACTGATGCTCTATTAGAATAGCATGTCATCTCCCCCATCATTCTAACCACAGAGCATTGTTGGACCATATGTGTATGTTAGCATGTGTTTACATCTATATCAATACATCTATATTGATATATCTTAGATCTCTACATAAGAACTCACCATGTTCCAGGAGCTATACCAAGTGCTTTGGGGACATAAGACACCTTAAGAATCACAAGGCTCAGCATGTGAGGGAGTGACAAGGGGGAGACCAGCCCCACTATAGGAGTCAGTATGTTTATTTTTGGGTGGGTATAGAGAAGGACAGTGTTGGGGCAGGGTCTAGAATGTCCCCACCCACTAGGAAGCCAACCTCTGTCTTTACTCTTCTCCTAACAAGGCAGTCTTGTGAATTTGGGACATGTGTTTAGACTGTGATCTTGAACCCTGGGCTCCTCTCCTCACTGGACATATGACCCTCTAAACTTCTATTTTAGCCTTTGTCTAGTAAGGATCTATTTTAGTTGTCCTATTCACCTGCTGACTTGGTGGCTTACGACAACAGTGAATCATGTGCTCCATCGTCCTGTGATTTAGGAAGAGGTTAGCTGGGACAGCTCTTCCCTATCCCTCGAGATGTCTGCTGGGGTTGGGACACCACAGTGGCTTCTTCGGTTCACATGTGAGGTGCCTCAATCGTGAATCTGTGTTCTGCTCTCTGAGACCTCTCCATACAGCTAGCTTATGGCAGTCCTATTGCTACAGCACCCTGATGAGGCACCTTGTTTCCCTTATAAAGTGAGCATAAATGGATCAGATCTCTCGCCTCTTAGCTTTGGAGTTTCTGAATATCATGTATATCTTATCCGACTGGTCAAAGCAATCATAGGCGATCCAATGAGCCTTGACTCTTGGCAAGGTCACATTGAGAAGGACCATGCAGGATAGTGATAATTGTTGCAGCTGCCTTTGGAAATGTGATCTATCCTAAGATCAGAATAGACCTGACCTCAGAAAGTCACTGGAATGACTAATTAGATAATGTATGTCAAGCTTTTTACTCTGTGCCGACACAGGCAAACAGTCAACAAATGGCACCTATTATAATTTATTATGCAAAACTATAACCACCAATTCAGGAACCCTGAGTTGGCATCATCAGCCACCTGGTCACCTCACTTCAAACCCAGGCTTCTAACTGTTGGTGCAAATGGAAAAAGGAACTCACATGCCAACCAGAAGACCTCATAGCAAAGGCATTCCACCTAGGCTCATGACTAGCCCAAGATGGGCTAGCTCTGTTCCCTGTGGTTTCCAATAGATCAAAGTTCCCACTACTGTGCCTTACAGCCAAGATGAGAAGCACAGACTGAGAAGAGCAGGTGAGGGGGAAGAAATAGCTTATCCAGCTATCCTGAGTCAGAACAACCTGTGCATACATGGTTACATGGTGCCCATCACTCTTGTAAGGCAGACAGCTTTGCTGGCCAGACTTTCAGCTCTCTTTGCCACTAGGACACTGTTTGTGTTGGAAGCCAGACACTATTAGGCCTACTGAACTCTGTATTTAGTAGAACTCAAGCCCAGAATTTACCAAAAGTAATTATTATCTTGCTTTCTGGAGGATTTGACAATTCAAGAAAGTCTCTGTCAGTTCCCAGACAGCCAGAAGAATGGAGAGCCTGTGTGGTGCTGTCCATGTCCCTAGGGCTACAGAAGCCTGGTCATAGTTGCTCAGGCTCAAATACCTCAGAAGAACCAAGCATCTCCTTCTAGAGCATCAGGAGCTTGGCCCAGCATAGTGGTGCACACCTTTAAATCCAGCACTCAGAAGGCAGTAGAGGCGAGGGGTTCTCGGTGAGTTCCAGGCCAGACTGGTCTACATTGTGAATTCCAGGACAGCCAGGGCTACAGAGTGATACTGTGTCTTGGGGTAGGTGGGGGGAGAGTAGGGAACGAACGTCAGGAGGTTAGGTGAAGATGCTGAACATAGACACTTAAGGGTGGGCTAAAGATCCATGGGATCTCTGATAAGGGGTCTCATGAGTGTACCCCTCAACAGCACCCTGAGTCATCAAGGGAACCCCTTAGGCCACATGGGGTGCTCACCTAGAACATGGGACAGCCCAAGCATGTTCCAGTGACATGTCTCTCTAGATCACAGCTATTACTGACCCACTGTCAACAACAACTCACAAAGAGTACGTAGGTTTAGAAGCCTGTTCAAAACGAAAATTATTTCCTATATAAAATGAAAGAGAGAAAACCCAAGGCTATGAGAACATATGATTCTCAAAGTCTAGGCCATTTTTACATGCCTACTGTTGTAAAGGGATCTCAGATCCCACAAGCCAAATAGCAACTGTGCCAGAGGCTGCTCTACCCACCCTTAGTTCATAGTATCTCACACTGCTTCCTAAAAGGCACGAAACTGGGCATCTAACTTGGAGTTCACATGGCCTGTGGAGTTAAGAATACCCATGGGCTGGGGAGAGAGTTCAGTCAGTAAAGTGCTTGCCCTGAATTACATCTCCTGAATCCTGAACCTGCATATTGGGTGGGGGTGGGGGGGATGAAAGCTGGGCATTGTGGTGTGTCCTTGTAGTCACATAATCACAGCATTGAGGAGGACAAGCCCAGCCTACTGGGTGAGTTCCAGGCCAGAGTGAGACCTTGCCTCAAAAAGAAATAAACACTAAGGAATAATGTCTGAGGTTGTCCTCTGATTTACACACACACACACACACACACACACACACACACACACTAACATGGGTAGCCCCCCCCACATGAACACTCACAAGATTTAGCTAATATAATGACTTTGCTTAACTGTACCACCAAGAATCTTCTATTTCGTCCACAGCAGTCAGAAGTCTATTTTTAAAACCATGTCCTGGAGGATGGGGTACAGGAATTTAATTCGTCAAGATTTGATTGAATCCAACTTAGAAAAAAATATTTGCTTTTATGTGTTACATAGACAGTGTAGCACATGCCCTTAATCCTAGCACTTTTGAGGCAGAGGCTGGCAGATCTCTGAGTTCAAGGCCAGCCTGGTCTACATAGCAAGTTCTAGGACAGCCAGAGCTATAGTGTGAGACTCTATCTTTTTTTGTATGTTTGTTTGTTTGTTTGTTTGTTTAAAAGGTAGGTACTGAGGCTGCAGAGATGGCTCAGCATTTAAGAGTGTGTGCTACCCTTACAGAAGGCCAACATTCTGTTCCTAAAACCCATGTCAGGTATCTCACCTATTCCTCTAGCTCCAGGGGCTCATCTGGTCTCCACAGGCACCTACACTCATATGTACACACCCTCATTCAGATACACATGAATTCCCAGAATTAAAAATAACACAATTTTGGCTGAAGAGATGACTTAGCAATTATGTGCACTTACTGCTCTTGCAGAGGACCCAGATTCTGTTCCCAACACCCACACGGGGCAGCTCACAACGTCTGTGACTTCAGTTCCAGGGGATCCAATGCCTCTTTTGACCTCTGTGGGCTTCTGCACACATGTGACAGACATACACTTAGTATACACATACACATAAAATAAATAAAAAATTAACTAAAAAGTCTCTTCAAAGCCAAGTATTAAATTATAAGTTCACTCTACCTGGAGCTATTAAATATGGGCATACTGATACTTAGATTCTTAATGGCCTGTGCTAGCTTTCAGGGCACAGTACACAGAAAGATGAGAAGAAATGGGTTCTCAGTCTGACAGGAAGAGAACAGCAGGACAATAAACATAACCATGTAGCAGGCACCTTCATCCAGGTGACATATATATACCAAACACCTGGCCTGCACAAGCCCTTTCCTGGCACTGAGGGTACAGAGACCAGTTTTCTTCTGAGTCCCACCATTTTGTGAGAAAGGCACATCCCTGTGGTAAGTTCAAGGACACGCACGTGCGTGGAGAGCTATGGAAACACAGGGGAGCTCCTAACCCAACTTGCTTATGGTAGGGACTGAGAGGCATCGAGGAAGGCTTCCTAGAGGAGTGACCCCTGAACTTGAGCTTGGGGGTGAGTAGGAATGAACCAAGTCAGAATACTGGAGAGACAGAGAGGGGTAGTGTAGGTATAAGAAACAAGATGCAGCTTTATACAGTGGAGTGTACCTTTAATCCCAGAACTCTGTGAGTTCAAGGCCAGCCTGGTCTACTTAGTAAGTAGGCCAGAGCTATACAATGAGTCTTTGTCTCAAAAAAGAAGAGGAGGAGGAAGGGGAGGGAGAAACAATATGACCCCCATAAACTCCCAAAACACTAGTGTTGGGTAGGAGATGAAATGGAAAGACAAGTCAGCCATAGGAACCATACTGGAGACGGGAACCCAGATGTGTACTTTAGCCAAGGCACTATAGGAGCTGTGTGGAGAAGGCAGGAAGGCAGAAACTAAAAGCAGGGCATTGCACAAAGAGGCCACTGGGCTGACCTCAGGTGATAAATGCCCAATCCCAGGCCATGGTGTTGGGAGGGAAAAAGGCAGCATGAATGTGAAACCTCACAGGAGATGTAAAAGCTGGGACTCAGAATCCATACATGGCCGTGGTGACCAAAGGGGAAGTCAGGGATGCATCTTCTCCTATCTCCTCCAGCCGAAGCATCCATAGCTGAGGTAGACATCTGCACTGGAGGTACCAATGCAGGAATCATGATCTGAAAGCTTGCAACCTGAGGGAGGTAGCCATCAGCCACACAGACCCGAAATCTCTGCTCGAGGGTCTCTAGCTCCCTATGAGGTGATTGAAACTTACCAAGGAGCATTAGGACAGGACCTGACAAAGACGTACTATTAAACATCACAGAAAAATACTGAGAGGTAATGGTCAGACACATCCATTTCAGCTCCCCCTGGCCATTCCCTCCTGCCCATTGCAAAATGTCTGTGAAGCAGAATGTTACCTTCTTACTCTTCCCCAGGGCCACTAAGACTGATCTCTATCATTCTACGGGGTTGACAACATCAGAAAAATGGGCAGAACAGGTTGGTCACACATTTCCTACCTGGAGAGCCCACTCCGATGACTTGCACTCTTTTGTAGAAACGAGGCCTGGAAAACACCTTGCACGATGCCCAGCATTGGCATGACATGGAACTGCAGAACCTGGGTGCCGTGGTGGGCAGGCTGGAGGCAGAGCTGGCAGAGATCCACTCAGAGTCAGAGCAGCAACAGCAGGAGCAGGCACACCTGCTGGCATGCAAGAGCCAGCTACAGAAGGATGTGGCATCCTACCACGCCCTGCTGGACAGAGAGGAGAGCAAGTATGGGCATGTGATCTGCCTTGGTTCCTTATCTTGGAGAAAGATGCACATGGGCATGGGGGTGGGGCTGAGTCAGCAGAGAGAGCTTGCCTAGGATTCACAAAGCCCTGGGTTTCACCCCCAACACTGCATAAAACTACTCGTGATGACCCCAGCTATCACAGTTCACTCAAAGCCAGTACAGGGAGAAACAAAAAGCCTTTTTCTTGAACGACTCTCAAATTGCGATTTTTTAAAATCTATTTTTATTTTATGGGTGGGTGTTCTGCCTACATGTAAGTCTGTGCATCACCTGTCTTATACACATAGTGATCAGAAGAAAGGACCAGAGTTAGAGAGTTGTAAGATACCACATGGGTGCAGGAATTGAACTAGATCCTCAGAAGAGCAGCCAGGGTCTCTCCAGCCCTACTCTCAAACATTTTTGAGGAGGCTTCCTGTCGACTTTCTCTTATCTGAGTGACATACTGGCCTACAGGGCTGCTGAGAAAATTCTGTTTAATTTGGACTCTATAGGGAAGACAAGCAAGGTGTCAGGAATGCTAGGGGAGTTGGCCACTGTCCCTTTTGTGAAAAATCGACTTCAAAAAATCATCCTCTGATTTCCATTATGCACCGTGGCATGCGTGTATATGTGTGTGAGCACATTTACACCTACAGAGAGAGAGAGAGAGAGAGAGAGAGAGAGAGAGAGAGAGAGAGAGAAACTAATAAATAAAAATAAAGTACAAAAGACAACTTAGGGATCACCTTGTTCAACCTCTCATGACTCAAGATAGAATGGGAAGGCCCATGTGGGGGTGGGGGTGGGGATTGTCCATGTCACATAAGGAGGTTGAAGCAACTCTGGGACTAGAGCCCAGGCTTCCTGGCCCTCTTTCAAAGAGCATAGCATCCCTTTGCTGGGTGAACCACCACAGAGCCACCTGCAAACCTTCCAGCCCCTCCTTTCAAGTGGAAAACCCATCATCTCTTGTCTCAAAAAGATATCCCCAGCTGTCTTTTTGTCTAGTTGCTTTCTGTGGAATGTGAAAGCCAGATGTTCCTAACAAAACTAAATCCTTCAGATTCCTACGTGCATATGAGTAAATATATTAAGTCATTTTAAATAAACATGGAGGGGTAAGGGGTGGAATGTAGTTCAAGAACATAAGTACCCACTGAGGGGCTGTTCTGCACGTGGCCAGCCCTAAACCTGGCTGCCCCGATTCCCTCCTGTGTCCACCAGACCACTGCACATCCCCAGTTACTGACAGGACTTCATGTCCCAGAGTTCTGGAAGTCATTTGTCCAAAATCCATCAAACTGCAAAACAGGGGTTCGAACCTTGGCACTGTCTTAGTCCAAAGATCAAATTCTTTCTCATAACATCCCTATCCCACAGCTCCTATGGGGGTATCTTTACTGAGGTTCCATTTCTGTCCATCCTGACTCTCGTGTGTTTCTTTTCAGCTAATGGGAAAAACAAAAAAAGGACTTCCTCTTTTCACAAAGAAAACTCTGCCTTCCTCAGCGGCCCACCAGTGATGATGTCTGAAGAACTTCAGTTGCTGCTGGATTCCCTAGTTGACTCAGATGGAGCTGGAAGGCTTCCTGGGAGTGGAGAGAGAGCTCTTTTGCTCATTTCTGTAGTCTGTAGCTTGAACAACCAAAGTCTCTCTGAATAAATACTTTGCATGCGGCTCCCAGTCTGCCATTTTGTGGTTAACTTGCTGTTGGTGCAGAAAACCTTTGTTCTATCTGCAGATCCCAGGGCCTCTTTGGGGATCTGGGTTGGTATTTTATGTGTAGGTGTGTGTGCGTTTGTTTTGTTGGTTCAAAGGATAGGACCCAGGGCCTCACCCATGCTAAGTATATACTCTACACTATGCTCCCGTGCTGGGAGCCGTTCTTGGATGCTTCTGGAAGGGATGTTGAGTGAGTCCATCAGTCTCACCATTGTCTCAAGGTCAGCTGTTCTGGTTTTATCAACACACAAAGGCTGTTCATTCAAAAGTTCTGCACTTGACAGGTACCATGGTCACATGCAAATGTGCCACACACACACACACACACACTTTGCCAGAACAGAAATCAGTTTATTGCTTTATTGAACACACCATAATTACAGGCATCACAGGGCATTCCAACTTTGTGAAAGTCTGTTTGCATATTTATACACACACACACAATCATCTCATTTGCCCGTGGCATAGCGCCTCTTCATCAGTTTCAACCCATGGGAGACTAATTAGGTTGCGGTTGCTCACCTCCTTGCAGCCTCAAAATTTCTTTTTGGGGTCTTCATGTCAGCCCCCATGCCAGCCCTCAAGGCTTGGGCCAGCCCAATATATTCATGCATCTGCTTCCCACACAGGCAAGACTCCTACCCTCAGATTAAAACTGAAACCACCACCTGTGTCCGACCACAGGTTCTCAGTGCTTCTAAAACCACATACGCCACCACCATACCACAAAAATAAACACTTCTGTTACTGTTACCTGCCTGCTACCCAGAATTAGACCAACATAAACTCAGTCTTTGTCTCTTTGTCGCTGTCAGCTGCTCGCCCCAACAGAGGGATATATCCCAGTGTGGGAACATTAGAGGACCATCATATGTAAAATTCCAAAACAACAAATAAACAATGCTTATCTTTATTTAAAAACAAACAGCCGGGTGTGACAGCACACACCTTTAATCTCTGCACTCCGGAGACTGATCTCTGTAAATTCAAGGCTAGGCTGGTCTACAAAGAGAGTTTCAGAACAGCCAAAGGCTGTTACACAAAGGAATTCTGTCTCAAAGACAAACAAAACAACAACCTTTAAAAAGAAGCAAGCTGTCCTGGTTGGGATTGTATCAGGTAGATTTCCTTGCTGGCCTGCAGGACCAAAGAAAGTGAACCCACGAGTCCCCCAGAAGACCAATCACTTAGACTCTACACAGCATCTTTACATAATTCCGTGTCTGAAGTACAGAAATAGACGCCACTTATGCTCCGTTTCAGCCGTTTCAGCCAAGTATCCACTTCCCCTCTAGCTGCTCTCTACGAACTGTTCCTAATTGAACCACCTGGGTGCAAAAGCCACTCAGGAAGACAGTGCAGCTGTCCCAACTACGTTGGAAGCTGTCAGTCGTGTAGTAGCCTTCTTTTCTTTCTTATTATCGTTAATTACTGTTTCCAAGCCAAGACCTCAGTTTCCAACCTCTTCCCAGCCTGGGGCCTGGATGGTGAAGAGGACCCCATGTGTTTTTTCTAGAATCTGGAAGCCACTGGAAGGCAAGGAGAGTAGACGTGCGCATTCTCAAGAGTTTCTCCCAGAAGCATGCTGCGTGGGGCTGCGCATTTTAGACTCTTCTGCCCTGCAAATCTCCGAGAGCAGGTGCCGCGAATCAGAAAGTTAATCACCTTTTGGCAGGGGAAAATCATGACTGACTGCTGCTTCCAGTTCCCAGCACACACTCCTACTGCTTCTAATGAGGCTTCATTAGCAGGTATGAAAAGGCCCCGCTGGCCCCTGGACTCTGCCAGCGCCTTTTTAAAGTCAGGCTTCCTCTCACAACATCATGGTACAATTAACCGTTGGCAGTGGCTCCCTGACAGGTGGGGGAGGCTGCTGCCGGTGGTGACAAGCATTTGTTCTGGAGTAGATGGGTAACGGGCTTTGGCTGGATTCCTAAGCGGCATGAAGCTCTTTCCACACCGTGCGACTCAACATCATGGATTCTGGGTTTCCAGGTGTGTGCAAAAGCTCGCGCGCACGCACGCACATACACCAAGATAACACATTAGCTTCCAGACCCCGCATTCCAACAATGTCCTTAAATTTTACTTCAAGGTTATTGGTAATGCTTTTAAGCATGGACTGATGCTCAAATGTTTTGACAGACGGGGGTGGGGGTGGGGGGTTTGGAGGGAGGGATATCCATCTAAGGAAGATCATTTCAGTCCTGGCGGTTGACAATCTTGGTGGGGCAAGGACTAAGCAAAGCAAAGTGGCACTTTACAGTATGCATGGCCCCTTCCCTGAATTCATTTTGTCCCCAAAGGCATGAAGATAGATATCTGGGTGTGATTTCAGTTGCTTCTCCACAACAGGGTTCCCTGCGTGCCATCCAGTAACTGGTCTTAGTTTAAATGCCCTACCCACATTCTTCAATAAGTCCTTGGGTCTCCTCACCTGTTTCTACTTAATTACATCCATTTGTTTGTTGGGAGGAGCTTGTCTGGGCACAGGCGGAGTCAGAGGACAACTTTTGGGAGTTGGTTCTCTTCTTCTACCTTGTTAATCCTAGGGATCAAACTCAGGTCATCAGGCTTGATGACAAGTGCCTTTCCCCAGAAGCCAGCTTGCTGACCCGATAGATTGTCCCTCTGGGCAATATAGGATTTGGACTAAAACAGGATCTGAGCAGCGGTTGCCACTGGCAAATCAAAATGTAAGATGCCTGGTTTAATTCATCAGATAACCTTTTTTTTTTTAGTGTAAGTTTACCCTATGTATCATGTAAGTTTTTCTTTTCTTTCTTTCTTTCTTTTTTTTTAAAAACAGGGTCTTTCTATGTATCCCTGGCTAACAGAGAACTCACTATGTAGACCAGGCTGGCGTAGAGCTCACAGAGCCACTCACCTCTGCCTTCAGAGCACTGGGACTGAAGGTGTGCACCACCACACGGCTGTTCTTTTTGTTGTTGCTGCTCCTGTTGGTTTGATTTGGTTCTGGGTTTTGACCGGGGGTTTCATGCAGCCCAGACTGACCTCAAGCTTGCTAAGTAGCTGGGGATGACTTTGAACTCTGGCCTCTCTCCACTTGCTAAGCAGTGGGGTTATAAACACATATCACCACACCCAGTTTGCACAAGATAGTCTTTTTTGTGGGGTGGGGTGGTTCCAGAATACAAGATGGTGTTTTAATTAAAAAAAAAAAAAATCATCTGAGTCTGGAAGCTAGAGAGACAGCTCAGCTGTTAAGGGCATCCAGAGGACCCTAGTTTGATTCCATGTCAGATGGCTATAACTCAGTGGTGCTCACCTTCCTAATGCTGTGACCCTTAATACAGTTCCTCATGTTCTGGTGACCCCCAAATCAAGAAATTATTTTTGTTGCTACTTCTTAACTGTAATTTTACTACTGTTTTGCATTGTAATGTAAATCTCTGTGTTTTCTGGTGGTCTCAGGTAACTCTAAGGGTCACAAGAATCACTGTCTACTAACTGCACCTCCAGGAGAGCCGATGCCTCTGCCCTCCATGGGCACAACTTATCTGACAGCCCCAAGACTTGGAGACAGAAATACTCCATGCTTCATGCTCCCTACAAGGTAATCTTACCTCAAGTGACACAGGAAAGGTTGGCTAGGATGTATAACTCGGATATCCCTACACAGGGATTAGGGAAGGGTCCACTCAGACTAATGTGTTTGCCATGAAATAAGCATATCCAGAGATCAACCTGCTGGGGGGGTGAGCAATAAAGCAAGCTATTTTTGAAGCCGGAGGGACTGGCTTAATTAGATCATATAGATGGGTTATTTTGAACAAAAGGTTAAGCAGGATCCCAGCAGAGACAGATCTGTGCAGTCAACAGAAAATGCAATTTTTCCTGTCAGGCTCCAGAGGAAACATTCTTTTCTCCTCTTCCTATGAGGGGAAGGTAACTCACACCATGAGGAGTCAGGTTTTTGCATAATTCTCCATCCAACACAAAAGCCATGTCAAATATTAGGAGAGCCAGCTTTGCAAGGTGCACAGATAGCAAGCTATGGACTTGCTTTGTCAAGTCACAGGTGTGTGTGTGTGTGTGTGTGTGTATGTGTGTGTGTGAGGTGTGTGGTGTGTGTGTGTGTATATGGTATGTGTATGTGTTGTGTGTATATGTATGGTGTGTGGCACGTAGTGTATGTACATGTGTGGTATATGTGGTGTGGTGTATGTGTGGGGTGTGTGTGTGTGTGCTTGCATGTGTCAGTGCATATATGTGCGTTGCTACAGCTAAAGTTCTCACTGACACTCCCACAAGAAAAAAAAAGTGAAGGTGAAAAGTCAATTTTGTAAACTTAACAAGGAGATGAAGAAAGAGGTTTCTAACTTACAACAGTTAGTGACACTTTGGTGCTTTGAGAAGAAACAAAACAAAGGGTGCGCCAGGCAGTGGTGGCACACCCCTTTAATCCCAGCACTCGGGAGGCAGAGGCAGGCGGATTTCTGAGTTCGAGGCCAGCGTGGTCTACAGAGTGAGTTTCAGGACAGCCAGAGCTACACAGAGAAACCCTGTCTCTTTAAAAAAAAAAAAACAAAAAACAAAAACAAAAAACAAAGGGTGCAGGAAATCATAATCTCATGGTGAGTTGAGCTCCCTGTCACTTAGCTTCTGGTGAGCCAGAGTAGGCAAGATAAGCATCTGGGGTACTAAGTTGTCCTGGGGAAGCATTGTAGTGGATTTACATAGTCTGGAGAAATAAGGGCTAGAAGCCACCTGAACAACCATCATGCTCCATAGCAGTTCCTCCCTACTGGATTAAATCATCTTCCTCCATAAAGATTTACACATCCCTGGTGCATATCAACGTGTGTTAGGTACCAACAATAGGGAATGTACAGAACACAAACCCTCCTGAACACAATCCAGCCTGGTCCTACAGAAACAGAATGTAAGCAACATGGGTGGTTTTAAATCCTCCAAGGCTGGGGAGTGGGCTAAGCAGGTGGAATTAATTTTAGTCACATTTTAATGATCTCCATACATTTAAACTCTTATCATTCATGGTGTAATCAAGATTTTATTTTATTTTATTTTTATTTTTATTTATTTATTTGTTTGTTTTTTTGAGACAAGGTTTCTCTGTGTAGCCCTGGCTGTCCTGGTCTCTCTGTAGCCCAGGCTGGCCTCAAACTCAGAAATCTGCCTGCCTCTGCCTCTTGAGTGCTGGGATTAAAGGCGTGCGCCAACACTGCCCGGCTCAATATTTTAATTATTAATGGAGTATTTTGCATTATTTCTTTGGTACCAAGTCTTCAAATCTTGCTTACATATTACCCTACAGCCTATCTCAATTTGAGTACTGAATCCTCCCTAGAATTACTTGATCTGTGTATATTTATATATTTAGATCCCATGAAATTTTTACTTGGAAAAATGTATATATTCAAGTTGTTTCAGGATTATTTCAAAGCTTAACTCAGAATTCCAACTTGTTTTCTTTCTTATCTTCACCTCTATATTGACATAAATGCTGGCTAGAGAGATGGTTCAGCAGTTAAGAATACTGGCTGCTCTTCCAGAGGATTCAAGTTTGGTTTACAACATCCTTGTCAGACAGCTTACAACCATTTGTAATTTCAGCTTCAGGAGATCCAACACCTCTGGCCTCCTGGGGCACCTGATCTCACATGTACATATCCACATTCGAATATACACACCTACACATAATTTAAAATAATAAAAATAAACCTTAAAAAAAAAGTCCATAACTCCTTCACCTGTTTTAACAGAGCTCATTTGATTTTGAAACAAAGGAATGTTCATTTCAAAACCACACCCCTCCAAGTAGGCAGAGCTTCAAAGCCCACCCCTCATAGTGATTAACTTCCTCCAAAAGGCCACACCCACTCCAACAAAGCCACACCTCCTAATAGTGCCACATTCCATGGGCCTAACATATTCAGACCACTACCTTCCACTCCCTGGTCCCATAGGCTTGTTCAAACACAGGAGTCTATGGGAGCCATACTTAGCCATGGCATAATGCAAAATACATATGGTCCAACTTCAAAAGTCCCCATAATCTATCACAATCTTGACAGTTTTCAAACATCCAAAGTTCAAAGTCTCTTCTGAGATTCATGTAATCTCTTAACTATAATCCCTATAAGATCAAAATAAAAAAGCAGATCATGTAGTTCCAACAAACCATGGCACAGGATATTCATTACCATTCCGAAATGTCACAGTGAGGAAATACTGGACCAAAGCAAGACCAAAAACCAGCTAGACAAACTCCAAACTCCATGTCTAATGTCAAAGCACTCTTCAGATCTCCAATTCCTTTCACCTTGTGACTGCTGTTGGCAGATCTGACATTCAGCAGCAACAAGCTTTGCTCTCTTGGGCTGCTTCCACTCCCTGTTAGCAGTTTTTCTTGGCAAATATCCCATGGCTCTGACATCTCTAACATCTTGGGATGTCCAAAGCAACTTCAACTTTACAGCTTCTTGTTCTAATGCTCTGTATCCATACATGATCTTCTGGGCTCCCATAAAGGGCTTGGGTCACTTCTCCAGCTCTGCCCTCTGTAGCACTCTAGGTTCTGGTTGACTCCACTCCACTGCTGCTGTTGCTCTAAGCAGTCATCCCATGATACTGGTACTAGCATCTCCAATATGCTGATGTTTTCCACTGTAACTGTGCTTCACCAATAGCCTCTGATAGGCTCCCTTCATGCTGTCAAGCCTCAACTTCTTTGCATGACCCCTTTAGTCCTGGGCCATTAACTGCAACTGAGGCTGCACCTTCACCAATGTTCTTCCATGGTCTCTCACAGTGCCAAGCCTCAGCTACTCTCATGACCCCTTCATGCCTTCAAAACCAGTACCTTTGGTACCTGTGGGTGACTCTTCCACATTACCAAGTCCAGCTGCAGCATGAAGTACCAACCCTGGCCATCTCTGGAACACAGCTTCTTTGTGCTCCCAGAAAACACTTCCCAGAAGATTTCACCTCAGTGATGCTGGTCTCTTCTTAATCACTGCTAATTTCTTAGCTCCAGCTAACCAGCATCAATTGTCTTAGTAACTCCTCCTACTCTTGACTTTAAAGCCCGAGCTACATGAAATAAAACCATTTCCAGATACAAGTCTACTAAACCCTACCATGCATGCCCAACTTTTTGACATTCGATCATGTAGATTGCCATCTACAGAGTTCATGCTTGAAAAAAACCTCAGCAATTGAGTAACAACAACAACAACAAAAATGCAAACACAAAAATGTCTTGGTGTTCTAAATAAGCTTTCAGTTGTATGTTGGGCCTCATTCATCCCTATCCTGGGCTCATGCATCCTATGGGCCACAGGTTGGACATGCCTTCATACTGAGACACTAAGAGCCTTTGGGTAGGGATAAATGAGATGTATTAACAGTGAATGAGAAAAAGTATACTCTGAGGAACAGCAAGATGAGCTTCAGGACTCAGTTTTGCCACTGAAAGAAGAGAAAATGTATACCCCTGATAATTCTAATGCTAGTTAAGGTTCCTATTGCTGTGATAAATGCCATGACCAAAGGCATTGTGGTGAGGAAAGGGTTAGGCTTGTCATCCATCATGATTGGATATCAGGATAGGAACCCAGAGGCAGGAACTGATACAGAGACTACAGAAGACCACTTATTACTGGCTTGCTCCTCATGGCTTGCTCAGTTTGCTTTCTTAGACATTCCAGGACCACCTGCCCAAAGATGGCACTACCCACAGTGGGCTGGGCCCTGTTTTGTCAATCATCTATCAAGAAAATGCCCCACGATCCAATAGGACATTTTCTCACTTGGGTTCCCTCTTCTCAGATGTCCATAGCTTGTGTCAAATTGACAAAAACCCTAACCCATACAGATGTAAAGCTGGTCCTCACACAGATGTGTGTGGTGCCATTTGTGTGATCCAAAAGAAAAAAGATAGAGGAGGAGAAAAGGAGGATGAAGAGGAAGAAGAGAAACCTGCAACCTAGACAAAAAATTTTAAGTAGCCTGATACTAACTGATACTAACTGAGCATTGTGGCCCACACAGTACCTCTCAGTACTTGAGAGGTAGGAGCAAGAGAGTCAGGAGTTAAAGGCCAGTGTCTTAGTTTCCATTGCTATGAAGAGATACCATGACCACAGCAACTCTTATAAAGGAAAGCATGTAATTGAAGCTGGCTTACAGTTCAGAGGGTCAGTCCATTACCATCATGGCTGCATGCAGGCAGATATGGTACTGGAGATTAGCTGGGAGTTCCATGTCTGGATCGGAAGGCAGCAGGAAGAGAGAGAGAGCCATAAGGCCTGGCTTGAGCTTCTGAAACCTCAAAGCCCACCCCTTAGTGATGCACTTCCTCCAACAAGGCCATAACTGCCCCAACAAGGCCAAGAGTACCACTCCATTTTTTTTTCTTTGATGACTGTGATCGGTGACGAGGAGGTCCTGGTGGCTCATGTTGGCTTTGGGTGTTCCAAACTAGGCTCCAAACAGGTTGGCCTTGAACTCAGAAATCTTCCTGCCTCTGCCTCCTGAGTGCTGGGATCAAAGGTGCCCGGCTTATGAGGGCCATTTTTATTCAAACTGCAACAGCTTAGGGTACGTATTGAGTTCCTGGCTAACCTGTGATATGTGAGGTTCTGTCTCCAAAAAGCAATAGGAAAAATAGTCTCACATTATTATGAGTTCCCAGCCAGGAGACAAGCCCAACGCTTATATAATTTTGGACACCAGTTGTTGTTGTTGTTGTTTTGTTTTGTATTAAGGGCCCACGAGATGACTCAACTGATAATGGAGCTTGCGGCCAAGACTATCAACCTGAGTTTGATCCCTGGGATCTATGTGGTAAAGGGAGAAAAGTGACTCCTCCAAGTTGTCCTCTGACTTCCACAAGCACATTGTGTCATGGTCCACCACCACCACCACACACAAAGTAAATAAATAAATGTAATATTTTAAAAAGGAATACAAGCTATCTTGTTCCTAAGACCTTGACAGAGACTTATACTCTCAGGAGAGTGAAACTTAGGACTTGAAGTCACCATGCAAGTGAGGGTCTTTGAGGTGTTTGGAGCCTAGTTTGGAACACCCAAAGCCAACATGAGCCACCAGGACCTCCTCGTCACCGATCACAGTCATTAAAGATTATGATTTGAACCAATCACACCCGCTCCCCCTGAGCACCAATCACTAAGTTATCTTTACCAGGGTTAGTGCTCCCAGTCTGGCCAAGGTGGAAATGGTTTATAGAAGCTTGTGGTTGTAATATAAACTATCTCCAACAGCCCTGGCTGCCTCTGTACGGTCAGTAGCCGGGACAATTAGCTGCAATATTTTGCATAAGTGTGTCAAGGCTTCTACAAAGTATTCAGAGGAGTGAGTTGGTGCTAGCATAGGGTAGTCCACTGTCTGTTAGACTGATAATCCTTCCGCTTAAGACAGGCCAGGCAGAGACAGAGAATTCAGTAACTGCTAAGTAGGAAGTCAAATAGCTGGGTCCCCAGTGGCTTTGCATATAGGAAAATGCATACCAGAAAGTATGCTTTTAGTATAAATTTGTAAATGTTTATAATATAAAACACATACTTAACAGTAATGTGAATTTAACGATGTTCTTATAATGCATTGCATCTGCCTATTACCCAGAAAGAAGTGGTCCCCGGTCTGTCTCAAGAAGGAAGAAATTTAGCATGAAGTGTATTGTATGAGAAAGGGCAATGTTAAGCTGTGTGGTACACTTTATCCACCTCTCCTGCAGCCTCTCAGTGGCTCCTTTACCCCGTGGTTTAAGCTTTGATTTTTGTAGTAGACAAAGCTGATTAAATTTTTTCATTCTTTATATGACTGCCCGCCAAATATTTGAAGGTGTTTATTGTATCTTCAAATTAAAATGTCCCTTAGCTCATTTATGATATATTTGTTCAATAAATATTTAATTGAGCCGTGAAGTGGTGGTGCACGCCTTTAATCCCAGCACTCGGGAGGCAGAGGCAGGTGGATTTCTGAGTTCAAGGCCAGCCTGGTCTACAGAGTGAGTTCCAGGACAGCCAGGGCTATACAGAGGAACCCTGTCTCGAAAAACCAAAAAAAAACCAAACCAAACCAAACCAAACCAAACCAAAAAACATGATGTGAACATGTTTTCTTACACACATACCATACACATAGTTTAAGGAATAATAATGTTTACATAGATTCTTATTCATTCCCAAGGGGAATCAGTAACTGGAGTAGAAACACTGGGCACACACGCCCCTAACTAAATAATGAAAGTTTACATCAGCACAGTGGGATATACTGGTACCATGCATCTCCTGATCCATTTTACAGTATTCCAAACAAAAGTACACAGCTGTATCTAATCCAAAGCAGTGTCAGAGGAATCTGTCATGTGTTAAATGTGGGTACGTTTGTGTAAGAAAACATGTTCATGTGTATAAATGTGTATCTGTGTTCCTCTCTCTCTCTCTCTCTCTCTCTCTCTCTCTCTCTCTCTCTCTCTCTCTGTGTGTGTGTGTGTGTGTGTTTAGACCAGAAGGCAACTTTGAGTATTGTTCCTGGGGAGCTATCCACCTTGGTTTTTGAAGCATGGCCCTTCATTGATTCAAGGTTGGTTATCAATGTGACTAAGTGGGTCAGCGAGTCTAAAGGATCCACACGTCTCCATCTCCCCAGTGCTAGGGTTATAACTTCATGCCATCGTGCCTGGCTTTCGTTGTGGTTGTTTGGATTTGTTTCATTTTATTTTGACTTGGGCATTAAGTCCCTTACTGACTGAGCTGTATCCCTGCCCCAGCCCCACACCTCCAGTCTTTGCCCACTAGGTCTAGCCTTAGCACATTGGTGATCCTTGGCTGAACTGATTTTTTTCCATTACAATTAACACATGTTGACTTTTCATCTTTTCCAGAAGGAGGAGCATTCTCCTATAAGGACGACTGTTCCTTTCTTCACTCCGTGTGAATGCGTGGATTTGTGTCAGCAGAAGCCAGAGAGGGAAGAGAGAATTATTGGGGTACTTACTCCATCATCCTTCCCTGAAGCTCCACCACGGGATGACCAGGGATCTCACCCAGGGCCATTATGGTGTCAGGTGGCCCTAGACGAGCTCCACCTTTGTTTTTTCTAGAAATGAATTTTCTTGTCAGCTAAACAAGCCTAGAGGTGGTTACCACTGCCCCACTGTCCCCCCTCTGGAGACACTATTAACACCTCGTGTGACGTATTCTACACCTGTATCTCTGCTTTTAGAAAACACACCTAAGGCACTTCCGGATGGAAGGAGCATTGTATAAGCGATCTGCTTCTTAATGGCTCAGGGGCGAAAGGCAAAATACAAAGTATGGGAAGGTAAATGGGGCAAAAAAAATTTATATTTGAGAAAATCCACATAAAAGCAGTATGAGGATTCTTTGAACTCTTCTTGGAATCTTTCTGAAAATCTGAACTTATTTCAAAATAAAAATGTTTTAAAAGCTCTACTCATGATAGAAATCTTATTATACTGGAAAATTAGTAAGAAAGAATCACTTAGGGGCTCACCACCGAGGGGTTGAGGAAATGGCTCAGTGTGCAAAGCACAAGAGAGAAGACCTCAGTGTCCACATCAAAAGTCCAGCACAGTGGCACACATCACTAACTCCGGTGTGGGGAAGGAGGAGCTGAGCAGATTCCAGACACTGGCTGCCCAACCAGCCTACCCGATCAGCAAACTCCAGATTCTGTACGAGCCCCTGTGGTTCATGCAGAACTGTCCTTTGAACAGGACCTACGCTCCTGCCAGTAACCCCTTACTCAAGATCTATAAGTAAGCCCAGTAAAATCAGTGGTCACCAAGGGTGAACTTTGGTTTGTCTTAAGGACCTTTTGAGGAGGTGGATAGACATTACATAGCACCCACCCAAGGGAGAAAACTCCCTTGAGAGACCACTGAGGTAAGGAAAGAGTAATATCAAAAGGTATTCAGCGTCAATCTCTAGCCTACACAGATGAGCACACGCACTAAATAAATAAATAAATCAACCAATCAATCTCACCAACCAGAAATAACCTGGGAGCATTTGGTGATTGTTTTCTTTTCTTTCTTTTCTGAAGAAAGGGTTTCTTCAGGGTTTCTCTGTATAGCTCTGGCTATCCTGGAACTTACTCTGTAGACCAGGCTGTCCTGGAACTCAGAAATCCACCTGCCTCTGCCTTCCAAGTGCTGGGATTAAAGGCGGGCACCACCACTGCCTGGCTTGGCGATTGTTTTCTCTGCCTCTGTCTATGCCCATGAGTGAATAGGAAGGCATCATGGAAAAGAATATCCGCACTGGGGTGTTGCTGAATGATAGAGCCCTAGGTCAATGACCAGAAAGAAAGGGAGGGAAGGAAGGAGGGAGGGAGGGAGGGAGGGAGAGGGGCTATGTATCCAAGCAAATATACACTGGTCTCGTGTGTCCTAGGCTAGCCTTGAATTTTCTAAGTAGCCACACAGATCACAGATATATAAGCCCTATTACTGCCCTCATGCTTGAGGAAATGGCTCATGGGATAAAGGGGCTTGCAGTTCAGGCCAGGCAACCTCAGTTCAATACTCAGCGCCCTCAGAGGAGTAAGAATCATCTTCAATTGTCCACTCATCTTCATAAACACACACACCCCATGTGTGCGTGAGTGTGTGTGTGTGTGTGTGTGTGTGTGAGAGAGAGAGAGAGAGAGAGAGAGAGAGAGAGAGAGAGAGAATGGAAAACACAAGAAAGTTTCCAAGCTATGCCATACCTATAACTCCTGCACTTGGGAAATGGAGGCAGCTGCACAGTGAGTTCAAGGGCCAGCCTGTGCTACATGAGACTGTAAAAAAAAAAAAAAAAAGGAACTGAGTTTATATGTATGTGTGTATATATTCTTTGTGGCTGGAGAGATAGCTTAGCAGTCAAGAGAACATACATTCTACTCTTGCAGAGAGCCCTCTGCCTCTCCTGGTATGGTTCTACAAACATCTGTGACACCAATTCTCTTCTGACCTTAGCAGGCACCAGGTACATACATGTTGCACATACATACATATACATACATTCAGGCAAAACGTTCATACACACTAAATAAATAAATCTTTTGTTTTTAATGTATTTTATTCTTTATGTATATGTGTGTTTTGCCTGCACATATGTAGGTGCCTCATGTACATACCTGCTGTCCATAGAGGTGAGAAGAAGGCATCGGATCCCCTGGGACTGGAGTTACAAATACTTGTGAGTCACCAAGTGGGTGATGGGAAAAGAAGCCAGATCTTCTACAGGAGCAGCCAGTGCTCCTAACCACTGAGCCCCACAAATAAAATGGTTTTTAATCCTTTGACTAAAATAATCCCTTTAATGGTGTCTATTTGAAATCTAAACATTCAGCATGTCCCGCCACCAAATATGATATCCTAATATCATTGTGCTTATTACAATGTTGGGTGTTTTTCCACAGTCCAATACTTACGTAGGTCACTAAGTTCCAACAGCACCCCATTGTCTCATCCCTAGAAAGAATGAATCCTGGTAGCAGTAGCTCCTTTGACAACTCCTTGTCTTAAAGGGACTTTCTTGTTGGAACCCCCAACACATGTAATTTTCTTCAGTGACTGTATATGCAAGCTTTTTATAGAAACCAACATTTTGTGGTAGACATTCAAGGGTGATCTTATAATAGCTCAGCTTCTTGCTTAGCAAAGTAAGAGTTGGTAATAACATTTTTCCAAGAGGTTTCCCTCCACATTCACCACTGACAGCAGTAACTCTTCCTCTCAGCACAAAAACAGATGACTTTTGTGCTAGTATGAGTTGCCATAGCAACCATCTATTCTGGGGTCACATTTTCCATAACTGCAACATAATAATCCTTAGATTTCTTCATATGCTTAAAGCAGTCCACAGATTGTCTAAGGTTGATAACTCCAACCTCTGTCAGTGGACTGTGCCTAAGGAAAAAGGAAGGAAGGAAGGAAGGAAGGAAGGAAGGAAGGGGGCCTGAATGCTAACATACTGATCTGATAGGCAAAATATGCCCACTGGAGCAATCATATCACAAACATTATGGAAGTAACCAATTACCTTGTGATTGGATTTAAAACAAATCTGGTCAAAAGCCGACGGCTTAGGAAGCCACAGGACCTAGGGAAAACCCCATTACTATTGTTTTGTGAAATGGACATGCTATAAACTGCCTTCTAACTATTTGTATCCATGGATTAGTGTTCCTTGGCCAGAGACACTTCTTTCTTCAGTAGGCAGCGGTTATGCAGAGACTCATAACTGGTCAAAGGCTTAGAATAAAGGAAGAGCTGTCATTGAGTGATCAATACGAAGAGGGACGTCTATATCCACCTAAGTAAGGCTCAGAGAATGTTACAGAAGAGGGATCAGAAAGAATGTAAGAGCCAGAGAGATGAGAGCGGGGGGATGAGGGAGAGGGAGGAGGAGGAGGGGAAGGGGGAGGGGGAGAGGGAGCGGAAGAGGGAGGGAGAAAGGGAGGGAGGGAGAAGGGGAGGGAGAGAGCCAGAGAGATGGGGAGAGAGCTACACAGTACCAGATGTGGAGTCAGCTGTAGCACCAGTACCTTTGGATTCATTATTAATCACTTCTTGCAATACATGCATGCCCCTTCTGCCTGATTCTTTCATTTCAGGGCAGCTTTTGTGTATGATATCTCTGAATATTTTTATGCCACCTTTTAGAGTCTCTACTTCAAAGGCCATCAAGGGATTGTCGTCACTATCCTTCATCTCTCTAATTTATTATTCGTCTCTCTCCTCTTTGCACAACTGTAATTATCTTGACTCTCCACTAACACTTGGCCTGCAGCCAAGTGTGCTCAAGGTCCAACTCTATGATTTGTGGCGTAACTAACAGGGTTGACTTTCTGTATCTCTGCAATGCCCCTATCAATCATTGTCTTGTCTTAACTTATTATGTCAAGCATCTTATCATATTAAATTAATATTTTATGTGTTCTCATAATACAAAACACTGATGAAGGATATGCTCCTGTTTAAGAATGCTAATTTCTTCTCTATTGCCAACTTTGTATGCATTTTTCATTCTAATTGTTCATTTATTGTAGACTTTAGTAACTACTACTGCAAGACAGTGTTTGGGGTTCTGGTAATACAGAAAATGCCTTTGCTCAGTGTGTGTGTGTGTGTGTGTGTGTGTGTGTGTGTGTGTGTGTGTGCAAACATATATGTGCATTTGGGTCGGTTGGAATACATTTCATTACTACAATATTTCCTTTTGGTTGGCTTTGGTTTTGTTTTTGCTTTGGGGTTTTGTTGTTATTGTTTTGGTTTTTTGGTTGGTTGTTTTTTGGTTGGTTGGTTAAGAGGTCTTTTGGGTTTTTTTTTGGTTTTTTTTTTGGTTTTTCGAGACAGGGTTTCTCTGTGTAGTCCTGGCTGTCCTGGAACTCAACTCTGTAGACCAGGCTAGCCTCGAACTCAGAAATCCACCTGCCTCTGCCTCCCGAGTGCTGGGATTAAAGGCGTGCGCCACCACTGCCCGGCAGTTAAGAGGTTTTTTATCTGTTTGCTTTTGGTTTTGTTTTTGAGACAGGATTTCTCAGTATAAGGGCCTTGGCTGTCCTAGAACTTGCTTTTTAGACCAGGCAGAAAGATTGTAAGAGCCAGAGGTGGTGGATGCCTCCAAAAAAACAGCATCTTCCAGACACAACAAAATGGGGATGGCATGCACAGGACCTGCACAGGTTCAAACCAAAGTCCAGCTCTGAGAAGGGGAGGTGGGCACAATGTCCTGCCCCTAACCAAAAAAAGCTTTTTATAATTGGCACCTACTGGGAAAGG